>JAUDYJ010000002.1:29631902-30066902 GCA_030761175.1 Masticophis lateralis | reverse complement strand
GGAACTTCACTGATAGAAAAGTCAGATAAGAGAAGGAGCTATGAAGACTTAATACAATATGCAAGCTTGGGTTTAAAGTATGTATCAATGGCAAAAAGCAACAGTTATGGCTAATGGAGCACTCTGCAGATTTTCAAATCAGTAATGGAATAAAGCCAGGATATCCATTCTCTCTATTAGAAATACTGGCAGAAAAAAGGCAAGGTTAATAAATCAGAGGCCTCAAAATTTGTGGCAAGGAATATAAATTCAAATTCTATGTGGATGATTATAGTATTGATATTATATAGAATCATACATTAACGATAGAATATATCAGTGATGGCTAACCTTTTTGCTGTCACGTGCCAAAAGTGGGGGGAGCGCGGGGGGTTTGCGCACATGCGTGCCCACACCCATAATTCAATGTGCCCCGCCCACCTGCACATGTGTGTGTAACCCCCCCCCACCCCGTGCTTCCCCTGCTTTTGGCACGTGATGGCATGGAGGGCCCGGTAGGCCTGTTTTTCACCCTCTCCAGGCTCCAGAGGCTTTCTAGGAGCCTGGGGAGGGTGAAAACTGCCTTCCCCACATCCCCGGAGGCCCTCTGGAGGCTGGATATAGCCCGTTTCCTGACTTCCAGTGGGCCCGGAAGGGCCGAAAATCAGGTGGCCAGCACGCACATGCATGCTGGAGCTAAGCTAGGGCAATGCTCGTGTGCCCACAGATATAGCTCCATAGTTCCATAGGTTCGCCATCACAGGAATATATGCAAACCAATAATCAACCTTCCTTCCTTCCTGCCTTCAAGCTGAGAACCTAAATACCAGCTCATTTTTTCCTTACCCAGAAGCTTAAGCCCAGCAATTAAATCTTACTGCTGAACAAACATACATACCTGCCACACTCTTTAATAGGGTATGGGGCAGTTCCTGGGGTGCAAATCCAGTCCAAGCATGCCCCATTGTTGCTTTCACCCCTACAACTGACTGTGTCTGTTACCTGAGGCCAAGGCCTCCTCTGACTAATGCCAGGCCTGGTCCAACAGAAGGAAAAGTAGGAGCTTTTCATCATTGCCCATGATGGCAGATAATTTAGAAACGATACATGATGGACTTTATGCCCAACCTGTGTACCAATTGTTTAAAATAACACTTTCCTTAATTCCCTCCCCCCCCCCCCCATGGGAACATCAAGATAGGTTTCCTAAGGCCATTTTATTACAAAGGGGTGGGGTGGGGGATGAAAAGACAGTATGGGCCAAGCATCTTGATAAGAAGCAGTTTATTTACATGTGGACAGGTTGATTTCAGGGTTGCAGGAGTTTACAGGAGAACATGTTAAATCCACACCTAGATTATCAATATTGTATTTTTCAAATGTGCTTCTTCCGAGCCACACCAAAGCTCAGTCAATCCCAGATCCCATTTCAGGATAGATTCTTGTAAAGCAAGTCCACGACATCCTGTCCGACGGATGGTACATTCCAAGCTATTTGGGATGGGCAAGCCAAGCCCACTGAATCCCCACCATGGGCCTAGCTAGACGAAGAGAACGGCTTGTTGCTCTCTGGGTGCACATATAGAAGGCCCAGGGGAGGGAAGGTGTCTTCAGGCATTTCACATGCATCTTCGGGATTTATTTGCAAAAGCCTCTTCACCATGAGCAACCAATTCTGTGCTGCAGAGTATAGCAAGTGCAAAAAACCCACAAGGCCACATCAAAGAGCATCTCCCCTGCATTCAAGAGCCAGTCACACATCATTTGCATTGAGCTATCCCAAAGTCCCAAGAACTAAAGCTGAAAAAAAAATAAACTGAACAAAAGTAATTATTTTTCAATAGTAAATAGAATCATTCGCTCTAATTTTGTCTGATTCTGTAGGATGAAATCTTTCTTCAACTGTCCCTGGGAACTGCACAGTCTGTGGGCATGTTATATTTTGATGCCCCAAGCATTCTGTTTCCTCCAATAAGATACCTTGAGAAGAAGCCAGAGAGGGAGGGAGGGAGAGAGGAAGCGAGGGAGAGGGAGAGAAGAAGCGAGAGTGGGAAGAAGGGAGGGAGGGAGCGAGAGAGAGCGGGAGGGAGGGGAAGAGAGGGAGTGGGGGAGGGAGAGAGAGGGGAGAGATTATTTTACTCTTTCCTGCAACTCTTGACCAGCTGTCTTTCCTATACCAAGGTTCAAGAGCCATGTTTATGTGGGGTTCTTAATGCTCCCTGAGCTTGGCTGCTTCCTTGCAGAAGTTTCTCTACTCTTTATTGTTTACGAGCAATCTACAAGCAGTAAACAATACCCCAATCAAGGCACTACCAAATGAGACAAACTATCAAGCAGAAAATAATAACCTAACACTTGTATATAAACAGAGAGTAAAGCCCACTCCCTTCTAGCACTGATAATGTTACCTAGTTGGATAATGAAATGTCTACAAGAAAACAGCCCCATTCAGAGAGCACTAAGGACCCCACAGTTCAAATATTATCCCCATTCAGAGAGCACTAAGGACCCCCGGAGCTACAAATATTATCTTCTGTTAGTATCAGTGTTTGCATTAACGCCGAATTGGAGACCCCGCTGGAGAGAAAGAACTGAGCAAGGGAAAGCCTTCCATCCACCATTTCCCTGTTGAAAATCATCACCTTTGTAACTCTTTTGGAGGAATGATGTAGCAGCTGGGAGGAAGGGGGGAAGACAGTCCTGTATGCAATTTTGACACACTCTACCCTATCTCTGTCATACTCATTCCCTATAGCTATTCCAAAGGGAGAAAAAAATTACACTTCTTCTCAACATTCAAGGCAGGTGAGATGAAATCCTACCTAACTGTGCGATAGGATTGGGTTAGAAACAGAAGCTCAAACATCAAGCCTATTAACAGGACTCCTGCATGGTGTAGATAAATTGGTGGCATCTTCTGCAACTTTGCCCAAGATTTCAGCCCCACTGTCATCTGAAGGTGGCCATGTTTCTCGCATATTTTTCCCACAAACCCTTGTGTCTCCCTTGGAGGTCAGCTCCATATCAAAACAAGTAGCACTTTCATCGCCATGGCTTCTTCCTGTTTCTATCGAGGCATCCTTTTCATTTCAGGAGCAAAGTTTAATATAGGTTATAGTGGAGCACACTGAGAACAACGGGAACATCTTCTCCGTGAAGGCGATGTTAAAGGTAAAGAGGTGTTGCATGGTGTCAGCATTGTAGAAGGACACTTCTTCTCCTTCGTAGTCTAAGTAGACTCTAACTTTAATCAGCTTCTCGTTCAGGAAAAGTGGGGTGCGTTGAGGAGTGGTGACTGCCCAATACTGCCCTCCATTTTGCTGTAGGGCCCAGATGCCCTCTTCAGGGCAAAATTGAGTCAGCCCTTTCCTTCGCACCGATTCCTTGGCCACTCCAAAGGCCCAGCCGTCGGCAGACCCCACCTCCACCTCCCAGTAATGCCGCCCAGACTTGAAGCCTTCCGTCGCCAAGACTCGAGAGTTGGTGTCAAAGCGTTTGGGGCTGTCGGAGAGGTCTTGCTTGCGGCAGCCCATCCGCACCGTCTTGAGATCCGGCGAGATGAGGAGGAGGTGATTGGCCGTCTCCGGATCCAGAAGCAAGTCCTCTAAGTTGAAGCACATAGCGCTATGTCAGCTATCACAACCACAGTAATAGCAAGGAAAAGCAGCAGCAAGGAGCAGAGTGCAAAGCTCTGTGTGTGAAAATTAGAGGGTTCCTCTTTCTTTGGTTGAGTATTTTGCTTTGTTTTCATTTTTTTTAAAAAATAAATAAAAAAAAAAAAGCTATGCGTAGATAGAGTCAGCAAGTAAAAAGAATTTCTCTCCTTACTAAGGGTGGGGAATTATGGTCCTTCTATGATTTGTGAACATGAACATGGCTCAGGAATTCTGGGAGTTTATTTATTTATTTATTTATTATATTTCTATACCGCCTTTCTCCCGCAGGACTCAAGGTGGTGTACAGTCAAGAAAAAATAAAAGATCATAAACATCATAAAATTGATAATTAAAATTATAACATAGTTTAGCCCAAATTAAATAAAACCCAGAATTAGATAATATTTTAATCATTTCCAGTTAACATGTTTGAAGTTGAGTTGAAGTTCACAGATCATAAAAGGTAGTAGTAGTTCTCCACTCTTGCTTAGACCAAGGCCATTGTAACAATACTAAGCAACATGTTTAATTTTCACTGAAATCTCTTTCCTTACTGGGAAACCCCAAAGATTTCCATCTGAACCTACCTGAACATTCCCATCTATTAATTGGATACGATTTGTCTTGCTTATTATAACAGCACCAAACATTGAATTCTTTTACAGATAGTCCTCACCTTATGCCCATAATGGAGCCCGTCCATTACGGTTGTAAGTTGTGAAGATCATAAAGTGATCATCCACATGACCGACCCAATTTTACGACCTTTTTTGTGGTGGTCATTAAACAAACACTCCCGTTGTGAGCCAGTTTTGCTGAAAACTGGAGGTAAATGCTGGTTTTCTGCAAAATCGTCATAAAACATAGTTGTGTGACCACTGGACTCTGCAAATGACTGCAAATGCAACCACGCGTAACATGTGGTTATGTGAATGTGGGGCAGTGGGGATGGAAGGCAGCTGTTGGAATTGCAGAACAGAGATGTAAGTACCCCTGGCAGTGGTGAAATCCTACTGGTTTGCACCATTTTGGGCAAAACGGTAGTGATAAAAGCTACTGGGTGGTCCAAACCGGTATTTCCAACAATCAGCTGTGCAGCGCGATTTAAAATCGCTAGAAAGCAGGAAATCCTGCTTTCTAGTGAATCTAAATTTGGCACAGCTGTTCCCCCCTTGTTGTTATACTTACCTTCCCAAATCTCCTTTTTCCACGCACAGTGCGCATTTGGCGTGCACTGCGCATGCGCAGGCACCAAACCGGGGAGGATTTTACCACTGACCCCTGGGGAGGCCTGTCATGATTTCAGTTACTAAGTAATCAGTTATAAGTCGAGGACTACTTGTAGCAAGTACCGTATTTTCCGGCGTATAAGATGACTGGGCGTATAAGACGACCCCCAACTTTTCCTGTAAAAATATAGGGTTTGGGCTATACTTGCTGTATAAGACGACCCCTCTTCCAACGCACACCAAATAAAAATTAAAAAACATCAACTGGCTCACCCACAATGTAAAAGCAGCTGTGCTAGACCCAAAATGGCCCCTGCAATAAGCAGGAACCTCACACAGCCACAAAAAGCCCAAAAAAACAACTTTTACATTGTGGGTTTACACACACAAAATTCCACATACAGCTTTATGAGATTTTGTGTGTTTGTGTAGTTAGAGTGAAACACTACAGAAACACATTAAATCTCAGAAAGTTGCACACATTTTATTTTTATTTATTTTTATTTTTATTATTTTTATTTTTATTTTTATATGAAAGCTAAATTTAAAACTTCCTAGCCTAAAACTTAGACCTAGCCTTTAAATGGCTAGGTCTAAAAAAGAACAACTAAAAAACCCCCCAATTAACTATTTTTTTTAAAGCTCCCAAAGGGAGAAAAAAACTTACCCAATAGAACAGGGGTCTCCAACCTTGGCAACTTTAAGACTTGTAGACTTCAACTCCCAGAATTCCTCAGCCAGCTTTGCTTTGCTGGCTGAGTAATTCTGGGAGTTGAAGTCCACAAGTTGCTTGCATCAGCAAGCAACTAAATCTCCCTGCCTGCAATCAAGCAGGCAGGGAGATTTAGTTGCTTGCTGATGCAATGGATTGCAGGCAAGGCAAGGCAAGCCTTGCGGCTAGCAGCTAAGGTAAGCAAGCTGGAGGGCGGCGGGGGGGGGGGGGGGGGGGGGGATTTTTGCTACGGAGCAATTAGCAGGCAAAAATTAGCAGCTGGGGTGGCCAGCGTTGTATAAAAGGAAAGTTTTTCCCTTTTAAACGGGGCTTGGCCATCCAAGCTCTGGCGATCAGGCAACTCAGCTGGGATGGCCAGCCTTGTGTAAAAGGAAAGTTTTTCCCTTTTACAGGGGGCTTGCGTGTAACTCAGCTGATTAGCGGCAACTCAGCAGGCAATTCAGCTTGGCTCCTTAGAGCCATTTAAGGCTAGTCAAAGCCTTTCGGGCTGGTCTGCCTGGTTACAGGAGACCGACACCCGGCGTATAAGACGACCCCCAACTTTTGAGAAGATTTTTGTGTGTTAGAAAGTCGTCTTATACGCCGGAAAATACGGTAATCGATTATTGAAACAGCACTTTTTAAATCTACCTCTTTTACCTTTCCATCAAGTCCAGAATAGTAACCATGAACTATTATGACTATGTTGTTAAATTAATGGAAAAACAGCATGTCGGAGAGAAGGGTAACATTTAATACAACCTTGAAAAAGTGCCCTACCATGGTAACAGGAAGCATAAACAGGAAGTCTACACCTACACACTGCATGCATGATTTTGTCTTTGACAATTTTGATTGGCTTATTATATTTACCTTTCTCACCTTTCCCCAGTTCATCCCGGAGATGATCTGAAAGAAGAGAACACACCTGTCAAGGAGACGGATCTAAAAGGCAACAGAAAGCAGTTTTATCCAAATACCTTGAACTCAGAGTTCCTCAATCTCATAGTCTCCATATATATTACTCATAGGAACAGTTCTGCTGATTCAGACCAAGGACCACTCTGTTACAACATTTAGTTTCTCACAATAGCTAATCAGGGCAGAGATCTGACCCTTTCTCTGTAATAGCCCTCGGCTTATGACCACAACTGAGCCCAAAATTTCCATTGCTGAACGAGACAGTTGTTAAGTGAATTTTGCCTCATTTTACAACCATTCTTGTCAGGTCTTGTTAACTAAAATCACTGCTGTTATTAAGTTAGTAACACAGTTGTTAAATAAATTGACTTTGCTTGTCAGAAAGTCGCAAAAGGTGATCACATGACCCCCAAGACACCACAAACAGTGGTGGGTTGCTTCCAGTTTGCACCAGTTCGCAAGAACCGGTAGTAAAAATTTGGAGTAGTTCGGAGAACCGGTAATAACATTGCTGGCCATGTCCCCGAACCCAGCCCGGTCACCACTCACTTACCCTGCCCACCTCATCAGAGGCTTTTTCTTTTAACTTTTAAAACCCTTTTTTCTACAACCTCTTTTGCCAAAAAAATGCTTTTAAAAGTTTTTTTAAAAAAGCCTCTGATGATCGTGCGGCTCATCTGGGATCGTCAGAGGCTTCTAAAAGCATTTTTTCCTGCAACCTCTTCAGCTGAAGAGGTTGTAGGGAAAAAAATGCCTTTAAAAGCCTCTGGCAATCCCAGCTGAGTTGCCTGATCGTCAGAGGCTTCTAAAAGCATTTTTTCCTGCAACCTCTTAAGGTTGTAGAAAAAATGCTTTTAAAAGTTAAAAAAAAAAAAGTTGGCCATGCCCACCCAGTCACATTACCCACCACCAAGCCACGCCCACAAAATAAGCCACGCCCACAGAACCGTTAGTAAAAAAATTTAGAACCCACCCCTGACCACAACCATCATAAGTACATGCCGGTTACCAAAAGTTCGAATTTTGATCATGTGACTAGAGATGTCGCAATGGTTGTGTGAAAAACGGCCATAAGTCACTTTTTTCAGTGCCATTGTAACTTCGAACCGTCTCTGAATAAATGGTTGTAAGTAAGGATATCTGTACTTCCTGGGTATTTCAGAAGCAGAATCAACTCAGAGATAAGTTGAATCCTCAAGACTAAAAGCCCTTGATAGATCTGTCCTCTATAAATTAGCCAACTCTGTTCTAAAAGTAGCCATCACCATGTCTTGTGAGAATGAATTCCACAAACCAATGAGATCTCCCAACAACTTAGCCAACAGAACATCATTTTTAGGCTGGCCACCATAATATTAGGAATATTATTTCAGGGCCATTCCTACAATCCCATTTGTCTACAAAAGCTTCTTCTTGAATATCATTCTCAAAAGCAAACCTCTACATGTTGGAGGAGAATGGTGTGTGGCAGGGGTGGGTTTCAGGAGGTTCTGACCAGTTTTGGAGAACTGGTAGTGGAAATTTTGAGTAGTTTGGAGAACCGGTAGTAAAAATTCTGGCTGGCCCTGCCCCCATCTATTCTCTGCCTCCCAAGTCCTAGCTGATCAGGAGGAAATGGAGATTTTACAGTATCCTTCCCCTGCCATGCCCATCAAGCCTCGCTCACAGAACCAGTAGTAAAAAAAATTGAAACCTATCACTGGTGTATGGTAAAAATAGATAAGTGGGCTATTCTGTTGTAAAACTTATTAGTAAAGGCAGATGGTTGGATGTCAAGTTAGAAATGTAGAATTTTAATACTAATTACTTTACTAATATAATTGATTTAAAACTATTTTACTGCTAAGATTTATAAAAGGATAGCCTTATTTACTTTTATATCAATCTTTTATATCATACAATATACCAAATATAGCATGATTTTATCTTACTTGTATAATTTTCACTCTAGCTTGACGTGTTAATTTTAATTGAAGTCATACAAACTAGTTGTTGATTTCCTTTTTTCCAAGCACAGCTATATATGAACAAACAAGTAACTCTTTGTTATTATTCTTTGCCAGCATCAGAGCTTCCATGCCCTGAGTTTCTTTAGATGCTAAAATAAACAGATTTTCATGGCAAGTGTTTGTTTTGTCTACCTTTGAACTTCTTAAGTGCTCCCTTGAGTGCCACTGTCTTCAGAGAGAAGTTGGAGACATGGCCCTTCATGTCAGAAGAAACTGGAATAGGCGTCGGACATTTAACATTGTCACTTCTAACAAACAAGAAAAAGAAAGATCTCAGGACTGGTAGATGTATTATCCAAAACTTTCCATTATAGTTCAAAACAATTGGCAAGTTTGAGGCTTCAACAGTTATTTCTCACCTGTGCTTTTGATCTGTAAATATTAAAGTCAAAAGTATAGAAGAAATATTTGTAATGCACCCATGTTCTTTGGCTCTAAGTAAATTTCAAATTTTGCATAATAAAGTAGAGCTTCCAGATAGATTCTTCAAGGGCAAGTTACTAGTCTATTTCACACTTCTGAGAAGGAAAGGTTGAAATCATCTAAATCTTTACGCTATCCTTCTCTCAGTTTGGTATTTGTTTGACTGACTGATTAAGTAGCATCAACTTGAGAATAGATCCCTAGGAATTACATGGACAGATTCTCTCCAGGATGACCTAACCTGGAGCCCTCCAGATACATTAAGACAATTTCCAGAATTTCTTTCAAAGGCACTTTTGGAAGTTCCAAAAGTTCCAAAAGTGTCCAGGGGACACTTGTTTGGGAAGGCTCGCGTAAGACAACAGTGCAAATCCCTTTTCGTGTTGATATATTCATTTGACTTACATGTTGACAGTCATATTCCAAAAAGTTGATGGGGCCAAGGCAAAACTGTATGAATTTATGTGAATTTACTTACACCCATATATTTAAAGAATTTCGCCAAATTGCAGTTTGGTGTCAACTTTCATTGGGGTTCTAGAAGCCACGTGCTAGGATTTGCATTTTTATTTTTATATGAGCCATGGTGGTGCAGCGGTTAGAATGCAGTATTGCAAGCTAATTCTGCCCACTACCAAAAGTTTGATCCTGACCGGCTTAAGGTTGACTCAGCCTTCCATCCTTCCGAGGTCAGTAAAATGTGTACCTACATTGTCAGTATCTCTGTAAACTGCTTAGAGAGGGTTGTAAAGCACTGTGAAGCAGTATATAAGTCTAAAGGCTATTGATATTTATGGAGATAAGACAAGTTGGGCAACCTTAGTCAAAGCAAAAGTTTTAAACTCAATCTTGAGCAAACTCAAGCTCTCTCAATACGTAGAAACCACTCTTTCAATCTGACTCCTATTAGCTCTACTGCATATATAGATGAATGAAACTTAAAGACTTTCACAGCCAAAGAGTATCTTATTTCCATACAAATAAGACATCAACAGCCTAAGATTATTATTCCTGATTGAAGGAGGCTGGGCCACAGCATGTCTTTGAGACCATATTTCTCCAGCTCCAATGACAGCTGTCACTGACCTTTTGATTTGTTCATACACAAAGAGAAAGAGAGGGTGGAAATGCAGCTTCATACCTGGCAATAATAATTGTCACATCCTACAAGAGAGAGAGAAAGAAAAAAAAGAACAGGATTAGAGAATGAGATGTCCTGGTCTATTGATCTACTAACTGGGGGTTCCACTCATCAACTAAGAGTCTTTTGATGGTGCCACCAAGAAAAGAGATCTGACTGCAATTAATTAGGGTATCATCCTTCTCTGTATTGGCCACACAAGCTGTAGAATTTCATCCTCATTGAAAGATAGATAGTCCTTGTTTAGTGACTACAACTGACATCCCCAATTCAACTGTTAAGCAAAGCAGCCACTAAGTGAAATGACAACAGTGCTTATGATCTTACTTCAGCTTTCCTTTGCTTTATAGACCTGTGAAAGTCATATAACTTTTCATCAGTCTTAAGTGTGAACAGTTGCAAAATGAGGACTATTTGTATGACTTTGGCAGTCATTACTTTTAAATGTAGTCTGAAAATTATTATAAAAATTATATTTTTATAAGATGGCATTTTGCTCTTGATGTTCTTTTTACATAATGTAGCAACAACTGTTTTTAATATTCTGATAGCTTGCCTTTATCATTATTTACTTCTAGGCCTAATTCATTTTCACTAAAAGTTTGATTTTACTTAGTACTGCATCAGGCAATTTGAAAAATAAATAAATGATAAGTTTGCCTTATTTCTCCCTAGCCTTCTATTCGTCTTGTTGCTTCTCAGTTTGTTTACATTTCAGGAATTACAGCATTTGCTTTAAGGAAGACATGTGGCTCAGTCAACTGATCATGAAAAGCTTCCTACAACACTCCTGAAAAAGTAGAACCAATTCAGGTATCTGAGTTGTCATGAAATCAGATGGACATTGAATCTTTCCAGAGAAAAAGCTGCAGAATACTCAATATAGCTCCCACTGCATTTTCCACCACCATCCCTAAGTACAGTAAACTATTAATAGATACCATGCACACTTAAGGTGACCTTAGCCTTAATTTCTCAAGTGCTACCGTCTTCAGAAAAGAATGTGGCAATCTTTAAATAGTCATAAGAAACTCTATAGTATGGAAACATCAAGTGTAACATGAGAGTCATGGTCATGGCCAAAACCTAAGGCAGGGGAGAACTTTTTTTGCAAATTTCAAGTGGCAAGGGTTATTCAGTATAAATACAAACAGCCACTGATCTATATTTGAGTAGGTTTTTCAGTTAAAGTCTCCAAACTCCAAACAATTTTTTTCCTATCAATTCTAAGAAATATTACAACATTTGGCCCTAGTTCATGAACAAATAAAAACCTCCATTTATTTAGATCAGTGTTTTTCAACCTTGGCAATTTTTCAGGTAGGTGGACATGCTGGCTGGGGGATTCTGGGTGTTGAAGTCCCCTCATCTTAAAGTTGCCAAGGTTGAAAAACACTTATTTAAATAAATCAGGAAACACAAGCAAGTTTGTCTCTTCCTAAAACATTACACAAGTAAGTAATAATTCTAAACAGTTTCTCTTTTATATAATATTTGATCCCTGGTTACTGAGGCATGGAAGCACATAAATGTAATTTCCTTGATCAATAGGACCCTATGATACACTCCTAGTATTATGTACTTTTTAGCTTATTCAGCTCTACTACGCTGCTGGTATAATTTCTGTAATATTTAAAGAATTCAGGTAAAAAGCAATATGCATATAATTTGCCCCAAACATGTCCAGTTGAAAAGTTTTCAGGTAACATAATAGTAAATTCAACTGGGTCTGGTGGCTCAGTAGACTAAAGCATTGTGATTAACATTAGCTGTCTGCAATTACTGTAAGTTCGAATCTCACCAGGCTCAAGGTTGAGTCAGCCTTCCATCCTTTCTAAGGTAGGTAAATTGAGGACCCAGTTTGTGGGGGCAATAAGCTGACTTTGTATAAATATACAAAAGTATGAAGGCTATTGCTTAACGCATTATAAGCCGCCTTGAGTCTCCGGAGAAGGGCGGCATATAAATCAATTTTTTTAAAAAAAACTAGTAATCTCCCTCTCTCTGACATGAGTGTTTGAAAGCTATAAATTACTGAAACTAAACCCTACCAGGTTTAGCCACAGCTAGTCTAGTGTCTAGCTAGTCACTAAATTGCTGCGTTGTTCTTCTGATGTATTGAGTAAGCTATAGCTAAGTTTTCTCAACATTCAGTGATGTGTGCTAATATGAAAAGACCTGATGTTACACAAAATTTCTACAATGTTTGTCTGTTGCTAAGTCTTACCTTGAGGAAATCAAGCAATGGTTCTTGGCTTTTGTCTTCCAGATCAGCAATGAATTTGTTGAGGAGGGAAATTTCCTTGGATAGCTCTGTGATGTTTTCATTCTGTCTTTTCACGATGCCCTTCTCCATCTTGTCCAGCTGCCCAAGGAGAACCTGTTCTTGATCATGAAGAAACTGGCGTAGCCCTTCAAATTCAGAGAGGACTTTCTGTCTCTCGGTTTCTATGGTTTTCTTTTTAAAAAGTCAAAGAAAGAAAGTGAGGAGGCAGAACACAATTATCCCTAAGGAATTATCACCGGAATAAACTTCACCAGTTTAATCACCCACCATGCTTTGCCAACTCCAATAGTTGGAGATCTCCAATAGTTGGAGCTGAAGATCACCAGTTTCAAAGAGACTGGCCTAAATCAAGTAATCCTTGACTTACAACCACAATTGAGTCCAAAATTTCTGTTGCTAAGTGAGACGTTTTTTAAGTGAGTTTTGCCCCATTCCTTTCCACAGTTGTGAATCCCTGCAGTTGTTACGTTAATAACGTAGTTGATAAGTGAATCTGGCTTCCCCATTGACTTTGCTGGTCAGAAGTTCGCAAAAGATGATCATATGACCGTGGGACACTGGAAGTGTCATAAAGTACAGTCAGTGACCCAGCGTTTGAATTTTGATCACATGACCATGGGGACGCTGCAATGGATATGTGTGAAAAACTGTCATAACTCACGTTTTTCAGTGCTGTTGTAACTTTGAACTGTGAAAGATGAACTGTTGTAAATCAGGACTACCTGTATTTTCCCACTGATGCTAGACTATCAGTCATAATAGCAATAGCAATAGCAGTTAGACTTATATACTGCTTCACAGTGCTTTTACAGCCCTCTCTAAGCGGTTTACAGAGTCAGCATGTTAACCCCAACAATCTGGGCCCTCGTTTTACCGACCACGGAAGGATGGAAGGCTGAGTCACCCTTGAGCCTGGTGAGATTTAAACTGCTGAACTGCAGTTAGAAGTTAGCGGAAGTAGCCTGCAGTACTATACTCTAACCACTACGCCACCTTGGCTCTTATAAGTTGGAGGACTATCTATAATACAGTATATGAATGCCCTATAGATAGAAAAACAAGTTATACATTGAATTCTATAAACCAATGTTTCTCAAAGATGTCTTCAGCGTGGGCCTGAGAGGAACATAGGATGTTGATATATTATTCTATTTACATCCTGCTTTTCAAAGAACTACTAGAAGAAGAGAAGATAAAGTGACATGTTTTATTATTCCACCTCAGCATATTGAAATAGTGCTTGGTTTGTGGTTGTGACATTAATCAACTCAGAAGGATTTAGCCCTTCAAATTCAGTTTGAAGGGCATAGAAACTCGGTTTCTATGGTTTTCTTTTTAAAAAGTCAAAGATGACCAAGAATCTCCAGAGACATTAACAAACATAATCCTTTTTGAAGATTTTCTCCAAAAATCTTATGGAGTCACATAATGTTGCACAAGTGTGCCAATTTCCGAGTAACAGTAAGGTACCTACCAACAATTCTTGGCTCTTCTTGTCATCCTGAGTTTTGAATTCCAGGAGTTCCTGTCTCTCTTTCTTCAAGAAATCCAAGCGAGTCTGTATTTGTTCCTAAGGTTCAAAGTATACAGGTTTTTTTTTAAAATGCTTTCACAATTTTGAGGCAATCAAGATTTGAGAAGATTCCATGCATCCTTAGGAAAAATTATAAGTCTGTGTACAATGAATGTTAGGAAGCCCATAGCTGTAATGATTTTATGCCCTTACACCAAATATTAAATGGCATATTCTGGCATATTCTTATTTATTGTGTAACATTTTACTACTATTTCAGTGTATTGTGGTAAGCCGCTATGAGAGGAAGGAAGGAAGGAAGGAAGGAAGGAAGGAAGGAAGGAAGGAAGGAAGGAAGGAAGGAAGGAAGGAAGGAAGGAAGGAAGGAAGGAAGGAAGGAAGACATTGCCAGAGTTTTTGTTGCATTGAAATATAATTATAATTTCTGTATAAATCATATTCTAAATGACTTGTAGTGAAGCAGTTCACAGGGGCTGTGAAGTCAAATCTTCTTGGAGGCTGTAATACAGGGGTTCCCAACCCCTGGGCCACGGGCCGTGGCCCTTTCGGAATTGGGCCATATGAGTGGCTGGACAGCGCACAGGGCCGCACACAGCCTGACTTGCACAAGTAGCAAGACAGCATGCAAGTACTTGTGCATGCAGCTCAACTTGCCCAAGTCATAAAATTTGGGGACCACACTTGTAATATACAGATAGAGGTATTATTTTTCCTACAGAAGGGCTCAGGTGCAATCTTAGTCATTTCCAAAGAAAATATTTGTGCAGGAAACTCACAAAAGCCACACCAGCAGTGTAACAAACAGGTTTGTCCAAGACAGACCTCTAGTCTGACTTGGCATAAGGCCGTTGCACACAAACATCTGTAGAGTTGACTTGCTACTAGACACTTTACAATGAAAAAGAGTTGAACTGGGATTGGACCCAGACATCAAAAATAATATAGGTTGTGTGTGCTTAAATACATTCCTAGTGAAATTTCTGAATCACACCAACTTCAAAACCTAGTCTGACCACTATCCCCATCATACCCAACCCCAGTCAACAGAAAATAAGGTTTTTATAGCTTGATGAACTGGAAGGCACTGAAGAGGGGAAAGCTAATTTAAAGTATAATCCTGCCTTAAATCACTAATCTTTTCCATGCTATAGAGACCAAGGTTGGATATCTGTACATGGAGACAAATGTAGACATTAGAAGCTCACCTTCTAAGATGGCTGCCTTAAAGTAAAAATAAAAAATAGGAGGAGATCTCTCTTACTGTTGTGATTCAACTGGTGCTTTCCCCCTAGGGGGAGGAGTGGGGAAGGGATTCTCTGTCCTTTGAAATGGAAGAAGAGAAGAGATAGACAAGTTTGCTCCCAGAGGAATAACTATTCCTGAAAAGTTGATGTGAATAGCCAGCTGCAAGAGCCTCTGTTATGAGTGAAAAGATCCTCCCCCTTGGCAGATCCCAAGAAGGCTCTTAGAAACAAAATTAAGGACTCCCCACACATATAGGGATAGATAGGCTCTAAATGAGAAACAGTTGAGCTGCCCAAATTATGGAAACCATCTCTTTCTCCTCAATAAATCTTGCTAAAGAGGATCTCTGCAAACTACAGGTAGTCCTCGACTTACAACAGTTCATTTAGTGACCATTCAAAGTTACGACGACACTGAAAAAAAAGTGACTTATGACTGTTTTTCACATTTACGACCGTTGCAGCATCCCCATGATCATGTGATCAAAATTAAGACCAGGGGTGAAATGCTCCCAGTTCGGACTGGATCGCCCGATTAGGTAGCAATGGCTGCGGGTGGTTCGGAGAACTGGTAGCAAAAATCCCTGCCCCCCCCTTCCATTCCCAGCTGAGCCATGTAATCATCAGAGGCTTTTTTTTTTATTTTTAAAAGCATTTTTTCTACAACCTCTTCGGCCGAAAAAATGCTTTTAAAAGTAAAAAAAAAGAAACGCCTCTGATGATCGCACGGCTCAGCTGAGATCGTCAGACGCTTTTAAAAGCATTTTTTTTACAACCTTTTCAGCCGAAGAGGTTGTAGAACAAATGTTTTTAAAAGAAAAAAAAGCCTCTGACGATCAGGCAACTCAGCTGGGATCATCAAAGGCTTTTAAAAGCATTTTAAAATTTAAACAAATTTTACATTTCAGCACTGATTAAGAAGCTTGGCAACTGGCATGTACTTATGATGGTTGCAATGTCCTGGGGTCACATGATCATCTTTTGCGAACTTCTGACAAGCCAAGTCAATGGGGGAGCCAGATTCATTTAACAACCGTGTTACAACTTAACAACTGCAGTCATTCACTTAACAACTGTGGCAAGAAAGGTCGTAGAACAGGGCAAAAGTCATTAACTACTGTCTCACTTAGCAAGAGAAATTTTGGGCTCAATTGTGGCCCTAAATCCAGGACTATCTGTACATTTCTTCATTTGTAGAAAAAGAAAGATTGCAGAAGGTAACAGGAAGGCTCTCAAGCCTACATAGGAAATTAGTTTCTCAAATCTTCCCAGAGTGCCTCAGCTCATCTGTTCTTGTCACCTCATCAGCTGCGGTTGTTATTTTTATCTGGATATTTGCACTAGGGCCACAAAGAAGCAGCTTGGCTCCTGCCCTCCAGGGAATCAGTGTCAGTCTGAGATCTTGTGCCCACTTTGGGAAGGTTTCCTTCCTGAAATAGAACAGGAATTCGGTTCTTGACTTAACCATTTCTTGCCTGGTATGGATTGTCTCCATGACTACAGGTTTGCAATCAACCCATCTGGCAATCCCTATTTTGTTATTCCAAAGCAGAGAAGAGCAACAAAGATGATTAGGGGACTGGAGCTAAAACATATGGAGAACGGTTGCAGGAACTGGGTATGTCTAGTTTAATGAAAAGAAGGACCAGGGGAGACATGATAGCAGTGTTCCAATATATGCTGGTTACCAAAAGTCCGAATTTTGATCATGTGACTATAGGGATGTCGCAATGGTCGTGTAAAAAACAGCCATAAGTCACTTTTTTTAGTGCCATTGTAACTTCGAATAGTCGCTGAATAAATGGTTGTAAGTAAGGATATTTGTACTTCCTGGGTATTTCAGAATCAAAATCAACTCAGAGATAAGTTTCTGCGCATGCACAGATCACCCATGATGATGTCGTGGCGGGTGGGCGGAGCCTCCCAACGGTCTTACTACCGAACCGGAGGCAACCCACCACTGGTGCATACCATTATTTTTTCTCAAGATTGCTTTCCTTCTACTGGATTTTTTTTTCTGGAAAAGTTAGGGAACATAGAAAGACAGGTGACGTTTGCACAACATGGACTAAAATAGGGCTTTCTGGTTTAGCAGATGTCAGATGGCTTGGCTGCATGTTGGATGAATCAGGCCATCCACCCCATTCAACCAGAGGACGTACTGGGAATAGAGCAAGTGTGAGGTTTAGCGTGCCATCTGAACCTAGCTGCTGAGTCAGCTCTCAGCATACTATGGTTGACTCAGACATTCAACAACTCCTCAAGGTTATAGAGATGGGCTTTCCCCAAGACCTTCTTGGAGATCCCTGGAACTGAACGATGACTTTCTCCATGGAAGCTCATTCCTAGCCCCTTGGTAGTTTTTAGCAAAGAACAGGTACAATGTGGAAAGGCTTTCAAGACCTGAGACATTTGTAAATATGAGAAGATATTTGTGGCAACAGACAGGTAAGTGCATACCTTGTATTCCTGGGCTGCCTCTTCTACAGGCACCACCGCATGAGGTCGATGGTCCCGAGACCGATCACACACCACACAAATGGTCTTCTGGTCATCTTTGCAGTAAAGCTTCAGGGCTTCCTTGTGCTTCTCGCAGATCCTGTCGTCCTCAAGGCCTCTCCCACCATGCAGGATAAACTGGCTGATGATCTCAGACATGTTGGCCAGCTGTCGGTTGGGCCTAAAGCTTTTCTCCTTGAATATTTCCCTGCACTGAGGACAAGGGAAATCTACCTCCAGGCTCTTCCAGCTCTTGGTGATACAAGCCCGGCAGAAATTGTGCCCACATTGGATGGACACGGGATCTTTGAAATATTCCAAGCAAACCGAGCAAGTGGCTTCATCTTGAAGGTTTCCTGGGAGGAGAACGGCAGCCATGGCTCCACCTTCTCCTTCTTTTTCTTCTTCTCTTCCTGCTTTTGCTGCAGCATATAGAGCACGAATGCTGGGCACAAAACCCAGGGCAGGGTTTTCTGTGTCAGAAGCCAGCTGATGTTGCAAGGTCATCTCTGAAGCTTCTGGTTTCTTACTTGGCAATGAGTCAGCTCCTAGACAAGTTGGGATATGCTAAGGGATCTCCAGAGTTTAGAAGAGAAAGAATACCGGAGCAGGAGGTTTTGTTAGGTTTGGAGAGACAGAAGGCACGCTTCCAGATTCCTCGTGACTCATATTGTTTTTCAGTCCTGTCTAGGATGAGAGCAGAGGTTAATTTTTAACAGTGCTGAGAAGTTTCAGCTCACCAGCAAAGCCAATCCCTCTGACCAGCAATTAGGGAAATCCAGAAAATTCACCAAAGCCACCAAATTTAATCTGATTTTGCACTGATTTTTAGATGACATTTTAAGATAATTGCCATCCAAGTATGAGCAAAGCAGAAGGAAAAATTCTGAAGATGGAAGTTCTCATTCATGCAACAATGTTCACCTGTTAATAGGGAAGCAGATCAGTGGTGGGTTGCTCCGCCCACCAACCCCAACGCCATCAAAACGCTTCTGCACATGCGCAGAAGAGCACACATGCAGACCTGCTGCGAACCGGTAGTAAAGGTAAGTAGAACCCATCCCTGAAGCAGATGCATTGCTATGATAGTGATCCAAAGTGTTGAAAAACATGCTGCACATCCTCAGATGCACCAGTTTCTAATTCTTTAAATTCAAGAACTGGGCCTAACAATTGTGTAACCTGGAAATATGACAATTAGTAGAAAATTAAATAAATTCTGACCCATTGACTCGACAGCTTAAACCAGTGTTTCTCAACCTCAGCCGTTTTAAAAATATGGGGATTTCAATTCCCAGAATTCCCCAGCCAGCACCAGTTCAGATTTCCTTTGTAACAACAGTGCCCACCATTCATTTCCATTTTTTGCATATGTTTTGTCAATTAAATTGTGTTCACTGATGATGTCACAATTTTTCTGATTGTAAACATTTAAAACTCACTGTGACCAAATCCCTGCGCTTCCTGTGGAAACTTTAAAACCAAATGCCATTTGTTCTGTACAGAATAAAGCAATTAAAGAGATTTTCCATCTTATGTGCTTGACAAGGTTTTATATGTCAGGCATAAATGAAAACACTGTGTCCTGGGACAACATTTCTTTTGAACCTACCAGTATTTTCGTTCTTCTCTTCCTGAGTGGTGCTCTGTTCCTCCTGCCATTTTCACCCAATTATGTGGAACGACAGGGGAAATAGTTTGATGTAGTCAGGGGTGGGTTCTACTTACCTTTACTACCAGTTTGCATCATGCCCGCGCATGTACAGATCGCTTTTGATGATGTCCCGGTCAGTGGGCGGAGCCTCCCACCGGTTTTACTACTGGTTCTATAGAACCGGGGGAACCCACCACTGGATGTAGTGGTTAAGGCACCAGGGAGAAACTTAGAGATGTAGTCACAGCCAACTGCATAGTTTTGGGCCGGTCACCCTCCCTCAGCCTTAGGACAACCACTTCTAAAATCTTGCCAAGAAAATTATAGAGACTTACTCAGACTGTCGCCAGGAGCCAAGGCTGCCTCAAAATGTTACTGTTCATTATTGATAGTTTAGAATACAGAACAACAGAGTTGGAAGGGATCTTGGAACTCTTCTAATTCAACTCCCTGCTCAACCAGGAAGTGTTATAGTACCATCTCAGACAAATGGCCGTCCGTTCTCTTCTTGAAAATGTCCAGTATTGGAACACCTACAGCTTCTGGAGGCAAGCAATTCCACTGATTGTTTTCACTGACAGAAAATTTCTCCTAATTTCTAGGTTGGATCTTTTCTTGATAAGTTTCCATCTATTTCTTCTTGTCCTGTTTTGGAGAATAGCTTGATTCCCTCTTCTTTGTGGCAGCCCCCTAGATATAGGGACGTGTCACCCCTAGTCCTTCTTTTCATTAGACTAAACATACCTAATTCCTGCAACCATTCTTCATATTTTAGCCTTTATCCCCCTTAATTATCTTTGATGCTTTTCTCTGCAAACTGTCTCAATCTTTTTTTATGTAATTTTTTTCAGTTTTATTTTGTGACATTTTGTTTCTATATCTTGTTATGCACATTTCCCTTTTCTTTAAGAAAATTATTTTTTATTTGCAGTCAAGAGTGCATTTAGTAATTAACTTATCTACATTTATTTTTTTTTTAATGAATCTATAGGCCAATAATATTCTCAATACAGCCAGCAGGGGGCACTGGAACTCCAGGATCTTGGATTTACAGTCCTATATTGTATGTGAGTTTAATAAGCGATCAGTATGTGTTCACCCTACAAAGAAAAAAATAATTATCTCCTTTCCATCTGGTATATATCTACCTTTCTATCTTAGTTGGAGAGAAAGAGAGAAAAAGTCTCTGTAACTAAAATTCACAGGGAAAGTCTAAGTTAGTCAAAAACAATTTGATGGCATATAACCGAGAAAATTATTTGTGGAAATAAGAAATTCAGCAGTGCATCCGATAGTAAACCGATTTTTAAAATCGCAAACTCAAACATTACTTCCAGCAATTGTGTTTCTAACCTCATAAATGCTCAAAATGTTTTCATGACCCTCAGCATGGATGGATTTGTGATGGTTTACTGTGGTGGAATATCTTTTTACCCCACCCCCCTAATGAAATATGTTGAGACTATTAAAATCTTCTCCTAAAACAGAGGGACTTTTGATATAGCTAACAGAATAACAGAGTTGAAAGAGACTTGATGATAACCAGTTAAATGGCAATATCTCTAGAGACAACACCATGAGGAATCTATTGTTAAATGTTGCCATCAGTATTTTTTTTTTTTAACTTTGGTTCCCCTGGTAGAAATAGCATTAGCCAGACTGAGCTCAGCAACCAGAAGGCAAGTCATTTTTCTTCCACTCCCAAGCAAAAATCTGGTTCCTGGTCCATCCCATATGTATGAGATGATATCAGCGTATTTCAGTTTCATGAGCAAGAAGTAAAACAAATGATTTGCATATCCCAAAGGTGCTTTTTTCAGAAGGCAAATGGACTTTGCTGTTTTTTCTTCGAAGATTTTTCATTTCTCATCCAAGAAGCTTCTTCTGCTCTGACAGGATAGTGGGGAATGGAAGGATTTATATTCCTTGCAAACAACTCGTCATTTGCGTCCTTTTAGAGGGTTTTTGAAGCACTTGGAGGTTTATCTGTGTCCTCAGGGTCCCCTGAGTAATGCTCCTGGTTCCTGTAGTCTGCAATTTTTTCCTCTGGAAATCCATTCCTACTCCCTCACCATCCCAAGGGTGTTCATCCCAAATGGTATAGCTAAAAATCTGTAGAGATTCTCAGTCATCCAAGTCATGGTTGTCCCAAAGAAGGCAACTGGAGTTTGTTTCTTTTCTTTCTTTCTTTGAAGACTTTTCGCTTCTCATCCAAGAAGCTTCTTCAGTTCTGACAGGATAGTGGGGGATGGAAGGATTTATATTCCTTGCAGATGGCTGGTCATTTGCATCCTTTTAGAGCAGAGCTGTCAAAATCTGGGCCCCCAGGCTGGATGCGTCACGCGCTGGCCGCACCCACACTTGCTTTAGCAAAGGGGGGAAAAGTCCCAATACGTCACATGACACTGTGACGCCGTGAGTTGACACCCGTTTTAGAGGGTCATTTCAAAGAAGAAAACAAGAAAACCCAACTGCCTCCTGAAAAAGCATCTTTGGGATGACCTGGACTACAGACTTTTAAATGACTTGCATGCCTGAAGTCAGAAAAGCCAGCCAAAAGGCCTATGGCTTAATATTGTTTGCCAACTGATGCTTTACAAGTAACCTGGACTCCAATTCCCATCCTCCTCTACCATGGAAGAATGGAATCTGTTCTAACACATCCAGATATGCAAGGCTGGGGAAGGCTGCTTCAATTGATGGGACTACAGCCACGTTTCACACCTTGTTTAGATTCCCCTATTTTCTTCACAATTAAAAGGGAGACTCCCTTGTCTCAAATTCAACTCAGCTTTTTATCTACAGTATATAGTCTAATTTCCACTGCAAACATATCAAGATAGTTCGCCATTGCCCATTTCAATTTTCTTTTCACTTCCCAGTTTAGCCAGGGACTTCCTGGTGATCTTCCATCCAAATCATGCTTGGCTTTTTCTGAGATCAACTAGGTCAACTGGGAGTTGAAATCCACACTCAAAGTAGGGAAATATAATTTGAAATACACCAGGGTATTTTCAACTTTTAAAGTTCAATTTTACTGAAGCAGAAGTCACGGCAGTCAACCAAAATCATTGGATAATACTCTTGTGTTAGGCAGAACTAAGCTAAATAAGTGATTAAAAGATAACGTTATTAAAATTTGGCCTTGGTTTTTCTCAAAATTATGATTTAAAAAAACCCAGAGCTTTATTTTGGGTACTTGCTCCTTTTTACAGAAACATGCTGTGCTCAACGAGCAGACATGGCAAAATTTTACAAAAAAATACACATACAGAAAAGAGATGCTACACAAACAGAATATGAAATATACCAAAGAACATACTAACAGTCTTTATTATGATTTGTATGCTCTGGAGGCATCAACCATAACCCCAGGGTTCCTTTTACATATCTTTCAGACACTGCATTTCATCTTTTAAATCAGAGTATCCAGATTATTATTATGGCACAAACATCTGTCCATTTCATCTCCAGATTCAGACCGAAGACAGGGAAGATTATAATCAAGTTTCAGAGAACGGCAGCAAAAGAGAAGGACCTACAGGTGTAGAGGAAGGATGGTCCAGTCAAAGTTGCCATAGATGCCAAGACTCGGTGCTTCAGTTTAGGATCTCTGACCCAGGGATGGCCAAATTTACGTATGGTACTCAAAAACATTTTTCAGCACAAAGGACAGAGTTTAAAGCCTTTCCTTTCAAAGGAAAACATGCTGCTAGGTTATTGCAGCCAAAACACATGCAAGTCATTTTTAAAATAAAATCATTAAAATGCAAAATATGAACTGATTGAAGAGGAACTAAAAATGCAAAATTCAATAGCTAATTTTCTCTCTTTTTTCAAAATGAAAAAAGCTCGAGCCTAGCGCTAGAAAGGGATCAATTTTGATCCCTTGGTGAAAAGAGGATGTCCTAAAAGGGATATTATGACAGGAAGGCCAAGCCAACCTCCCTACTCTTTATAATTCTTCCTTTGTTCCCCAGGGCAACAGTCTTAAGGCCTTGGTGTGCAAGGAGAGCCGTTCTGCTTCCGTGTCACATTCTACAGTACACAAGGCAGAGATAAAACAACCAAACTTTCCAATTTCATTAAATCAAAATGGCTCAACACCCTGCTCTGATCTGGCAGGTTTAAGAGATCTGTAAGGTGTTTTTTTCTTCCTCTGGGTACGTGGATACATAAAATTATGGACTCATTATATCCATTTCGTGTACCCCAACTGGGTATTTTACACCCATGCGCCTCAGAAACACAGTCTGGGCTGGGAAACCTACAACCCACAGCAACGGATGGGCACGTGTCCCGTTAAAAGAAGCTGGTGGGAACATGAAGATGGGGTCCTCTGTGTCTGCATCAGTAAAGGTCACACATTCCCCCACGTAGTCCAAGGACACTCGGATTCTTTTGGGGTGTTTGCTCAGGGACAAGGCCGTAACAGGGGAAGTGAGGGCCCAGTGTTGGCCCTTCCACAGCCCCACAGCCCAGATTCCTTCCTCTGGGCTGAAGTCCATCATCCCCTTCTTCTTGGAAGGATCTCGGGTGACCCCCACTGCCCAGAATTCCCCATCGCCCACTTCCAATTCCCAAAAGTATCTCCCAGAGGTGAACCCATCGCAGCCCAGAACCAGAGCTCTGGAATCCAATCTTTGGGGAGTGTCAGGGACATAATGTAAGGCAGGCAGCCTGTGCCGAGATTCTCCATCTCCTGCATTTCTTTGGTCCAGGGGCAGAAGAGCACTTGAGAAATCCAGATCAAGAGTTGGAATTCCTGTGAGCAGAAAGAAGCAACATTTGTCAGCACCTTTATTTCCCTTCCACTGCTGATGCTTCCTTCTGGCTCTGTTTGCTCAGCTCAGTGTCACGACCTCTCTCTGTTATCATTAGCTATTCCTGGCAACTTCCCCAAAATTCAGGTACACTGCAACTCTCTACCCAGGTACATTGGGATCCCCAGAAACCACAACAGCATGGAATCAGCAGGCCACCTGCAGAAATCCCCCGGGTGGTTCAAAAAAAAAAGTGAAAAAACAAATAAAAACAAATAAAACTATTATCTATTGAGCCCAATAATCCTTGCATCCCCAGTTAAGGTGGTTTCAGGGCTGTGAGAGTTCCCTGCTAAGATCTTAAAGAAAGCCATCATATGGAATTAGATAGATCGATAGATTAAAGCAAAGGACAAGGACCTTCAAATCCAATCAAAGGAACTTGTTACACCCAAGAGCCATACAATCGAGACTCCGAGTATTAAAATTAAAGAGCAGCTGTCTCACAGATTAAGGAAATAAAACCTCACACTTCAGAGAGTACTTTTCATTCAAGTACCTGCCAATGTATCTCAGATATGCAGAGTTGCACAGGTTTTTTAAATTATTGTCTCATTCACACAGTTAAAAGAAAAGAGGGAGAATCAAAGCGCTAATCTGCGGATGACTAAAAAATAAAAGAAAGTTCCACACAATACTTTTAAAAGAATTCAGAGTTTTTAAAATCTCCAGCTTTGGGCTGTTTCTAATCCTTGGATTTGCAGTTTTGATTTAAACTTGCAATCATTATCCCTTTGGTAAAATACTCTACAAAATAATGGTGAATGTAAAATGAGTAACTTGGTAAGAATTTGCATTAGATTATACACAGTACTGGAATAAAAGCAAGCCATGTTCCCATGCTATCTGCATTAGCAATATATCCTCAGTAGCTGAAGTAGCAATAAAAACACAGAAACAACTACAAATTCAACAGATGTTTCCCAAAAACTCACCTTTATCATTCAGTGATTTCAGAGTGTCTGTTCTCTCGATGGCATATGTCACATTATCTAGAAAAAGCAAATATTTGCCCGAAATTTAGCTCCTCCAATGTAGAGAAAACTACGTTTACTGACTAACCAGTGAAACCAGAGGGACGTGGTGGTACAGTGGCTTAATGATGCTGGAACTGCCAGACAGAAATGGTCTGCACTCCGGTGGTTCAAGCCTGGCTCCATGAGACAATGTGAGCCTCCCCTCACTCAATCCCTAGTTCCTGCCTACCCAGCAGTTTGAAAGCATGCAATATTGTGACTAAATAGAACTTAAATGGGAAAAAAAAACTCTAGCCACCTCACTGGGACAAACCTAGCTGTGTTTGTGTAGGCTGAGAGAGGAAGCTGGCTGTCAGCCTTGTCCCAGTTTGGGTATTTAGGAAAGAAAGACCCTTGACTCCATTCATAGTGAAAGGTATACTTTTACTAAAGGCAAGTGGTTACAGCGTAAGCAAAGCCAGATCTGAATATTCCTCTGTAAACCCAGTGATTTTCCCTTCTCCCAGACCCCCTTGGTCATCTTGTTAATGGCCAATGATATTCAAACTACCGTATTTTTCGGACTATAAGACACACCTAGCTTTTGGGGAGGAAAGCAAAAAAAAAAAAATCTGCCTCTGCCTCCCAGCAATTTGCCTCCTTGGAGCAAACAGCAAACAGCCTGGTCAGCTTCAGCACAGCCTGATTTAGCAAAAGCAGCTGATTGAATTAAGGACAGACCATGGAGATTCAAAGGTGACAAAATTTGAATCAAATTGGAAAGTCAAGATTTAATTTCAATCAATTTATCATTTGATTTAGTAAAATGTCTGACTCTCATGGAAAAGCATCAAATGCCTGCAGCTGGTCCCTCCCCCCCCCCATACAAAGGATCAAATCTAACAGGAATGGTAGACCTTTTAGAGAACATTAACCCTGTTTCAGACAGATAGTTGAAAGGCTTACGCTTCAAACAGCCTAGTCAGCGTCAGCACAGCCTGATTTAGCACAAGCAGCTGATTGGCGGTTGGATCTGCCTCCCGGAATACCGCCTATCAGCTGTTCTAGGCTGCATGGCTCACCACCACCCATTGCCACCGCTGCCTATCCCCGCTATCTGGAACGGGCGAAAATGGGGCATGCAGAGGCGGCAGTGACGATGGACCATGGTGATCCCCATAACCTGGAACAGCTGATAGACAGTATTCCGAGAGGCAGATCCAACTACCAATCAGCTGCTCATGCTAAATCAGGCTGTGCTGAAGCTGACCAGGCTGTTTGCTGCAAGAAGGCAAGTTGCTGGGAGGCAGAGGCCGAAGGGTGGGGGCTGGCAGATGGGCAGGGCTTCAGCAACATTCATTGTATAAGACTCACAGGCATTTCCTCCCACAGTTCTAAAGTTTGGTGCCTTTTGGTGGGCATTTGCATTCAGTTCTCATGCCTGAGTCCTTGGACCTTTCACCTGTTGTCTCCATCTGGCACTTCTGGTTCCTGTCATCTCCCCTCCCTATATTCCCCCAATCCCTCTCCCTCCCTTTTATGGCAGGATGCCATCAAAGCGAAGCAAGGCTGAAGCGGTGTGATGGCAGATCTGGACCTGGCTTCCTGGCGGAGCCCGTAAGAGCCAGCAACCTGAGTACTGCTAGTTAATTAGCATAAAGCTAGTTTCCCTCCCCCCCCCCGCCCCAATAATGCGCCCAAAATAGATGTGCAAGTGCCGAACAGAATCTAGGCTGTCAAGACTGCATTGTGTACCTACCATGTGTAGATTTCCCTGACATTGTATGCCATACACTAAATAAATAATTGTTTGACCTCTATTAATCTATGGTCAATCTGTTAGCATTATTTTATCTTTCAAAGAAAGTATACACTTGACACAACTTGCTTTTAGCAGAGTAGGTCTGATAATTTGATTCCCTCACTCTAGCTGTCCATAACAGCTGAATTCTATTTTCCCTCCATATTTATTTTCTCAGTACATTCCGCATAGGGAACCATTTTGATTTTATTCTTTTCCTACAGCAGCTTCTGCCTGCCTCATATTCTGACTTTCAATTCAACGCTTCCATTGGCCATGTCATTGAAATATATTGTGTGTTTGTGTATATCCTACCTTCCGTTGCCCTCACCGCCTATCACAGATTTTCAGAAGTAAAACAGGGGCTCCTCCTATCTAAGCTGGCACTTAACACATTATGTCAAGATTTAAAGACTCGCCTATTGATAAATAAATAGCATACAAAATGTCTTAGGATGAGTATAGTCTTTAAAAAGGCCCACAGTATCCTAGGTTAGCAATTAGAGATTACCGATTATTTAATCACTTTCGCGTACCTTGAAATCTATTCATAGTTTCCTTCAAAGCCACCCCTTTCCGTGACAACAACTCCAGTCGTTCTCCCAGCTTGGATGTTGCTTCCTCAGCTGACGGGAACTGTTCTACGGTGCATCTGAATTTTTAAAGAGCACATTTACACCACTAAAGAAAAAGTACCAATTTTTGTCACATTCTGCATTTTTCTTAAGGACTCCACTGAGAAGAACATACTAGCCTAGTATCCTAATCCAAGGAATGAAGCACTAAGGCATAACAAATTCTAGCATCTCACTTTTTATGTATTTGCCTTTCTTGCTCCAGAAATGCTCACTCCTACTTCAAGCATGAAAGGTGATGTTAATTGCTTCAGGTGACAGATTTTTGAGTGCTGGCAAATAACACCAGTGATAGAAACTACTGGACTTTTTTTTTTAATGCAAAACTCCCAACATCTATTTTGACAATATGTACCCTGGAGAATTAATAATACATTATGCTTTCTATTAATTAGCATATAGTGTGGCAGCTGCACTATTCTAAAAATAATTCTTCTTGCTTCGCCATGGTTGGCATTTTTCTCTTTTTATGGCAGCTAAAGCACTTGTACCCACTTTTCCGGTAAGATTAGAGCTAGTCTCACTGACGTGACCTCCCTCCGAAAGCACCGTGATTGCCCTGATTTTATCAGAGAAGGTAAGAGCATCGAGCATGGCCTTCCTTTGCCTACAAACCCAGGGACGGTGCTTTAGAATGGAAGACCCTGAGGAGAAAGGGAAGGAGGAGAATCATACGTACCTGTCCATGTTTTTTTTAATGTCCTAAAAGAGAAAAAGAAAAAACAGAAAAAAGGCATTGAACCTCACAATGCTCTACCCCTGCAGTCTATTGCTGGCTAATGGGGAGCATGCCTCAGCACCCTTGTCTCGGGCTGCGGAGGAGGACTCTGTGAGCGCTGTCCAAGGCATGACAGTAGGAGCTTTGTTCTAGCCTCTGGTGCTTACAAGGCAGGGGGAAGTAGCCTGCCCCCCCAGTCACCCTCAGGCTCTTACCTGGGATCCCTGAGGTGGAACATCAGATGTTTGCTTCAAGACAAGAGGTGGGGGATGCTCCGGTTACACACGGGAGCCTTCAGGCCACGTTGCTCTCCCTGGTGCTGTAACTGGTTCTCTGAGGAGAAGGGCTGCCCTAATTCTTTCAGCAGCCTTCTCCTCCCCGAACTGTCCGCCCACCCTTTCTGCCAGTGAGCAGGCTGGCTTTGCGCCCCCTCCAAGGCCTGCCCACCAGCTACACCTTGCTTCACCACCCACATGACCTCTAAGTGGGCTGTCTGGTGGGCACACCTAATGAAGAGAAGGGCATGACTTATTTCAGCCCAACTGAGGCAACTGTGCCTTGTGCTTTGACAAGCCCAGGCCCAGAAGGAAGGACCCCAAAGGCCTCCCCACCGCAATGCCCCGTCCCAGGATCACGGTGCCTCTTCACCATCACCCGTTGTGCCTCAAGAGAGACTCTCTGCACGTCACAGGTTACCTAAAAATCTTGTCCTTGTTGCTTGTGATCAGAAAGCTGGTTGCAAAATAATTAAAAAAAAACAAAACAAAACAAAAAAAAGGATTCTGTGCCAAGAGATCAAGTGCGCAGGAGGTGCTGCTCGATTTTTAAAATAAACCAGCCTCACATCCTTGGAATAGCTACATATGATGTTCGCCACGGAGTGGACCACAGGAAGACCCTAAGGAGATCCCAGAAAATGCAGGCTTTTTTGCAGGCACACATACGGCACAACACCCTCTTGTTCTTCTCCACAAAAGAAACCCCACTTGCTCACTATGTGCCCAAGTTACTTTCCCCCCCACCCCCTCCTCCCGTGTCTCTTTGAAGGCATGCAACTCATCCATGGACCAAATGTTAGGAGCAACATCGAATTCCCATCCCGACACTGCAGCGGCTGCAGCCCGAGAACCCAATCACCCTTGAGAGAACCCGTATTAACAGGACAGTACGTACTAGAGGTCTGCATGGCAGCCATACCCGATGGGTCCCGACATGAACCTGAAGGAATGGGGTCATCCAGGCCAGCTTCTCAACAGCCTTCAGGTCAGGCTGAGGGACCTGGAAGTACATCTGCCAACAGCAGAATGCTATGATGTCATAGCATTCTGCAATGGGAGGAGCTCCAGAGCTCCAGCTCTCCCTTGTAGAAGTTCAAGGGCACCGTTCCACGAGAGCACAGACCAAACTAGCAAGGTCCCCCTTCGTCTTCCCAGGAAAGGCCAACACTCTGCAAGGGTGGAAAATACTCCCACCCACAGCACTGAATTAATCTGGCTTCATCACAAACAGCCACATCAACCAGAAAGGCCAATGCCAGCACCTGTGCAGAGTAGAAAGGGAAGGGGGAACACTTTGCAGAGAAGCCCCCGTTACTTGTCTATGGCCTGTACCCCACTGTCGCCAATATGCAGAATTTTTTTTTCCCCATAAGAATAAATAGTTGAGTCCTTGTTCTGGGTTCCAGTAGGGATCACATCCAAGTTCATGTTTGAGCAACTGTATCTAAGGGCCAGGAATTCACAAACCTGACATCCAAAACCTTGGGAGCCCAGTGCCAGGGCCTCTGACTCATTGGCAAGGTCACCTCCAAGCCAGAAAGAGAGACCTTTGTGATCGCAAAGTCTCACCTGCAAAAATTCACTCGCCGGTTGCTTGCACTTCACCTCCATCTCGGTGATGACATCACCAAGACGGGAAAGTTCTTCTGAGATTTTGGTCATCATGTCATCTTTCTGCTTCTCTAGGTCTTTATCTAGCTCTTCCAGCTGGGTTAGCAGGCATTCCTCCTGTTCTTTCAGGAACTGATGCAGCTGTTCAAATTCAGTCACGATGTCCTTCCTTTCGGTTTCAACTTTTTCCTGCAAAGACCAGAGGTGGGATGAGAAAGGAGTGAACCATCCCCATGAGGAATATAACCAGAAGATCATTACGGAGTTGAAGGACACACAATGCAAAACTTGATTGCGTTATACGGCATCCTGGAGTCATGGGATCATCATTTTGGCAACCTTCCTAGCCAGCTTCCAACAAGCAATAGGGAAAGAGGGATTCACTTAATGACCATGTGTTTCACTTAACAACTGCTGTGATTCGCTCAACAATTGTGGCAAACTAGGACATAAAATCAGGCACAACTCACTTAACAACTGCTTGCTTAGCAAGGAAATTCTGGTCCCAATTGAGGACTTCTTGTAGATGTTGCATAAGAGAGTGCAGGCACAGAAGAAATGGCCACAGAACACTTCGAAGAAAGGAAGAATCAAAACACAACAAGGAGAATTTTTGAGAAAGGTGGGGGGGAGGAATTCAGAAATTCAAGCCTTACTTCTCTGCTCATGGTATGTAATGGTACCTACCGTGTATTCTTGGATTTTCTTCTCGCCTGTCAGCTTCTGACTCCATAGATTATTCTTTTCCTGCTTCAGAGTTTCTAATTGTGCCTTAACTCGCTCCTGAATAAATAAAAATGGCTTGAGATAGGGGGGAGAAGATTAGAGGCAGTAAGACCTTGGAAATTACAGCACAGGCAGCCTGCGTTCACATAATATGCTAATCTTTGGTTAACTACTTTACCTCAATTGGCTAGTTCACCCAATATACTAACCCGTAAATAAACCAAACTGGATGGGACTGCATACAAACTAGAGTAGCCTTCCTCAGCTGGGATCCCTGAGAAGTTGCTAGGGGTTCAAGCAAGAGGTTGTGATGGACTTTGCATGCCACACAATGCTACTGTAGATATTTATTTTATTTATATGTCAAATTTAGAAACTGCCATCTCCCTCCCAGAGTGACTCTGGGTGGTATATAATAATTTGTAGGCAGGGAAACCTTGAGACCTAAACATTATTTCAAGTTCAGCATTTGTGTGTTCAACATTTATGTGAAGCCGCTGGGTGAGATCATCCGTGGTTTTGGGGTGGAGTTCCATCAGTACGCTGATGATACTCAGCTGTACATCTCCACCCCAGACCACCCCAACGATGCCGTGGAAGTGATGTCCCAGTGCCTTGAAGCCGTGCGGGTCTGGATGGGGAGAAACAGGCTTCGTCTCAACCCCTCCAAGACCGAGTGGCTGTGGCTGCCGGCGTCCCGATATAGCCAGCTGACACCATCGCTGGTTATTGGGGGCGAATCATTGGCCCCCACGGAAAGGGTGCGCAACTTGGGCGTCCTCCTGGACCCACGGCTGTCCTTGGAGGATCATACGACAGCTGTGGCCAGGGGGGCTTTCTATCAGGTTCGCCTGATACGCCAGCTGCGGCCCTTTCTAGATCGGGACTCCCTGCGCACAGTCACTCAGGCACTCGTCACCTCTCGCCTGGATTACTGCAATGCTCTCTACATGGGGCTCCCCTTGGGGTGCACCCGGAGGCTCCAACTGGTACAGAATGCGGCCGCGCGGGGAATTATGGGAGCATCGGGGTGCTCCCACGTTACACCTCTCCTGCGCGAGCTGCATTGGTTGCCGGTGGAGTTCCGGGTGCGTTTCAAGGTGTTGGTAATGACCTTTAAAGCGCTCCATGGCTTAGGACCCGGGTACTTACGGGACCGCCTTCTGCCGCCAATTGCCTCCCACCGGCCGGTTCGCTCCCACAGAGTGGGCCTCCTCAGGGTGCCGTCAGCCAGACAATGCCGGCTGGCGACCCCCAGGGGGAGAGCCTTCTCTGTGGCAGCCCCCACCCTCTGGAATGATCTTCCTCCAGAATTGAGAATTATCTCCAACCTCCGGACATTTCGTCGGGCCCTGAAGACGCATCTTTTTCAACTTGCCGGTTTAGCCTGATCCCTGCCGCATTTTTAGAATTTTTAAAATTTTAAAATTTTTAATGTTTGTAGCGTCGTCGCATTTTAATATTTATTTGGTTTTAATTCTCAGCCTAATGTATATGTGTTTTAAGTTTTAACTTTTATGTATTGAATTTTTATTTTGGCTGTTCACCGCCCTGAGTCCGTAAGGAGAAGGGCGGTATACAAATCTAATAAATAATAATAATAATAATAATAAGTGTCCTTCAGAACAAAAAGGTTGAGAAATACTATAGACAGTAACTGCAATATAGGTTAGAATGTTATTGGGCCAATATTTCTGTTCCACTACACTGCCATAACGCCTATCCAAAAGAGATAGGTATACAAAGCAAAATACTGACGTCTTCTCATTCCCAGTAGTTTGAATGTTCATTTTTTTAGGGTTCATAACTGATGACAGCCATAAAGCTAACTCTTGCTTCTTAAAACAAAATTCAAGAGTCTTGGGCACTGATTCCATCTGTACTCAACCCCATAGTCCCATAGATCACCAAAGTAATACAATACACAAAACCTTGATATTGGACACCAGAGATCACAATACTCCATTCGGTTGCAGGTTTTATTTTATTAGAGCTAAAAATAGAGAAGTCCCTTGTGCAAATGTTCTTCTAGAGCTTAATGTTGGTGACAGTTGAATTTTCAAATGCTTAGATTGATTTGTGAAGCAAAAGTAGTTTTTTTTAAAAAAAAAAACCACCTTCAAAACCTAGTGTAGAGTTCTCGGATCCTCTGACAGTCTTTCAACTAAGTACTTTCAACTAAGTACTAGGTTGTAATGCTACTTAGCCTTAGCCTGATCAGATTGTCAATCAGTGCTGCTAACTCATAAGAACATAGTGTAGCAAGCATAAACGAACAAATAAATAAATAAATCAAGGTGAACCCAGTCTCGTCAAAGAAACAGGAAAATATAGTAAATGTTAAGCTCTATCAATAAATACACGAGATTAAGCTACAAACAGAAACATGATTATTTAAGATGTTGTGCATTCCATATAGTAAACTAACTGTCATGTATATGAGCTATTGGTATATATATTTTAGCTTTAGGTGCTACAGAAAAGGGAACACTAAAGAAACATCGGTAGCTTGATGGGCAATTGCTGCTACTTTACTTGGCTCAACAGATAGATGCTTTGATGAACATAAACTAGCAAGTTAAAAAAAGATAAATAGCAATAGAAGTAGTCCTTAACTTATAAATATTCATTTAGTGACTGTTCAAAGTTACAGTGGCACTGAAAAAGTGACTCGTGACCATTTTTCAGACTTACTGTTGCAGCACCCCCCATGATCATGTAATCAACATTCGGCTGCTTGGCAACTGGCTCATATTTAGGATGGTTGCAGTGCCCCAGAGTCATATGATCACCTTTTGCAACTTTTTGCACGCAAAGTCAAAGGGGAAGCCAGATTCATTTAACAACCATACTAATTTAACAACTGCAGTAACTCACTTAACACCTGTGCCAAGAAAGGTCAAAAAATGGGACAAAACTCACTTAATCACTCTTAGCAACAGAAACTTTGGGCTCAATAAATTTTTTTATTTTATTTATTTTTATTTATTAGATTTATATACCTCCCTTCTCCTTGCGGACTCAGGGCGGTGAGGACTACTTCTCACCACCCTGAGGACTACTTAAGTGTCTTGCCTTCTAGTTCATTGCACACACTTATGTTTAGTACTTCTGACATTGCTGGATACCCATATTCATAATCCTGCTGTCAACACAGCAGATAACTCAATCGAATTAACACTTAAAATGACCATATTATCAATTCACAATTCATTCAAACCCTGGTCACTTCATATTTGGACTACTGCAATGTGGCTTTACATGGGGAAGCCCTTGAAAACCATCCATAAAGGCTGGCACCTTTGGGCTGAGCATTACCTGGTTCTTTCTATTAAATGTTGTCATATTATGGCACCTAGGAAGCATGGCCCATGCCTATTTTACACAGCAATCCCCAAAAATACAAATGGCACAATTTGGTGCCCTTAAAATCCGGTTTTGGTCCACACACACACGCGCGCACACACACACACACACACAGAGACGTGTGTGTGTGTGTGTGTGTGTGTGTGTGTGTATTTCTCTTCAGCCAGGTTCTTCCTACGTAAACCAAGATTTTTATGCAGCCCTAGTTCAGTGAAATCACAATCCACTAGTTTCTAGGTTTTTTTCAGGCAGCCAGCAAGCTTGTGGACTGTGATTTCACTGAACTAGGGCTGCATAAAATTTTTGCTTTACATAGGAAGAACCTAGCTAAAGAAAAATACACATAAAGGCCTACGAAAAGAAAACACATACATATATATACATATATATGGGGGGCTGCATTGGTATTTTCATAGTTGTTTTTTAGTCCAGGTTGTCTTGTTTCATTTTGTCTTTAACTGTTTTAATTTAGCATTATGTTTTTGTAAGCAGCCTTTGCGGCTCTATTAATTGATGATTATTTGGGGGGAACCGTATATCCTAAACTGGAAACCAGAAATTTAATAAGACGCTGCTTTCCTCTGGCATCCCCGATATGCAATTTTCCTCAGCAAAAACGTAACAAAAAAGAAAAAAAAGAAAAGGAAAGGAAAGGAAAGGAAAGGAAAGGAAAGGAAAGGAAAGGAAAGGAAAGGAGAGGCTGGGGGGAGGGGGGAGCGTTTAGACGCAGGGCCCCCTGGCTCCTCCTTACCCTGTAATCCCGGGCTGCCCTCTCGACGTGGAAGATGGTGTGAGCGCGGTGCTCCTGGGACCGGTCGCAGTGGGCGCAGATGGGCGTCTGGTCCTCCTCGCAGAAGAACTGCAGCACGTCCTGGTGGATCTCGCACAGCCTCCCCCCGCTCCCGTCTCCAGCCCCTCCGAGGGCGACGGGCGCCCTTTTCCTGGTCGGGGAGGCGACGGGCAGAGGGGCCTGGGGAGGCGTGTTGGGGGCGGCCGGGGACGGCGCGAGTGGGAGCAGTGGAGGGGTGGCCGGCGGCGGCGTTGGGGACGGAGGCGGCGGGGTGGCGGGCCTTGAGACGACGGGCGCCGGAGGGACGATCGTCGGGGCGGTCACCACCGCCGGTGGCGCTGCCGATGGTGCTAACGCTGCGCTCGCCGGGGCGACTAGTGTGGTCGCCGCCGCGGCTGCTGCTGCTGCTGCTGCAGCCGCCGCCGCCGCCGCCGGTGCGGTGAAGGAGTCGAGCCTCTGCCGCTTGGGCCTCTCCACCACCAGGTTGGCCAGGAGCGGCGGCGGCTTGATGGGCCGGAGGTTCCTCTTGCGGGCGCTGGCGCCGCATTCCAGGCAGGAGATGTTGATCTTGGGCTCTCCCAGGCGCTGCCCGATGCAGGCAGTGCAGAAGTTGTGGCCGCAGGGAAGGCACACCGGATCCGGGCAGTAGACGCGGCACAAGGAGCACCAGGTCTCGCTCGGGTAACGCGGGCCGGCGGGGATCTCGGCGGGCGTCGTGCCGGGAGGGGGAGAGTCTGGCGGCGAAGGAGGAGAGAGCAGGCATGGCGGGCCGGGCTGGAGCAGCGGAGGCGGGATCGGGCCTCCCACGCCCAGGCCCGGGTGCTGCGTGCCTCGCAGGCGGCTCCGGAGAAGCCTCTGTTGCAAGAGCTGCTCCGCCGTCATCCCTCCCAGGCCTCCGCTCATGATGGTGGCTGTTTGCTGCCTGCCTGCCTGCCGGCCGACCGCGCACGATGCCCGCTCTCTTTTCGCCAAGACGAGGCGCGAGGCCCTTCCGGCGGGGGACCCGATTGGCTGAGCGGCCTCGCGGAAGGGGCGCGGCCGAGGCAGTGAATCGGCTGACGGGGGGAGACGTTAGCTCGGCAACGCTTCTCGCGCGCGCCGGAAGGGGCGTGCGGCAGGACGGGAAGTCCTCTCTTTGTTCTCTATGGAGGGTCTCAGTCATCCGGGTCATGGTTGTCCCAAAGGTGCCCCCCCCCCTCCCGCAGGAGGCAACCTTTTTCTTCTTCTTCTTGGAAGATGTTTCGCTTCTCATCCAAGCAGCTTTTTAATTTAAATCTTTATTGTCGGTGCACAACATGTGTGGAATGAGATTGGTTGGGCTCCCTCAGTGCACACACACACCCAAACACAATACAACCCACAGTGAAGGCAGGAAATCCCTAACCCAGGGATGGGCAACTGTGGCCCTTTTACAACCTGTGGACTTGAAGTCCCAGAATTCCTGAGACAGCTTGGCTGTCTCAGGAATTCTGGAAGTTGAAGTCCACAGGTTGTAAAAGGGCCACAGTTGCCCACCCCTCCACCCCTGCCCTAACCCAATAAATCATATTAACAAAACACCCAATCCTATTGCACCAGTGTGAACATGTTACACATTGCGCGGGCCCTGCCGTCCATCATACTACATAGTTATTATGTGATTGATTGATTGATTGATGCAGAAATGGAAGGATCTTTATATTCCTTGCAGGTAGCTGGTCATTTGCATCCTTTTGGAGAGTTGTTGAGGCACTTGGAGGTTTATTTGTGTCCTCAGGGTCATCTGAGTAGTGCAAATGTTCCTCTAGTCTGAATTTTTTTCCCTCTGGAAATCCGTTCATACTTTTAGCCATGCACTTTGGGATGAACACCCTTCGAATGGCATGGCAGTATGAACAGATTTCCAGAGGAAAAAAATTGCAGACTGCAGGAACATTTGCAGTACTCAACTACATTTGCACTACTCAACTACAACTAAACCATATTGTATTGACATATTGTAATTTCTGGTTTTGGTCCAGAGATATGTGAGCCTAGCAAGTCAATTGTGACTTAAAACCCTCCTTATGCAACCATACTAAAATGAAATGTTAAAATGTTAAGGATCAACAAATTTCATGGACTTCCTGAACTCTATCCATAGACTACAAAGCCCACAAAGCCACACCATGCCCACCAAGCCACGCCCACAGAACCAATAGTAAAAATAAAATGAATTTCACCACTGATTGATACCCCTCTGTAGAGTTTCCAGGGGACTTTCTGTAGCCATGGCTGGAGGGGCAGGGAGGGAGGCAGGGATGCCAGCTGCACTGGCCTCCTGCATCACGTATTTTTTTGCAAGGGCTGCATTGGCTGTGAGACTGCTGAGAGTGTGGGGCTCCACTTCTGCGCAAAAGGCTCCCAGCATCAGAGCGGACTTCTCCATGGGGCGTTGGAGTCTTGAACTGTACGCCAGGAAGCCTCTGTCTGGGCGATGACTCGAGGGGAGGGGTTCCTTCCTTCCCCACTAGAAAAGACCAGATTCCCGAGAAGGAAGGGAAAGACGTCTGCCTGTCTATTGCAACTTCAAGAAGAAAACAGTATTTTTACACATGTGTACAGTAGAGAGGAATGGACGTTGGCTTACCTGAACGTCCGTTTTCATGGCGTTGCGACCACAATCCATAGGTGGGATCTGATCCTTCAATCCTGACAGTTTCTCTCAGTTGCTGTCAGGATTGAAGGATCAGATCCCACCTATGGATTGTGGGAGCAACGCTGTGGAAAAAAGGTGTATTCGTTCGTAAGACTTTTCACATACCAAACCAACTCTGCAGAAACAAGGGAGAATATTTAGAGAACAGCAGTGCATTGCATCCAAAGTAGCTTGATGGCACGCTTTCATAAAACAATTGCTCATTCCTCAGTATCCTCACCAGAAACACACAAGTTATGAAGTGCTGCCTCATTGTGAATGGAATAGGATGTATTCCTTGGAGTGATGAGTAAAGAACTTGAGGAGTAGCTAAGAGTCTTTATCCTCAGTAGGGTCACTCAAGGTGTGAAGCTCATCCAAGCTACCCAGCTGAGAAAACAAGTGGCTCTAACTGGGCAGCAGCACACGGATGACCACTAGCTGCGACAGTGACAAAGCCATCAATTCATGCAGTGTGAGAGAGAAGGCCATGGTAAACCATTCCTGTATTTTTGCCAAGAAAACCATAGGCAGAAAATATTGTCATGGAGAAATCTGTGTGGTCATTAGCATATGAAAATGACCAGATGGCACATAAATAATATAACGTAAGTCACCATACATATTAACTGCCATTTTACATAAAAAACCCTCTTTTCCAAATAGTCTTTTAAAACAAAGGTTTCATTTTTTGTTGCCTATATACATGCATTCATGTAGCCACATGTGTTTGCATGTTTGTAAATACGTTCTCTGCTAATGACACTACTCCAGTAGTTGAAAATGCAAGAGATGTGTATGATTTTGTAGTGAAAGTCACGGATCAGCAAAAAATTCACAAAGGAAGTCTCGCTTTGCCACAGAAAAGACATCTGTAGTTTATTCCTCCAAATTTGTCACAAACACCAAATCTCCTAATACAGGAGTACGAGTATTGAAGCACCTGCTTTTTTAATGTTTATTTTAACATATACGTAAAAGGACAATCATAAAACAAGAGATTAAATAAAAAAGAGATTTACAAGCCGTGTGAAACTGCACAAGAATTTTCAAATTAGATTAGTACTAACATATATAAAGATAATCTTATATTGATGCTAACTTAATAAAATCAAATCAGTAATTAGCAGAGGCAACTGTTTTAAAAAGAGTCATCAATCAGAATAAACTACGTGAGTTTTTAGCATTAGAATCAGACAAAGTCAAGTATGTTGAAGCCTTATGTAAAGCACTTATTCCACTTGATTTAACTCCCTTTATTATTTTCACCTTGTTTTTCAGTCCATGGGGTCCAAAGACATCAGATAATGCTTATGCCGTCTCCTTTAACAAAATGATAAAGATTTTTTACAACAGATAAGGAACTGATGAAGGGACAAGACTACACAACTTTACAGGCTACCATATAATTAAAACCAGTTATTCTAATCCACTTTGTAGATTACAATGCAGACATCATCCACATTCGGTGTCATACACAATACCTCATCTCACTGATCTATACTAACTACATATGGAGAACCACTTTCACTTTTTAGTACTTGCAGCTATTAATGCAGACCAGAACTCGAGTCAACATGCATAATTCTTCTTTTAAACTCCTCTTGAATTCAGACTTAATATAATGCGGATGCATCTTCCTCAAAGGGAGCTCTTCAGCCATCCAGCGTCAGTTGAGCAAGCAACACCTTAAAAAAGGGGAAAATCCTCTCGCCAGCAAACAATGCTGAAGGAAAAAGGAAGATGGAATCTTTTGTGTCGGCATTGAAGAATTCTACTTGTCCCCTTTCATAGTCCAGAAACACTCTGATTCTCCTGGGAGTACAAAGGAGCGGCAGAGCAGTTACAGGTGAGGTGAGAGCCTGGTATTGGCCAAAATCTCCTTGCAAGGCCCAAATCCCTTCCTCTGGAGTGAGTTTAAGTTCTATCTTCCTCCTCACAGACCCCCTGGCTACTCCTATCGCCCAGATGCCTCCATCTTCCACGTTGACTTCCCAATAATGTCTCCCAGATGTGAATCCTTCACAACCCAGCACACAGCAAGAGGACTTGAATCTTTTAGGATTATGTGGCACGTCAGTCCGAGTGACATCCCATCTTGCACTTTTTCGATCCTCAGAAATTATGACTTGGGGGTTTGCAGTGTCTTTGTCAAGAGTTATGTTAACTGCAGGGAGAAGGAGGGAAAAGGATGAATGAATTTCAATGAACCATTGAAATGAAAGCACTTGTTTTATCAAAACAATAATAATGCAAATAATCCTGTTAGGTAACAGCAGCAAAACACCTGTGACTGGTCTTGGGTTCCCTGTATTGAAGGTAAACCTACATGACATCCTAGTTCATGCAATATTCACCCAGATAGAATGATGAGAATTAAAAACAAAAGTAAAAGCATGAAGTTTAATCTGATTAAAGTAGCTAACATATCAAATCTTATATGTAACCAACAGCTATCATTTCCTTGCAGAACCAAAGAAGCATGAACAAACTTCATTTCAAATCTCACATACTTACCCCATTCAGTTCCTAATTCTGAGGGCAGAGTGTCTAAAGAAAAGATAAAAAGGGCGTTTCAGTTTGAAGAAGCTGTTAATTTTCAAAATGGTTAAAATATTAGAATTTGAGCATTAAGTCCCATATGCTTGCAATGAATGACTTGCAAGTATGAAGGTATTTCATTTTGGTGGTCTTTGAAGAGCAAATTTTTCAGGAAAAGAACTTTTTGTTTATACTGGTTTATTGAATTAGAACTTAGTTGACGTTGGCTGATCTTTAAACAGGGCAGTATGTCATGAGAAGACTATCAGAAATCCCAGGTTATAGACTGGAAATTGAATAAAATATCCTAGAAAAAGGGAGTGCTAAACCACTTCTGTATTTCTGCCAAGAAATACATCATTCTGAGATTAGCTTGATTTCAGAGAGACTATATGTATTCAAAAGAATACTGTTCGGAGATTTGGATACTTTGAGATAATTGTAGTATTTATTTTTTTTAAAAAATGTTAATTTTCCAGTTGATTTAACTGTTATATCTACTTTGCAAGTGACAATATTGATTTAACATTAGACATATTTATAATATTTATTGAAATTAAAATCACAGATTTAAAGTGCTTTTAGAGGACTAATTTCCAAGATGATAAGTCAAAAGAAAAAAAAATGTAAATCACTGTAGAAACCTAAAAGGTTTATAAATACAAATTACACATAATACAAGGTCATTTCTAACCAGAAAGAAATTGACAGTAATACCAGGAAAATGCATGGAAAGAAACTAATAAAATCCAAACATGTCATAGATTCATATTATCATTCACCAGGAAGCTCTAGAGAAAAATAAACATACTGCTGCATTTGAGCGCTTTGTAATACTTTTAAACTACTTTTAAGCTAGATTCCCCACCCCCACCCCGTTTTTCTGTCCAATAGAAACTATAAAATACAGCTATTGAGCACTAACTAGATTGTAGTCAGGATATGACCATAGAAAAAAAGGTGTCAGCCACTTCAAGGAACCTCCAAGGTTTCAAGAAATATAGTACAGTATTAGAACAACCCAGTGAGGTCACAGCATGAACAGATAACCCAGAATGCCTACTACATGTAGTCCTTGACCTATGACCACATTTGAGCCCAAAATTTCTGTTGCTAAAGGAGACAGTTCAGTGAGATTTGCCTCATGTTTTGACTGTTCTTGTCACAATTGTTAAGTGAATCAGGGCAGTGGTTAAGTTAGTAACACAGTTGTTAATTGAATCTGGCTTCTCCACTGACTTTGCTTGTCAGAAGGTCGCAAAAGGTGATCGTATGACATTGTAACTGTCATAAATATGAACCAGTTGCCAAGTAGCACAATGGTTAGAATGTAGTATTGCAGGCTAACTCTGCTCAATGCCGGCAGTTCAATCCTGACAGGCTCAAGGTTGATTCAACCTTTCATCTTTCTGAGGTTGGTAAAATGAGGACCAAGGTCATTGGGGGCAATATGCTGTCTCTATAAACCGCTTAGAGAGGGCTGTAAAGCACTACGAAGCGGTATATAAATCTAAGTGCTATTGCTATTGCTATCCAAATTTTGTTCACGTGACCATGGGGATGCTGCAATGGTTATAAGTGTGAAAAACGGTTATAAGTCACTTTTTTTCAGTGTTGTTGTAACTTCATATGGTCACTAAATGAATGGTTATAAGTCAAGCATTACCTGTATCTATCTGAAGGAAAAGGCAGAAAACTGGAGGGAACTTCATACAGAATCCTAAAAAAAAGTATAGCTAGCTGATTGGGGGAATCCTACATATGTAACATTGTTTTTTGCGGAGTATAATCATAATTCATACAGATTTTTTTTTTTTTGGTACCTTTGAGATTCTTCAGCATTTCTGCAAGCACCGTATTTTTCTCCGAGAACTCTTCTAGTCTCTTTTCCATCTTGTTTGGCATCCCCTCAGGGACTTGGAAGGGCTCCTTATCAAACCTAGAAAGAGAAGGATCAGATCATTTTCCCCTCATGGTGCTGATGTCTGAGGAGATTATGGTTAATATTGTCAGTAAAGGTTGCATGACTCTTGTTTAGAAAAAGAGAACTTTTTCTGAAGGGAGTCGAGCTGCTTTACTAGCAGTATTATTAATATTCTAATATTCTAATTATGCTCTTTTCTTTGGCAAGCCTACAGGATCTGCAAACCTGTAAATCGAGTGATAATAGATGAACTGCCCCGCCTTATTAACAGATGCTGTCCATCACTTAACATCATTGATACTTTTGTTTAGGATGACCAGCAGTCTATATCCAAGGAATCGGATTAACTATACATTAAATTGATGCCCATAACAAAGTACTGTTTGTTGTCTTTTTTTTTTTACTGCCCTATCAAAGTACTGTTTGTTGTCTTTTTTTTTTTACTGCCCTATCCAAACCAGTGCCCTATCACTGGTTTGGATCCATCCAAAGTATTTAAAGACTTACATGATACCTTTTCAAGCAGTTTTCTCCCTCCCCCAAAATTTTTGACACACTGATTTGGTGTGGTAGGTTAGTCATGGTTAACGTGAATCCCAGTAATGGTGGTGCATTTATTTATTTATTTATTGAATTTGTTAAGGCACTATTACAGGTAGTCCACAACTTACAACCATAATTAAGCCTGGAATTATAGTCAGAGGTTGTTGCGGTTAAGTTAAGGCATCATGTAATTGGGTCTGATTTTATTGTGTGTCATTAAGCAAATAATTAAGCGAATCTCTTTTACCCAACGGGCATTATTTCCCAGAAAATGGAAGTAAACACCAGAAACTGGCAAAAAAAGTAAAAAACCAGAGTCCCATGACTACAAGATGCTACAAAGACCAATAAAGATGAGCTAGTAGCCAAATACCCAATGCAATCACATGACTGCAGGGGATGGGGTATGCAGCCATTGTAACTTCAAAGTCGGATCATAAATTGCTTGGAGGGGGTGGGGGTTCCGTCATACCTTTTTACAGTTGTTAAGCAACTGGTTGTAAATAGAGGACTACCTGTAAATCTAGATTCAATGCATTATTGAAACTGGCTTTACAATACTACAAAAGTAGACTTTTGAGATCAGGATAAATTGTTGTTGGATTTGGCGGTTATCTGTAATTTTTATTAATTAGCCAAGCTCTTTTTTCTCATTTCTTTATTTACTAGGACAAATTATGTCCATTACTTTTTTTTTAAATCCAAAATCTGGCAACGATTTTTCAGACTAGTACTATTTATTAAAAGGCATAAGCTTTCATGAATGAAATTCACTTCATCGGTTGCATGGAGTGGCTAAACCAGCGTTTCTCAACCTTAGCAGCTTTAAGATGTGTGAAAAATTCTGGGAGTGGCAGTCCATACATCTTAAAATTGCTGAGGTTGAGAAACACTGGGATAAACTAAATTAAGAAGAGGGAAGAGAGGAGAAGACGGTGTTGTTATGCAGATGCAGATTAAAAAGGTAAAGGCAGAGGGGCTATTCAGCAGGTTCTGACCAGTTCTGGAGAACTGGTAGCGGAAATTTTGAGTAGTTTGGAGAACCGGTAAATACCACCTCTGACTGACCCTGTCCCATCTATTCTCTGCCTCCCGAGTCCCAGCTGATCGGGAGGAAATGGGGATTTTGCAATAACCTTTCCCTGGAGTGGGGAGGGAATGGAGATTTTACAATATCCTGGAGTGGGGTGGGAATGGAGATTTTACAGTATCCTTCCCCTGCCATACCCACCAAGCCATGCCACGCCCACCAAGCCACACCCACAGAACCAGTAGTAAAAAAAATTAATTCCCACCACTGGTAAAGGTTCCCCTCGCATATATGTGCTAGTCGTTCCCACTCTAGGGGGCAGTGCTCATTACTGACTATTGCAAAGGGTTAAACATTTATTGTGTATGTGTATATATGGCCCACAGTCTCCTACTCAATTATGCTGGTAGAGTTTGTTTCAGAACAGTTCCTGGGAGGTTAAAATGAACTATTACTATTTTAAACTGGTTTATACACCAGAGTCAAACATGCATTTTATTAACTCTTCTGCACCAAGTCTGGACTGTTTGTTCTACATAGAATCAAAGAGAAACATTACTCAAAGATAATACTTATCAAATTGAAAGAAGATGTGACGGTGGCCCTAATCCTGTGTTTCAAGTTATTTGGGGCTTGTGATGGTGCTGTTGATATAAATATGGGTGCAGAGTAGGTTTTTGGTTCTAGTTCCCATGTTAATGCCATTTTCTTGCTATTTCTATTTGCCTGTGAATTCAGACAATAATAAAGCAAGTATGGACTGCCACCCAAGGTCTAAGAAAATGTCATGTCCTTGTCCAATGTGGGCTATAGCTTATTTATTTATTTACTTTATTTATTTACTAGATTTGATCCCATCTTTATTACTTTATAAGTAACTCAAGGCAGTGAACATACATCATACTTTTCCCTTCTCTTATTTTCCCCGCAAGAAAATCCAGGTGTGGAGGGTTGAGCTGAAACTAACTGACCCAAAGTCACCCAGCTGACTTTTATGCCTAAAGCAGGACTAGAACTCCCAGTCTCCTGGTTCTAAACTGACATTTTAACCATTGCACCAAAAAAAGGGAACAGTAAATAATTTCTATGCCTTTCAACTGGCAACTTCCTATTTCATGCTATACTGCTCCTCTATAGTTTGGTGCAAAATAGAAACTGACACTTCAGTATTTTGAAAGAGGCAGACTTTCTCTCCGTATTGCTAGCACTAAAAAAAAACACAACTTTATTCCAAACAATAGAGCGTCTTCTACCTGATTATCCATCATAGTGGCATTTATAGTTGTTGTGGGTAGAATTGGGTTTTTTCTCAGGTAATCTGCATAAAATGTCCTTTTTTTCATGTCTCTTTTCATCTACACGACATTGTATTGTTTCTTCCTGCCTCAGTGCATCATTTTGTACTTAGAAAATGTATTAATGAATATGTGGACAACAAGTGAGCCTCACTTGTTTCCTGTGCATCCTACAATGCTTTAGGAAGGTGACTGGTCACACACTTTTACTAGCTGTCCAAATGACAGCATGCTCACTGCTATTAGCTATGAAATAGAATTGTAATCTTAATTACAATTATTAGGACATTGATTAGAACTGTGCGGACATGCTCTCAAAATGACCCACAAAACCTCCCTTTCTCCAAAATTTGCCCATCTGTGTCTGAGTGCTGCATAGCAACTAGAAATGTCTGACAAGAATTTGGTGAAATGCCTTCCTGTAGAGGTAATGGTTATCTACCTCTCAGTTTCTAGTTATCTCCCACCCCAAAATATTATTGTAATAAAAGCTTCCTCTTGTGCAGCATGAGGAGTTTAGAGACGTTCTTCAATGGAGTTAGCAGACCTGGGTGAACTACAGAAAAAAAGCAAAAGAAGAAAGCCATACCAACTTCAAAAGTGAGGGAGGGGGTTGAGAGATAGAACTTTTGCTTTGAAAGCTCAAACCCCCAGATTATTTTGGACTCTGCTCTTAAAACACTAGTAGCTGATCAAGAGATTATCTGCTAGTTGCAGTAGTCAGAACTGAGGAGGAACCATCAAGATGCTTTGCTAACCCTTTTTTCAAAACATATCCTCATTGCTGCCTTTATCTTCATCTCATCTCAATCCGCCGTGAAGGCAGCTCATATCCTATTTAACTTGTTCCCATTGTAGTTTTCCTTTTTCCAATAGAAGACTTGCTACAGCAATAGTCTCCAAGGCTTCACTGATTATGTTGGTGGTGGTAGACTCATGAGCTGGGGTCTGCCTAACTCCTCTTGGCCTTTCTAGGCTGCTGCAGACATACCCTCTGGCCACTGATCTTCACAGACATTTGGGCCACAGTGTGGAAGAGGGCAGAAGCCACAAAGGCATCTGCTCCAGGGGTGGGCTGCTGGGGGTTGGCAGGTGTTCGGGAGAACCTCTAGCTAAGATTCTGTGCAGTTTGGAGAACCCCCAAATCCCACTCATGACTGGCCCCTCCCCGCCCTGCCCACCCCTCCCAGGAGTCCCCACGCGGCCCGTTTTGGATGAAGATTAAGTGCAGGGCATGCGGGGAGACTCGGGGAGGGCGAAAAACGGGCCTACCAGAAGTTTGGAAAGGCCAGAAACAGGCCCATTTCCAGCCTCCAGAGGGCCTCCGGAGCCTGGGGATGCTGTTTTCGACCTCCTGGAGGCTTGAGGAAAGCTTCTGGAGCCCGGGGAGGGCAACACCCCACCCCCGCCATGGTGCAGGAGGCCAACTAGGCCACACCCACCATGGCCACGCCCACCCAGCAACAGGACAGAGAATCCCTTGCTAAAATTTTTGAATCCCATGTCTGATCTGTTCCCTTACTGTTTGACTGGGCTTTACAAAGACTTCTTACATTATAATACTGTGTTTTCCTGGAAGAGTTCTAGTCCCTGTTTTAAAGACTATTGATATTTGGCAAGAGTGCTAGAGTTGTGTTTAAAAAAATGGACTACCCTATTGGTTAATTTAAAGGAAAAGGGTAGGTTTCTGCCAACTTTTGATGCTAATTTTGTCCCGAATGAATGTGTTACAGGTTTTCTGCTACTACTGCTGACAAGGGATTGCATGCAACCGTATGTTTATAGTTTAACGTATGTGTGGCACAGGTAGCTCCATGGCCTAGAGGGCTAACAGCAGGGGTGAAATCCAGCAGGTTCTAGAGAACCAGTAGCAAATTTTGAGCAGTTCAGAGAACTGGCAAATACCACCTCTGGGTGGCCTCAGAGTAGGGTAGGAATGGAGATTTTGCAATATCCTTCCCCCAGGAGGGGTGGGAATGGAGATTTTGCAGTATACTTCTCCTGGAGTGGGGTGGCAATGGAGATTTTGCAATATCCTTCCCCTACCAGCCCACCAAGCCAGGCCCACAGAACCGGTAGGGGAAAAAAATAAAACTAAAGCAGGCTGTTTGCTGTTTGCTGCAAGGAGGCAAATTGCTGGAAGGCAGAGACAGATTTTTTTCCCTTGTTTTCCTCCCCAAAAATAGGTAGGTACGTCTTACAGATTGGAGCGTCTTATACTCTGTAAAATATAGTATTTCTGAATATGGGTCTGGTGCTCTTCTGGAAGTTAGCTAAGCCATTACCCAAGCAATAGCCCAGGTACCAGGTCATGTAAAAAGGGGAGAAGCTTGGGACAAAATGGAAATTCACGCTTAATGCCCAGTCCCCTGCAGTGCATGTGCAACCTATCAGACAGATAATTTAGAATAGAATAGAATAAGAGAGTTGGAAGGGACCTTGGAGGTCTCCAAATCCAATGCAGGAAACCCTAGACCATTTCAGACAAATGGTTGTCCAACCTCTTCTTAAAAACATCCAGTGTTGTGTTGGGGAATTCACAACTTCTGGAGGCAAGTCGTTCCACTGGTTAATTGTTTTAACTGTCAAGAGATTTCTCCTTAGTTCTAGGTTGCTTCTCTCCTTGATTAGTTTCCACCCATTACTTCTTGTCCTGCCCTCAGGTGCTTTGGAGAATTTTTGGGACACCAGTTTAGCGCTCTATCAGAAACAGCTGAAAGTGATAGGATGCATTGTATACATAAAGAAAATCTACTGCAATGGCTTATCACTCAGGAAGCTTGAAAAGCTGCTGAATATTCTATCCCAGGAATCTATCCAAACCCACTCATCACATGTTAAGGATGTGGTGACTGATCTTTCGGCTGGCTAAGGACACTCCATGGGAGGGAAAATAACCAGAACAATTCACCAATCACTTCCCGTTAATCTGTCCCACATGAAAACTCTTTAAAGGCAGCAACAGCCACCCAGCACATCACTAAATTCAAATAAACTTAAACTTAAACTTAAACTAAGACGGGTTTTTGCGGGGGGCGGGTGGGGGTCAGGATAGATTTCTGCTGGTCAAGGACCACAGGAATGCCTATGTCCATGCCTGAAAAGAAAAGTCCTTGCATAGGTCAGTGTCTAATGCAGAAGCCAAACGCTTTCAAAGGCAAACTATCTGCCCCAAAATAAGCAAGGCCACTTTTGAGGAAAATGTGCCTCTAGTTGCGAGTGTGGAGCCACATACCTGCACAATGTGCTTCTGATATCCTAGAGAAAGAGAAGTGTGGGTGGGGAGAGAAAGACAGGAACTCTGCATGACAATGAATATAACAGTTCGATTCTCATTAGAGCCACTATATCTGAAGAACAGAGAAAGTATATTTGAGAAAGTGGTGCAACTGCTTTTAGGCTGCCCTCTAATCATTATAAGGAAAAGGACCCCCGTGGAAAAATGAATGAATCGGAATGAAAGCAGACGACAATACACAGATCTAAGCTTGGTGATCATGAAGAGACTTGCAGAGCAAATTTTAGCAAAAAATATCTCTAACAATATTGTTCGCTATTTCTATAGTATGTTCTCAGATGGTATGAAATGTTAAATGCATATGATTTTGATCTCCCAACAACACATCAGTACAAAATATTGTTCTGCTTTGCTGGATACAGAAAGGAAGGATGAGGTGAAATATCAAAAGTTAATCTCAACAGCAGTCATGTTCTAGCTTTTTTCGTTCAACATTATTGATTTTACACATTTAAATATCCAAGCAGCATGCATGCTAGCCAGGTTTTACCAGAGAGTATCTCCATAGGATTAACATTGATTGTCATTAGAAATGGGGGAAATTTTGAAAGCAAAACAATTCCCACTTCCATTTCTGATCCATAATAATACTAGCAATGAATTACACAGCAGGATTTCTGTAATTTATTCTCTCCAAGAACATAGATATACTAATAATTAAAAAACACAAAGAATTAAAAGCTTTTGCTTCTGGGTAATTAGCAGATTTTTGGGGGGTAAAAATTGCTTTCTGGAGATTTAGGGTAAAAAAAACACTGCATACCAAATGGCAATCAAGACAGAGAGAGATTTGATTTCTGCTGCTTAGGGATTTGGGTGGGTTAGGTAGGAGACAGGATAGTCATGCAAATGCCTATTTCTGTCTATATTTTTAGAATATAGATTTTTTAAAAAAAAATTCCAAAAGTATTTTTCTTTGTGGACTTTTCTGTAGGAATCGAGAAATAACCTTTTCAAATAGAATCATAACCTTTATCAACACCATTCCTTCAAGTGGAATTCTCTTATTTACTTCTTTATATAATAGAATCATAGAATATATAGCTTGAAAGGGAGCTTGAGGTCATCTAGTCAAACCCCGATCCCAGTGCAGGCATCTGCAATTACAGCATCTCTTGACAGATGGCTGTCTTGCCTGTTTAAACACCTCCAGTGTAGAGGGTCCTCCCCATCACCCAGGGCAGCTATGTAAGGCTTCATCACAATGTATTTGGCCACCTTCTTTTCAAGGTTCCCTTCTGAAGCCACTCCTCTTACCTGAAGGAATTCACTGTCTGGCTGCTCGAGCTTCTCTTCTATCTCATCAATCAGGATAGTAAGAGCAACAATTTCATCAGAAACCTTCGTGTCATATATTTTTTGATGCTTGACAATTTCCCTTTCCATCTCCTTCAGCTGAGCCAGAAGAAGCTTCTCCTGTTCATCCAAAAAGTGATGCATTTGCTCAAATTCCATCACCACTTTTTGTCTTTCAGTGTCTGTTTGATTCTATAATATAATAGGGAGATGAACTTGAAAAAAGGGTGGGGCAAGGTTTTTGGAAGATAAGCAGTCATTTGAATGTCTGGATGCAATTTCCTAAAATAAGAGTCAAGGATCTGAATTTTTGGATCTAAAAACCAGTTTTCCAAGATATGCAAAGCAGATGGTTAGGCCAAGTCACAGTCAGGATGAAAGACAGCCCAAAACTCCCATTACCTGCACTATTTCCTTTTTAAATGTTTTGTTAAGTTTCATTATAAGATAAAAATATATAGAAGAAACAAAAGGTAGAAAAACAAGAAAGAGAAAGAGAAAAGTACAAAAAGAGAAGCAAAAGACAATGACTTCCGATTTTCTTTGGTATAGGAAATTACAAAAATAATGCAACTTCAACTTTTGCTTTATATTTCACAGCATTTCAAACCATTGCTATAATTACAAAATCATTTTAATCATCAAAATCTAAAATCAAAGTCTCATGTTTTTACAGTTTCAATCAAAAAGTCCAAAAGTAGTTACCAAATAAAAACAAAATTAGGTACATTGTTTTCTTTAATTAAAACAGTCAATTTCTCCATCTCTGCTAACTCCATCCACTCTTCCATTGTGGGAATTACATCAATACTCTTTAAAAATATAAAGAATTCAAGGGGAAAGAAATGTGGTGTTACAAAGAACAGAACAACACGCTTCTGGAGTGGGAAAGAGAGAAACAGAATAGAGAAAAGGCATTTGGGGAGGGGGAATTGGAGAATTTAAGGACCCAGGAAGCCACTGAAATCCGACAACTGAGTCTATAGTATACTAACCAGAGATTCCTGATGTCTAACCTCTCCAGCCAGTTTTAGTCGTAGAAGTTTCTCTAGTTCTTCCTTTAGTTTTTGCAGACGGCATTCAATTTCTTTCTAAAGAAAGAATCTGAGTTTGAAATATTTAGTTATAATTAATTGTCCCCATCCCTCCATAGATTTCTACCTAGCAGTACCTGGCTGAAAATGTTATGCAAGACAGAACTTGGTTAATAGATGGCTCAGAAACTACCAGATGATCACTCCTGATGGGGTTGAGATCCCGCCTCACATCAGGAATTAGGTATTAGAGCATGGGAAAGATATCTACAACTTCAAGAGGCTGCTTGAAAGAAATCGCAAGGGCGAAAAGGTGGGGTTATTTGAAAAAGCAACATTGGACAATATTTGACTATTGTACTGAATCAAATGGGGTTACTACACATCTTTCTTTGTATGGGAAATCTAAAATGCCAGCCTGCTAATGGATGGAAACAAAAGGTTTTAAATCGAGGTCTATCTGTAATTTCTCATCTATAATTATCAAATGCATTAGTATTTTTCACTGGAAGCAGTAAACCTATCTATGAAAGGTTTACAGGAGCAATATTACAAAAGTTGTTCTACATACGCTTCAGATTGAGTCAGGATGCAGACAGGAGAAAGCAAGGGCAGCCTTCAGATGAAGATTTTGCCCTCCCTTCCTCCGGGGATTTTAATCCTGACTTGGAGTTGCCCGGAAGGAGAGCCAGGCACGCGTAAACCTGTGCGGAGCAGAGGCGAGGGCGCCTCCCGATACCTTATAATCCTGGGCGGCTTCTTCGATGGGGAAGACCGTGTGGCTCCGATGAGCCCGCGCCTCTCTGCAGATACAACAGATGAGGCTTTCTTCTTCGCTGCAAAAGAGCTTCAGCGCCTCCTGATGCTTTTCGCATAGCGGCCTCCCTTCTCCTTCTTCTTGCCCTGCGGCCCCTTGCAAAGCGTGCAAGCTCAGCCGCCTGGTGATTTCCACCACGTTTCCCAGCTCCCGGTTGGGTCTGAAATTCCTCTGCAGGGCGATTTCCCGGCATTGCGGACAGGAGAAATTGGTGCTCTGGTCCTTCCAGCACTGGGTGATGCAGGCGCGGCAAAAGCTGTGGCCGCAAGCAATGGAAACCGGGTCTCGGAAATACTCCAGGCACACGGAGCAAGTGGCTTCCTTGTGCAGGCTTTCCACCGGATTCTCCATGGTGACCGAGAGCTCCCCGCTCCTAGTCCCGGATCGACCGTATCGCGGATAGCGCTGGCGGATGAGCAGAGCTACGGAAAGAATGGCTCTGATCTGCGCGCTCCGCCCGCTGGAGAAACGTCACCTTCTCCGTGCTGCCGCCGAAGGGGGCTTGATCAATCCGTCTATTTACCCTGATTTCCAAAATCGGGGTGATTTGGGGCGGGAGGGACACCAGATGGCAGAAGCCGCAAGCCGCTGCAATCGCCCCCCTTGAGTTCAATCAGGCGCGTCTGGAACAAGGCCCGAAGCCTGCAAAGCATCACTTTGCGGAAACTCTCGCAGCGCGCCTGCCCCGGTTTCGCGCGGCCGCTGCGAGGGGTTCGCAGCGCCAATGAAGCAGCCGCGGTGCGGAAGTCTGGGGTGGCCTGACTCTCTGTCCGGGCCCCCCGGAGGAAGAGCTTGATCGACGTCAAGCCGCTACCCTATTAGGCGGCTGCGCGTTCCTGTCCTCCATCCCGTCTGAGTGCTAGAAAATGGGGATGTAGAGGTGGTGGTGGTCAGGAGACTGGCAAATCGCATTCAGAATAATAGAGTTGGAAGGGACCTTGGAGGTCTTCTAGCCCAACCCCTTGCACAAGTGGGAGATCCTATACTATTCCAGTTGGCAGTCCAGTCTGTTCCTAAAAGCCTCCAGTGGTGGTGGAGCACCCACAACTTCTGAAGGCAAGCCTTCCACTCAGTGGTGGATTAAGGCTCACTGACAAACCTTGGGGCCCCAAGATTCAATTTATTTATATATATATATATGTATATGTATATGTATATGTATATGTATATGTATATGTATATGTACATTACAAATCTTTATTGTTTTTTTTTCCTTTCTCAACTTTGTGGTGTGCTTAGCCTGCTTAATGGTTAATACATGACTGCTTCCACTGGTTAATTGTTCTCACTATTAGGAAATTTCTCCTTAGTTCTAGGTTCTTTCATTCCTTCCTCAGATGTGGGAGGGGAGACTTGGGGAGACCTCTTTCAGCAGTGCCAGTATGGGGGCAAGAAGAGGTCTATAGTTGGAGAAAAATCTTCAGGGGCCATTTGCAATTTACAGGTTTTCTCTCCTTTCTTACGTTGGGGTCCATTTTGGCTACTCAAGCAAGACTCTTCTTCAGTTTCCCAACATTTCATGACTTGGTCTACCTGTTTAGTGTATTGGTTAACATGCTGGCCTACAACCAGGAAACTCTGAGTTCTAGTCCTGCCTTCAAAACAAATTGGATGATTTTGAGCCAGTAACTTACTTGTTATATATATAGCAAATATATATACTTGTTATATATATTGCAGCTCAAACAGTTCCTGCGTCGCTCTTTCGGCTCCCGTGTCTGTCTCTCAGTTTGGAAGACGTCATCCTCCAACTCTTCCTTGCTGCTGGTCTGGGTGGATTCCCGGTGTACTGGTGTCAACCTCAGAATTCCCTTTGGGTTGACTGGTCGTTGCAGTGTCTCCACAGCCTTGGTTGACGACTTGTGCACCCTGGCCTCGTCAAGGGCGATGGGTAGAGTCAGATTCTGTCTCGCGAGCAACCTTCTCTGTAAGCGTATATCTTTCACGCCACAGATTAGTTGCTCTAGGAGCGCATCATCAAGGTCCCGGTACTCGCAGTGCATCACAGCCTTACGCAGGGTGGCCATGTACGCGCTGATCAGCTCTCCTTCACGCTGTATTCGTTGCTGTAGCTCGTAGCGCTGCACAAACTTCGAGGGTACCAGGGCGTAGTGTGCCTTGAGAGTGGCCTGGAGCACTTCCCATGAGACGATCTGGACTGGGGTCGGTTCTGAAAGTGACTCCGCCATGTCGAAGACCTCCGGTCCGCAGTGGCACAAGAACAGGGCCCTCTTTCAGTTCCCGGGGAGGTCTTGCATGTCGCTGGCTTCCAAGGCGCACTCAAACTGGATCATATACGACCCCCACTTCTCTCTGGCCAGGTCGAAAGGCTCTGGCGGTACAAATGCAGACATCGTAGTAGACCTGCTGTGTACGGCTCGTCAGCCTGGCTGAATCTCTGTAGGTAACTCTTTGTTTGGTTTGCTTCTCAATGCCTCAATCCTACCTTGAGGAGGCAGAAGCAAGGTAGTGACAACAGCTCTTTAATATATAGTGAGACTATACATTAATATAGTGAGACTATATATTAATAAAGTGATACTTAAATACCAGGCCGGCCGGGTATTTAAGGAGAACTGTTTGCCTGTAACCTTTGCCGAAGTCTCACTATATATTAAAGAGCTGTTGTCACTACCTTGCTTCTGCCTTCTCAATCGCCCAACTCAACATTATTCTTTTCTCTCAACCCAATCTACCTCACACAGGGTTGTGGGGAAAAGGGGAGGCAGAAAGAGTGCTAGGTATTTTTGCTGCCTTGAGTTATTTATAAATAAATAAAGGTTTGCAAAGACAGATCAAGCACGTTGATACGTTCAAGCAATTAATCCATGAGCAAGATACACAAGAAGCAGTGTATTTCTAGCCAAGCCTCAAGAATATACAAAATTATTAATGTGATTGGTTACGGATTAATTATAAAAAGACTGTTTTAAAATAGACCCAAGTTGCTGTACTTATACCCCCTAAATGTTGAACCGCAGCTTTGGCAAGCTCTGACCAACTTTATCCTGAAGTGTGAACAGAATATTGAAAGTATTCCAATGTGTTTATTTGCTTCTAGTCTTGCTAAACATTTACATAAAACCCTTATTACTAGAGGAGTGGTTTAACTCCTTTTATATTTCCTCTTCAGCCAGGAATCTGGAGTTCTGCCAATCAGCCCCAACAAAACTTCTTATAGAATAGGGCTCGGCCCATCTGACTTCTGATACATGAATCATCATTTCCAGCACTTCCTGCTACTTCTATTCAATTATTTCTTTTCGGGATCCTGTCTGAGCCTGAAATACCTGGTTCTGCCCTTTCCATGTCAGATTTTAATTCTTTAACTACTTTTCTCTCTCTTTTTTTCCCCATGTGAAACTCTGAAGTCTTCAGAAGTTTCATTAATCTTGTTATTGTTTGTGTAAATCTTGAGGACATTTATTTTTTTAGTGAAAGCAGTGAGAACATAGCACTGTTTCTCCAGAGGGAAATCTAGCAACAGCGACAAAAAGAAACTGTTTAGCACAGGCAGCCATCATGTCCACAGAGGAATTGACAAGAAGACTTAAAGAAGAACTGATCTGCTCCATTTGCTTGGACTGTTTCCATGATCCAGTCTCCATACACTGTGGGCACATCTTCTGCCATGCTTGCATTACTAAACACTGGGCTTTCATTAACAAAAAATATTTCCACTGTCCTAAGTGTAGAGCAACCAGCCGGAAAAGAACCTTAAAGCCCAACCGAGAACTGGGAAACATTGCCAGAATTGTCCCAAAGCTGGATGAAAAAAACAAACAAAAAGAAAAGACAAAAGAGGAGGTATGCCAGAGGCACCAGGAACCACTGAAGCTTTTCTGTAAAAATGATCAAATGGCGATCTGTATGGTGTGTGACAAATCAAAAGAGCACAAGGACCATACGGTGTTTCCTGTGGAGGTAAGATCAAACAATGTTAGGTGGCATATTTGTTGCTGTGGGGACTAAAATGTAGGCCACTTTTTCATGTATTCTTCATTTGCTGTTTGCGACTGACATGTTTGGTATACTAGCTTCGTGGCTTTCTGCAGATTGGGAAAAAAATAGAGGTTGGTTGGTTGGTTGGCAGTTAGTAAATGAAGAATCAGTATATTTATTATTTATCACCATTCTACACTGCTAATCTCAGCTGTGACTGGGCAGTTTATAAATAAACATAATGTTTATTATGTTACATAATAAGTTAGTACAAATTAATATGCTGCTCATGGGGATAATTTGGTGAGGGGAGGACTCCAAACAGCCTTTCTTTGTGAGGACATTGATAGACAGGGACTGTCTTGCCATGTTATATAATTGCCAGATTACAGACTGCTAAACAGTTGTGTAATCATACTTTGGGTGCATTTATTTATTTATTTATTTATTTATTATTTATTTATTTGTTCAACTTGTATGCTGCCTTTCTCCGAAGACTCAAGGCGGTTTACAATGCATTTAAAAACCATATATAAAAACATTAAAAATTAAAACATTAAAAACAATTAAAATCCATTCACAGCATTCTTGGCCGGGTCTCGCCAGATTACAACAACGAGATCAACGGCCCCAGGTCTGCCGGAAAAGCCAGGTTTTCACCGCTTTTCGGAAGGCCAATAGGGTGGGGATCGTCCGGATCTCAAGGAGGTAACTGGTTCCAGAGAACTGGGGCAGCCACAGAGAAAGCCCTCCCCCGCAGGCCCGCCAGCCGGCACTGTTTAGCTGACGGGAACCGGAGGAGACCAACTCTGTGGGATTTTACCGGTCGCTGGGAGCTATGCGGTAGAAGGTGGTCTCGAAGATAACCTGGCCCTGAGCCATGTAGGTCTTTAAAGGTAATAACCAACACCTTGAATTGTGACCAGAGACCAACAGGGAGCCAGTGCAGCTCGCGGAGAATTGGTGTAATTTGGATGTACCTAGGTGCACCCACGACAGCTCACGCAGCTGCGTTCTGGACCAACTGTAGTCTCCAAACACTTTTCAAGGGTAGCCCCATGTAGAGCGTGTTGCAATAATCTAACCGTGAGGTGACAAGGGCATGAGTTTAGTTTTAGTTTAGTTTATTTCGGATTTATATATCACCCTTTCTCCTAAAAAGGGACTCAGGGCGGTGAACAGCCAGAAAATTAAAATACATAAAATACAAAAGTTATAAGGAACTAAAATGAATAAATTTAAATCCTTGGCTTCTCAATTTAAAACCCCCAAATCCATAAAATTCCAATTCAAAACCCCGAATCCATATAATTTAAAAAACCTATTAAAAAACCCTTTGGGCTAGGCCGGCTTGTTGGAGTAGGTAAGTCTTTAGGGCCTTACGGAAGGTGCGAAGGTCCGGGATCAAACGTATACTAGGAGGCAGCTCATTCCACAGGGTGGGTGCCCCCACAGAGAAGGCTCTCCTCCTGGGGGCCGTCAGCCGACATTGTTTGGCCGAAGGCACCCTGAGGAGGCTCTCTCTGTGTGAGCGTATTGGCCGGTGGGAGGTTATCGGTAGCAGCAGGCGGTCTCACAAATACCCTGGCCCTACGCCATGGAGCACTTTAAAGGTGAGAACCTTTTTTCTTTTAAATGCCTCTGACGATCCAAGCTGAGTTGCCTCAGCTTCTTTTAAATGCCTCTAACGATTAGGCAACTCATCTTGGATTATTTTTTTCTTTTAAACGCCTCTGATGATCCAAGCTGAGTTTGCCGAAGAGGTTGTAGAAAAAATGGTTTTAAAAGGTTTTTTTTTTAATTGGCCACGCCCACCCAGTCACATTACTCCCCCCACCAAGCCACACCCACAGAACCGGTAGTAACAAATTTTAGATTTCACCACTGGGGCACATGACTGTTAAATAGAGCGCAGAGTTCTGCTCTGTTTTTCTTTTTTCTTTACATCTTCTTTGTATCTAACTAGAGACCTTAGTGCTGTGTTTTTTTTCACACGTGGAACACATGGAACACGTAAAAAAATTATCCAAGAGTGTCTGTTTAATGCCATATGAAAACAGTCTTCAAAAAGCCAAAGCAAGAAACTACAGCCTGTGCTTGTGATCTGCAGCAAAACAGGGCAGGCCCTTTTTTCTTTTATCATTTTTGCTGCCAAAAGCTTCTTCAAATGATCTTGGGGATTCTAGTTTTGAGATAAGGTAGACCAAATTTTCCCACAGTCCCTCTTGGTCTTGGATAATCTCCCAGGTGTTGGCAATCTTGGCTGGTGGATTTCAAGAACTGAACTTCAGAATAGGCTTGACTGTTCATAGTTAAAAGTTCATGATTTATGCCTTAGCCGGGTTATAGTTTCTGTGTTATTCTTGAAAGTTGGACATTAAGAGTGATTAAGTCTGGGGTGCAGCTATATTGCAATAATGACTGGTTTAATCTTAAGTGTGCTAGAATAGATGAAAGACTCAGCTCAAGAATAATTAGCCGGATTAAGATGCTCCACATAGGGAGGGTAAGGGTTGTTAAAGATTCATTTTGTAGGTATCTAAGACCACAAGGTCAGGGGTGGGCTCTACTTACCTTTACTACTGGTTCGTATTGCGCCCACATGCATGCATGCACAGTTTACCTATGACTGTGATGGCAAACCTATGGCACATGTGAGCCATATCTGTAGGCACGTGAGCCCTAACTCAGCTCCAGCCCTAGCTCAGCTGCAGCGCACATGCGTGTGCCGGCCAGCTAATTTTCTGGCCTTCCGAGCCCACTGGAAGTCAGGAAATGGGCCGTTTCCAGCCTCTGGAGGGCCTCCGGGGGAGGAGGGAGGCCGTTTCCGCCCTCCTCAGGCTCCAAGAAAGCCTCTGGAGCCTGGGGAGGGCAAAAAAAGAGGCCTACTGGGCCCACCGAGCCAGCCAAAAGTGGGGGTCGCGCGGGGAGGGTTGCGCATGCAGGCGCGGGGGGTGGGGCACATTGAATTACAGGTGTGGCCATGCTTGCATGTGACCCTTCCGCACTCCCCCGCTTTTGGCACGCGATGGCAAAAAGGTTAGCCATCACTGACCTATAATGATGTCCAGGTCAGTGGGCGGAGCCTCCCACCATTTTTACTACCAGGTCTTGTGAACCGGCCCAAACCGGGGCAACCCACCACTGCACAAGATATAATAAATAAACCAAATATTGTTCTTCTTTATTTAGCAAGAATTCCAGGACCAGCTGATATTTTTGAAGACAGAAAGAGAAAAACTTGTTAAATTTCAGGCAATGAATACAGCGAGGAACGAAGAAGCCCTGGTAGGTTCTTCAATTTATCTACTGGCAAACTGGAATTTATCCTCAGTCTGTCTTTTAGAGCAGTAACCATGTTTCCCTGCTGGAATTTATTGCAGAATACAATCGGTGCTGGGATTCAGAAGATGTCGTTGGCCTTTAAGCAGATTTATCAATCCCTTGAGGAACAGAGGCAGCTGCTGCTGGCCCAGTGGCAGTCACTCCAGACAGCAGTTAAGGAACGTAATGCCACAATTTCAGAGGAAATTTGTTGCCTGGATAGCCTTATCACTATGGCAGAAGAAAGATGGCCAACAGTAGAGGTTGAGTTTTTACAGGTTAGAAAGTTGACATTATTTTCTTCCAGGGTAAATAAGGGTTATCTTACCGAAGATGTGGTGGGACAATAGCTCTAGGGTACCGTATTTTTCAGAGTATAAGATGCATCTTTTTTCCCCCAAAAAATTGGGGTGAAAATTTAGGTGTGTCTTATACACCGAATATAGTCCCATCCGTCCACTGGCCCCCACCCTTTGGCCTCTGCCTCCCAGCAGTTACCTCCTTGCAGCAAGAAGAAACAGCTCTTTTCAGCTTCAGCACAGCCTAATTAGCACAAGTTGACTGGATCTGCCTCCCGACTCTCAGCTGTTTTGCTCTCAGCTGTTTTGCCTGGGCCTCTGCTGCTTGCTGCAAAGAGAGCTAGAGCAGATTTTTTTTTCTTGTGCTAATCAAGCTATGCTGAAAACAAAAACGAAAGTAAAGCAAGCTGTTGGCTGTTTGCTGCAACGAGGCAAAATTGCTGGGAGGCAGATTTCTTTTTCTTGTTTTCCTCACCAAAAAAGGTGGGTGCGTCTTATAGTCCGGTGTGTCTTATACTGTGAAAAATACGATAGTTCTTGAAATTTAGGGAACAAGAAACAGACAGTCCTCTTTTTCTGGTAGATCTCTCTTTCCCAAACTAGTCCCACTAGATGTCTTGGTTTTGCATATTCCTAGCAGCATGACCAGGAAGGTGGTTTGGGGGGGGGGGGGAGGCAAAATTAGATAAAAGTAGCTTAACAAAGTCATTGCTTCCCATGTGGGATACCTGTGAGAGAGGCTCATAAAGTGATATATGTCAGGAACAACTCAAAGAAGTAGTGCAAGATCAGAAGATGTGGAGACACCAGGCCCATAGAATTGTCAAAAGTCAGATACAACTAAATAGATAACATCATCATCATCATATGGTAGAAAAAAATCGGCTTCCTCTCCCATATTTCTGATGCAAGGCTGGATTCACACATTGTTTTGACTAATGATTGTGGTTTTTAGATTATGATTGACAACGTTATGGCTTGTTCTATAAACTATGGTTAAAACCAGACAGTTAATGTGCTATGTGCTAATGAAAATAGACACTGATCTTTGAAATGGCATCATCCACATAAAAGAATGTATCAGAAAGGTTTATGGCGGTGTTTCTCAGCCCTGGCAATTTTAAGATGGGTGGGCTTCAACTCTTAGAATTCCCAAGCAAGCATTGAACAGTTGTGGTCCATCCATCTTAAAGCTGCCAAATTTGAAAGCACTGGCTTTGGGCAAGGTGAGAACAAAATCAAAGGAGGCTTTGCAGGCTCAATAGTCACTGCATGCTGAAGGTCTGTTAAAAGATAAACGAGAAGCCACGTCCTAGGGAAAAATGGAATGTCTTGGAAGAGAGCTAGAGACTCCAAATCACATGGCAATATTTTGTGGTAGACTCTGTATTATGTAATGCTAAAATACTTCTTATCTTTTCTTTCCCAGGAGATGCAGACTGCATCAATGAGGTATTTGGCTTTTTTGTCTTCTGATTTGTGCTGAATGATCTAAGAAATGTAAGAGTATAAATCCATGAGTAAAAATTGTATAGCCCGATAAACTTTCCTAAAACCCAGTTCCTGGTCTGTATTTGGCCTGACCTAGTATTAAGCCTTCTCCAAATACTCTATAATATCTTTGACCAAGCACCCCTTGATCAGTGGTGGGTCTCAAAATTTTTTACTACCGGTTCTGTGGGCGTGGCTTGGTGGGTGTGACATGGTTTGGTGGGCAAGGCTGAGGAAGTTTACTGCAAAATCCCCATTTCCTCGTGAACAGCTGGGACTCGGGAGGCAGAGAATAGATGGGGGGGGGGGGCAGTCAGAATTTTTACTACCAGTTCTCCGAACTACTCAAAATTTCCGCTACTGGTTCTCTAGAACTGGTCAGAACCCGCTGAAACCCACCTCTGCCCTTGATGCTTTATGACTTCAGGGCAAAAATGATACAAATGGTCTGTATAGGCCTCTTTCACCTTAAGATCGTCTACCTGATCTGCATATACAAATGTTTTCTTCGTATTTTAGGATAAATCAAAAGAAGTTTCAAGGGTTAGATGATCTTCTTCCCGAAATGGAAAAATGGCTTGCTTCTCAAACAAGACAAAATGAGGTTGTCACACATACTTTGAGGAAATTCAAAGGTATGAACTTAGCTGATATTTAAATTTAAATATAGGACCAAGTTTTTAAACTGAGAGATACATTCCATGCAGTTGGAACAGAAAGGAACCTTACATGCATGCTCCTAAAGGTACTGATTTGTTTTGCTATGCTCTAGTTCCTGTTTCTGAAGATAGCATATATGTTTTGAAAGATGTGAGTCTTGCCTTCCTATCACAAGAACCTTCAAAGCAGCCTGAAACACTACTTTAAAACAGCAGCTAGGGCAAAAGAGAGAATGAGAAACAGAAGGTGGATAACAGCAATCCAAGCACTACAAGAAGTTTCTATTGAGGCTGTTCTTAATTAGAGCAGAAAATATTGACAAGATGCATGAGTGATTGATCTGAAGCTTGGGTCTATACGTTGCTTTGAGCCTCAATGTAGTTTAACACACGAGAACCCAGCCAATAATGATTGTTAAGGTCTAATGGTTAAAGCACCAGGCTAAAAACCAAGAAACCTTAGGTATGAAAGCCGACTGTGTGACTTTGAGCCAGTCTCCCTTCTACACAGGATTGTTGTTGTGGAGAAAATAGGAGGACGAAGGTGTATTAGCTTTGTTTGCCATCTTGAGTTATTTATACAAATAACTTTTGTATAAATATGATTGCTAACAGGGTGGTCTGTTTTGCTCTTTTTGTTTCCTTTTTGGTTTTTTGATTTGTCTCCTTTTATTTTATTTATTTTATTAATTACACTTCTATACCGCCCTTCTCAGGGCGGTGTACAGCCCATAGTAAAAACAATAGAAACACAAAAGTTAAAAACAATTAAAATAATTCAATAGTTAGGCCATATTATTAAAACCCCACAGTTAAAATACCCAATTAAAACTCAGCCTTCCATCAGACCAGCTTGATGAAATAGCAGGGTCTTAAGGGTACGACGGAAGGCGCGGAGGTTGGGGATCCTACGTATCTCCGGGGGCAGTTTGTTCCATAGGGCAGGGGCCCCCACAGAGAAGGCCCTCCCCCTGGGGGCCGCCAGTCGACACAGCTTGACTGACGGCTCCCTGAGGAGGCCCTCTCTGTGGGAGCGTACCGGCCGGTGGCAGGCAATTGGTGGCAGAAGGTGGTCTTGTAGATATCCAGGTCCTAAGCCATGGAGTGCTTTAAAGGTGGTGACCAACACCTTGAAACTCACTCGGAAGACCACTGAAAGCCAGTGCAGTTCGCGGAAGAGAGGTGTTACATGGGTGTGACGTGTCGCCCCCATAATCACTTGCGCAGCTACGTTCTGGACCAGTTGGAGCCTCCGAGTGCTCTTCAAGGGGAACCCCATGTGGAGAGCATTACAGTAGTCCAGACGGGAAGTAACAAGGGCATGAGTGACCGTGTGCAGGGCGTCCCTGTCCAGAAAGGGGCGCAACTGGGAAATCAGGCAAACCTGATAGAAGGCCCCCCTGGCCCAGCCGTCATATGATCATCTAATGACCCGTACCAATCGGGCTTCCGACGCGGACACAGCATGGAAATGGCATTGGTCGTTCTGGTGAATGATCTCTGGCGGGCTCGGGATGGTGGTTGTTCCTCCATCCTGGTCCTACTTGACCTCTCAGCGGCTTTTGATACCATCGACCATGGTATCCTACTGCAGCGACTTGTGGGGTTGGGGGTGGGAGGCACTGTCTTACAGTGGTTCTCCTCCTACCTCTCGGGTTGCTTATAGTTTGTATGGGCGGGGGGGCAGAGGTCCACCCCGAGGCCTCTAAATTGTGGGGTGCCTTAGGGGTCAGTTCTCTCCCCCCTACTCTTTAACATCTATATGAAGCCACTGGGTGAGATCATTCGTGGCTTTGGGGTAAGATATCATCAATATGCTGATGATACCCAATTATACATCTCCACCCCAGACCATCCCAGAGACGTCTTTTCCGTGATGTCTCGTTGCCTAGAGGCAGTACGGGCCTGGATGGGCAGAAACAGACTCAAACTCAATCCCTCCAAGACTGAGTGGCTGTGGATACCGGCATCTCGGGTTTCAGAGGCCCCATCACTTTTGAAGAATGGGGAAAAACTTGCCCCCGTTGATAGGGCTCACAACTTGGGTGTCCTCCTGGATGCTCGGCTGACCCTAGAAGACCATCTAACGGGTGTGACCAGGGGGGCCTTCGCACAGGTTCGTCTGGTGCACCAGTTGCGCCCTTTCGTGGATCGAGATGACCTTCGCACAGTCACTCATGCCCTGGTTACTTCCCGCTTGGATTACTGCAATTCCCTCTACATGGGCCTGCCCCTGTGATGCACCTGGAGACTCCAGCTGATTCAGAGTGCAGCCGCACGGGTTGTTATGGGAGCCCCTCATTACTCCCATATAACAACCTTCCTGCGTGAGCTGCACTGGTTACCGGTGGTTCTCTGGGTCCGCTTCAAGGTGCTGGTTCTCACCTATAAGGCCCTACATGACTTAGGTCCGGGATATTTGCAGGACCTTCTCCTGCCTGCCTCCCACCGTCATGTTCGCTCACATAGGGTCGCTCTCCTCAGGGTTCCGACGGCAAACCAATGTCGTCTAGCGGTGCCCAGGGGTAGGGCATTCTCTGTGGGTGCTCCCACCCTCTGGAATGAGTTACCTACCGAGCTCTGGACGGCTCCTGATCTCCATTCCTTCCGTCGGGACCTGAAGACTTGGCAGTTCAAGCAAATAGGCTGACTCTGATTCTGGTTTTTATTATTTATTATTAATTAGTTATTTGGTTTAAAATGGGATTTTATTGTACATGTTTCTTAACTTGTGTTCACCACCCTGAGTCCTTCGGGAGAAGGACGGCATATAAATACATGAAATAATAAATAAATAAATAAATAAATAAATAAATAAATAAATAAATAAATAAATAAATAAATAAATAAATAAATAAATAAATAAATAAATAAATAAATAAATAAATAAATAAATAAATAAATAAATAAATAAATAAATAAATACAGTCGTGTATCCAGGAGGACACCCAAGTTGCGAACCCCCTCTGAGGGGGCCAAGATCTCATCTCCAATAGCCAGTGATGGCACCAGCTGCCTATACCGGGGCGCTGGGAACCATAGCCACTCAGTCTTAGAGGGGTTGAGTCTGAGCCTGTTTCTCCTCATCCATTTTGGGAAGAAACTCCCCATTTATTTTGAATGGTATGTAGATGTTGTCTGTCTCTATGTGCTATTGATAGCTGATTTGTCTGAGTGCCAGGCTTCTAGGAATTCTCTAGGCTTTTGAGATTTGGCTTGGTGTATTAGATAGATAGACAGACGGACAGAGACAGACAGACAGATAGATAGATAATAGATATATTAACACCCTGCCCCTGTTTACTCTTGGGATTTTTTTCCACCAGATGTTCTAACATCTGTTAGGAAGAAGGAAGATTCGAGCTCTCTTATTGCAAAAAAGAGGAAACCGGAAGACCAAAGAGCCAATGATGCTTTTGATTATAGCCCAGAGAGCAGAATGCATTCCTCATCATCTCAGCAGCCTGATAAAAGCGCACCAGTAGGAGATAGTAAGTGCATGACAATGGTTTCTCTCTGTATTTTGTCTGACTTTCTCAGTTTTCATTAAAAAAAACAACACACACAAATGTACCTTTGATGTAAACAAGGGTACAGAGGCTAAATTCCCCATTTTTGTTATGCCCTCTTCCCTCTTCATCTTAGTGTGATTGCGAATGGTAATTATATCTGCAGACATTAGCAGCTGATAACTATTATTGAAAGCTGGTATGAAGGAAATGTTTTTATCTCCTTAAATATTGGGACCAGAGTCTACAGGAAAAAAAGTCATAATAATCAGCTTTCAGCAGGGCTTCAGGTGCTACAAAATAAATCCATAAGTTTCTGCCTACTTTCTAATGCTCTTTTGTCTCTTTTTTGCCTAGTTAACGTGAAGAAACGTCAAAAATCATCTCAGTGTCCACTATCCTAGCTGGAATTAAGTACAAATTTTTGCAGCGATTTTTCAGCCGAAGCAACACATCCATTGTACTAGCTTCTGTAATCAGATGGTGTCAAAAAAGCCCAGTGATCAGTTGATATTGCTGATAGTTCTCTTTGATGTATCCTTGCAAAGCGTCCATGGAGATTCTCAGTCATGCAGGCCATGGTTGTCCCAAAAGTGCTTTTTCAAAAGACAACTGGACTTTTTGGTTTTTCTTTGAAGATGTTTCATTTCTCATCCAAGACTTATCTCCTCAGCTGGCATGCCTCCAGTCATTTCTTCCAGGCAATGGGCCTCCAGCCACCAGCCCCTGCGTCTCATGCCCTTCAACAGGGGCCCGTTCGCAGAAAGAGGGTTCATCCTGGGTGTTCTCCACCCTTCCCGGTGACAGTTAGCCCCCAACCAATTGGCTAGTGGGGGTGTAATAGAAATCTAGTGAAAGGAGAGAGGTGTAAAAGAATTTGCCAAAATGCCTTCCTCCCATCCTCTCCCCCCCAGCCTCCTCTCCCCCGCCCCAATACAGGGAGGAACAGTTGGTTTACTCAGAAGTAAGTCTCACTAAATTCAATGCTAGGATTGCAGTGTGAAATATTTGAATTTGAAATCACCTAGTATTTCAAATGGAACAATTTGTTTACTTGGAAGTAAGAATTCTTTAGAGGACAATTAATAGAAATTCAACTAAAGGGGAGAGGTGTAAAAGAATTTGCCAAAATGCCATCCCATCCCATCTCTCTCTCTCTCTCTCTCTCTCTCTCTCTCTCTCTCTCTCTCTCTCTCTCTCTCTCTCTCTCTCTCTCTCTCTCTCTCCCTCCCTCCCTCCCTCCCTCCCTCCCTCCCTCCCTCCCTCTCTCTCTCTCTCTCTCTCTGTCCCCTCCACCATCAATAGAGGGCCCCGTGCTTCTTCTTCACAGGCATTAAGGAATTTGCCAAAATGCCTTCCTCCCCCCCCCCCGCCTCCAATCCTTGAAAGCATGTTTAGAATCCTTGGATGCCATGGGAAAGGTTACACTTGGGAGGAAAGGGACAAAGAATTGCCTTCAATTAGACTTTGAATCACCTGCCCAGCCAGACTCTGTCTTGGACACATGGCATTTTAGCAACTTTACCTGGCTGGACCAGGTAAGTTTTTAAGAGCCCCACAAAAGAGTTCAGACAGGGACGCTGTTACTGAGCCGGCGTAACTCAGTTTTTTCCAGTGCTGTTTTAACTTTGGACAGTCACTAAATGAACTGTTGTAAGTTGGGGACCACCTGTATTATGCAACTTTCCCCAAACGGGTCAGCTCTTATCCAAGCTACTTTTGAGCATAGGTTTAGCATTATTTTGAAATAGCACCAAAACTGCATATAACAGTGACTTTAGTTTGTTTTGCGCAGTCACTTGGACTGAGTTTAGTGGTGTTTCAGAATTCTGCTAATCCAGTACAGCACTTTCCCACAGTAGCGCTCAACCAGTATCTCAATGAAAGTTTGTTTTTATATACCGGTAGTCAGTGAAAAATCGTAACAAATTTGACCATTGCAAAAACAAAAGACCGATAGAAACAAGGGCTCCTGTTCAAAATGAGAGTCTATTATATAGAGTAGAATAAGAAAAAAGCATTAAAAACATTTAAGTATTGTTCCTTTATAGAATTTTTTTTCTTAAAGTACTGCAGTCAATACAATTCTTTCATTATGCCTCACCTTCTTTTCTTCAATAAAGATTACCTATTACGAATTTTGGGGAGTTTGTCTTATTCATTCATGTCCTACTTATCAGATGATCTCAAAAAAAGCCCAGTGATCAGTTGATATTCCTGATAGTTCTCACTGATGTATCCATTCAAAGCCAAACAACGTGTTTGGACTAAATTCAGTAATCGTTAAAAGTCACCTGCTGTACTAAATCAATTTACCTTAAGAAAAGTGATTGACGGTTGTTTTCCTGCTAGCTGCCGAGTTGGGTTGGTAAGATGTCATGGGAATTTACCTGCCATTGATACGCAATGTTCTCTAGAACAGAGATCCATGACTCCTGAGCTGCAGAACTGTACCAGTCTGCAGCTGGTTAGGAACCAGGGTGCGCAAGTGAGCAAAGCTTCATGTGCACATGTGTGAGATCTAGGTAAAGTGCGAAACCCGCCCCACCCCCCCACCCCCCAGTCCATGGAAAGATTGTCTTCCATGATACTAGCCCTTGGGGTCAGAAAAAGTTGGAGACAGCTGCTCTAGAACAGTGATGGTGAACCTTTTCGGGACTGAGTGCCCAAACCGGAACATGTGTACATGTGCGTGCACCGGAGCACCGGAAACCCAAAGACCAGCTGGCCGGCGTGCGCATGCCTGTTTTTTGGCCGTTTTGGCCATTTTTCAGATAATTTCCCGGGCCGTTTTTCAGGCCAAAAATGGCTTGAAAACGGCTTGGGTTTTGGCTGTTTTCTGGCACTCTGGTGCCCGTGAAAACCATGCATGACGAAAACCAGAAGAAGAGCTGGCGATGGTGCGCGTGCCCACAGAGAGGGCTCTACAGGCCACCTCTGGCATTTGTGCCATAGGTTCACCGTCATGGCTCTAGAAGGAAGGGCAGCACTATTCCCAGCATCAAGCCTTGGTAAGACAGGGATCTAGGGATCACCAGTGAGAGCAGCAGCAATATCTTGGCGGGGGGGGCGGGGGTGAGAAAAAAGTATGTTGTCCTATCAGGATGGACTTTTTGACAGCCGTCCCTCCAACAAAACAACATATTTTATGCCTGGTGAACATTTATAAGTTGGCAGTGAGGAACAGAGGTCAGTCTAATTCAGCCTTAATCCAATAGACAAGTAATCATTACTTTTTCCCACATGGTTGTTAAACACTGTAGTTGTTAGATGACTTGTATAGTCATTTAAGCAAATCCAGTTTCTCCCGTTGACTTTGCTTGTCAGAAGCTGGCTGAGAAGGTTGCAAATGGTGACCGCAGGATCTTTTTATTGGAAATGAATTCAACCAACAAGCATGGGTCGATGAAAACAAAGAGGTTTTATTAAAAGAAAATAATAAAAGAAAACAATTTTGCAAAATAGGGTGATATCCCAACAGATCTCAACAAGGAGTTTGAGCCAGGAAGTCACACCTGAAATTTCAAAAGCATTACATTTTATAGTTCCCTATCTCGATGCCCCCCGTGCCCCTCCTACATCGCATCCAGTGACCGATCACAGCTAATCCGTAACGCCTTCAGAGACAACATCATCTCTTTTCCCTAATGACATGTTCATCAACACCTCCCCATAACTATGCCCATAAAGTAATTTGCAAGCATGGCTCTCTCTTATCTCTACTGCCCTAGCATTAAAGAATGTCCCTTTTTTCAAGGCCTTTTCTAACTGTCCTAAAACAAAAGAAAATTCATTCTTAACACAACATTGTTACATATTAGTCAGCATGTTCTCCAACTATCTTAAAGTAGAATAATGTCTAACAAATTTACCAGCGCAGCAGAGTTGGAAGGGACCCTTGCAGGTCATCCAGTCCAACCCCCTGACTAAGCAAAATTGAATCTTTAGGTATTTCTGACCTATATACCTACGTACTATGTTATTTTTGAATTTTCTCATATCCCACATTTTGACCCTCCAACCATTGTAAATACACTGGCCAAGCGCCAGAATTTTATTTATGTGATTATGGGAATGCTGCGACAGTTGTAAATGGGAGGACCAGTCATTAAATCACTTGCTTCACTTGCTGTTGTAATTTTGAACTGTCACTAAGAAAATGGTTGTAAATTGAGGACTACCTGTACTTAACCAATTCTATTTTTATTTGTTTATCGAATTTATATATCGCCCTACTCCCAGAGGGACTCAGGGCGGTGAACAACCAAAATAAAAATACAATTAACATACAAAAGTTAAAAACTATTAAAATAGATTAAACAATTTAGGCTCAGAAAATTTAAAACATCCAATTTATATAAAACATTTAAAACCCAATTTAAAAGGTAGAGTTAGGCCAGACCCGCCTGTTGGAATAAAAACGTTTTTAGGGCGTGGCAGAAAGTGCGTAAACCCTGAATCCTCCTTATCTCAGGGGGGGGAGCTAGTTCCAGATGGCAGGTGCCCCCACAGAGAAGGCTGTCCTCCTGGGGGCCGCCAGTCGACACTGTTTGGCCGACGGCACCCTGAGGAGCCCCTCTCTATGAGAGCGAACTGGTCGGTGAGAGGCTACCGGTGACAGAAGGCAGTCTCATAAGTACCCTGGTCCTAAGCCATGGAGCACTCTTAAAGGTGGTAACCAAAACTTTGAAACGCACCCGGAAGACCACCAGGAGCCAGTGCAGCTCGCGCAGAGGGAGGTCACATAGGAGCGCCACGTCGCTCCCATCACCACCCGTGCGGCCGCATTCTGGACCAGTTGGCGCCTCCGGGTGCTCCTCAAGGGGAGCCCCATCATGTAGAGATGTATAGCCCCATGTAGTAAGTGTGTGTGTGTGTGTGTGTGTGTGTGTGTGTGTGTATATATATATATATATATTTATATATATATATATATATATATATATATATATATATATATATATATATATATACATACATACATACATACATACATACATACACACACACACACACATACACAAATTCATTTACCATGCCAGATGGAGTATAAATAAAGCAGGGAGATTCTGGGTGTACCAAATCAATCCATCTTACAGATTTGCGTCAAGAACTTTGTTAGGAGAGAAAGCAAGAAATTCCTAGACTAGATAATTCAAAAATCGTGTTAAAAGGCATTGCAATATTTTTGTGGAGAAAACCAAAAATCAAACCCAATGTTACTTTGTTGCACAACTGATAAAAATACGCAAGTCACGCCTGCGTTTGCATTTGATTCCTTAATACATCTGCTCTGATCATATGTTATAGGCCAGAGGTGTCAAACTGGTGGCCTGCGAGCTGGATGAGTCACACACAGGCCATGCCCACCCCAGCTCCGCAAATGGGAAATTGTCACAAAACATCATGTGATGGCAACGTGATGTGGCAAGTTTGACACCCATGCTATAGCCTATAGACCTATGACGTCCTTTAGAGGATCCTTTTTTAACTGCTTAGATTTGGGACTGCATTTAAGGAATATACAATATATGTATGTATGTATGTATATATATATATATATATATATATATATATATATATATATATATATATATATAAATATATATATATATATATACACACACACACACACACACACACACACACATACACAAATTCATTTACCATGCCAGATGGAGTATAAATAAAGCAGGGAGATTCTGGGTGTACCAAATCAATCCATCTTACAGATTTGCGTCAAGAACTTTGTTAGGAGAGAAAGCAAGAAATTCCTAGACTAGATAATTCAAAAATCGTGTTAAAAGGCATCCACAAAAATATTGCAATGGCCTATAACATATGATATGGCACCAATTCAAGTCTACATAAATTTGGGGTACAGTCTAAAATACAAAGCGTGTAATTTTTGTTCCCTCCTGTTTTTTCTTCTTCTACCACCACCTTTTCCTATTACTTCATACAATAAAAGTATTAAGTGAAAAACCAAAAATACACAACATTCTATATCAGGATCACTGCCTCAAAGCAAAGGACCCACTGATGAGTTAAATAAATCAAAAGTCAAGAAGTCGGTTTGTCATTCTGCTTTCAGCAAAGTTAGCCCTCCTGCAGCGCTATGCCCACAAGCCAGCTGGGCTACAGTTCTGGGCCTAACTCAAATTACAAGCTTGAATTCCTTCTTGCCACAAAATGTGTGTGTTTGGAATCAGTTCAACTTCCTTTTCATAGCCTGCAGGGGCTTAATTTTTTCAAGCATGCTCTGGAGATGCCTTTCTAATGAATCCCAGAGAATGGAAGAAAATGACACATCCAGGCAGAAAGAGAAATTGCAGATTCTCCCACAGAAAGAAGCAAGAAAACAAGTCTTCTGAGACAGCGGAGTAACCAGGTTTTGTCTTCCCTGCCAGGAAAGTTTCAAAAACCCTATTTTATTTATTAAATTCATATGCTACCCATCTCACTGTCAGAATGACTCTAATCCATCCACCGTGGATATAATTTCTGCCAAACTTGCATTGTCCAGTGCAGGTAGCCCTTGTTTAGTGACTGCCTCATTTAGCAACCTTTTGAAGTTGTAATGGTGATGGAAAAAAATAACTTTACAACCAATCCTCACATTGATTGATTGATTGGTTGGTTGGTTGGTTCAATTTATATGCCGCCTTTCTCCGGAGACTCAGGGAGGCTTACAATGCGTTAAGCAATAGCCTTCATACTTTTGTATATACCTGCTTAGTAGGGCTTTCGGCCCCCCCAAGCGGTGTTCTTTTTTATGACTTCTGCAGATCTGTCTGAAGATCATAAGCACAGTTGTGTCTGTGTCACAAATATACATGTGGGTATAAGCCTGTAGATTCTCAGTCATCCAGGTCATGGTTGTCCCATGTCGTCGTCTTCTTCTTCTTCTTCTTCTTCTTCTTCTTCTTCTTCTTCTTCTTCTTCTTCTTCTTCTTCTTCTTCTTCTTCTTCTTCTTCTTCTTCTTCTTCTTCTTCTTCTTCTTCTTCTTCTTCTTCTTCTTCTTCTTCTTCTTCTTCTTCTTCTTCTTCTTCTTCTTCTTCTTCTTCTTCTTCTTCTTCTTCTTCTTCTTCTTCTTCTTCTTCTTCTATTCAATTATAAAACCCTTTTATTCAATTATAAAACCCTTCAGTTGTGGCAGTCCCAAATCTAAGTAGTTAAAAAGGATCCTATAAAGGATGTCATAGGTCTATAGGCTGTAGCACGGGTCACGTTGCCATCACATGGGTTTTATAATTGAGCCAAACTATTTAATAATTTTAATTATTTTTAAATTTTGTCTGTCTTTGTGCTTTTAATCAGGCTGTACACGGCCCTGAGTCCTTCGGGAGAAAGGCAGTATAGAAATAAAATTCTTCTTCTTCTTCTTCTTCTTTTCTCCTCCTCCTCCTCCTCCCTCCACTTCCTCTTCTTCCCTCCTCTTCCTCTTCCTTCTCTCTCACTCTCTCTCTCCGAAATTTCATTTTAATGCCGATCACTGTACATTCAAAGTGACAAGAAAATTATTCCAAGTTGTCCAGTTGCCCACCTCGCACCGTCTCTCTAACAGCCTTCAAATAGGGGCTAAAATTAGCACACGCTTTCCGTGCCGTTTATACACCAAAGGGACCCATCCACCAATCAGACGCGAGAAACTTGGGAAATGACTCCTCCCATCGGCCAGGTTGGTTGCAGAGGAAAACGAAAGTTAAATAGGAAATTTTGGGCGTTTTGAATGCGAAACGCTGTTCTCCGACCCATCCACCCACCCCGCCGTTTTCGCCCTCCGGAGTCTTGCAGGTGCTGGTTGCCCTGCCCAGGTGTTGTTACTCGTCCAGAGCATGGGAGATCTGGGGAGACCCTGGTCGGGGGTTCAGAGCAGCCCCGAAAAACGAACCTCCGAGTCCAGGACGTCGGAAGGGCTGCATCTGCAAACAATCGAAGGGTCGTGGGGAGAAGCGCTCTGTGAAAAACATCGGGAGCCCCTCAAGGTTTTCTGCCGGGAGGACTGCGCCTTCATCTGCTTGATATGCGACAAATCCAAGAAGCACCGAGGCCACCTGGTACTTCCCGTCGAGGAGGCAGCTCAAGATTACAGGGTAACAAATTCACTTTTGCTGGCCTAGATGGGGCGGATGCTGTCACTCTTCCCTGTTTTGGGGTGGTGGACTTCTGCCCTGCTTGCACACACCTTGAGAGCCCTCCTCCTGAACTTGTGCGTTGATTGGATACTTCTAAAAATCTGGCATTGCACAATACCCTTAATTCTTGAGCAACACTATTACTGTATATGTGCTGTACAGCCCAACCACCATATTATGGCTTAATGCGATGGTGATGGCAGCAGTTGGATTTCCCAGGACTGACTGTATGCCAGATTATGTCTAGGGTACTTTGCAAACCCACCTTAATTATTCTAGCTTTTCCCCCCTGAAGAAATCTAGATTGATGACCCTTTTTACTTACTCTTTCCATGTATTCAAATTATGTTTATATTTTTATCTGTTATATATATATGCTTATATATATCTTATATATGCTTAACAAATAAATTTATGATTATAATTAGAATTGGTACCCTAGAATTGGTTCCTTCAGTCCCCCAATAAAATCAGCTTCCCAAGTCATTTAGCATTTCAATAATTGTTGGGGAATAATCCTAACAGATTTTGTTTGTTCAGAAAGAGATCCAGATCAAGCTACAGAAACTGAAGCTGGGGAGAACGGCTGCTGAAGAATCAAAGCAGACTCAAGAGAAGCAAATGGCTGTGTACTTGGTAGGTAACTTCTTCATATACAGTACTAAGGAAAACTGTAGCAGTTTCACTTCACTGAAATACATTCCCCACTTTGTTGTACATTTCGTAAAATAAAATAGTTTTATTTTGAGTGTCTGAAAAATAATTATGAGCAATTTTTGTCCACTAAATACAGAATGCAGGTTTATAGCCTATAGTTGCATTATTTTATTTTTATTTATTATTTTTACATTATTGTTGTTGTTATTGTTATTATTTTATTTTGCATTTGTGGCATCATGGCTTAGCAGTTAAAGACACTGAGTTTGACAGCTGGAAAGCTGACAGCCCAGGTTCAAGACCCGAGCGCTGCAACTGGGTGAGCTCCTCTTGCCCACCTAGCAGTTTGAAATACATGAATGCGAGTAGATAAAGAGTTACCACTTCAGTGGGAAGATAACAGCATTCTGTGTGCCTTTGGTGTATAGTCGAGCTCTCCATGTGACCACAGAAAATATATTTGGACAATGCTGGCTTCCTCAGCCAAGAAAAGGAGGTCAGCTCTGCACCCTAGAGTTGGATAGCACTGGACAGGGAAACCTTTATCTTTTCTTTTCTTTCCATTTTACATCTTGTCTTTCCATTAGGAAAGGTGGCTTGCTTGAGTCTTCATCCTGTGAAGTAGGTGAGGCTCTAGTGACTGATTCACCCAAATGAGTTTTGTAAATGTGTAGGAACTTGACCCTGAGTCCCTGGTATCACATTCTAACCAAGGGGGCCTTGTCTTTCCAGTTCAATGTAATTGTAATATGTGTCTCCCCATGCAGGGAACAGAAATCTGCTTAATCATCCCCCTTCTCCCATGCATTCAGGCACATAGAGGTAGTCCTTGTTTAACACTCAGTCATTTTACGACCATTTGACTTTTCAACAGCCATAGGTCAGGTGCTTTATGGCTTGTAAATGGTTATGATGCCCCTCCACCCCACGTTCATGTGACTGCTTGTTTGGCAGGCCAGCATTACAGCTGGTCAGAGAACATTTTGCAGTAACATAACTGATTTGTAATGTTTTTTGCTGATCTCTGGCAATAAACACTCGTTCAAATGAATGACTTCGCTTAATAGCCATAGCGTTACTTAACAACTATTGTGAACAAGGCTGGAAAATTACTTCTGATCACATGGGTACCTCGACTTCCGACCACAAAGTCTTACAAACTAATTCTGGGCTCAATTATGGTTGTAAGCTGAGGGCTACCTGTAATGATAAGCATTAGCAATATATGGACCAATTTAGAATTATTTAATAATAGCAAATTATTAAATATTGAATTAAATATTTGTAATATTTAATCATATTTGAGCAGTCGCTCAGTGGCTAAGACGCTGAGCTTGTCAATCGAAAGGTCGGCATTCAGCAGTTCGAATCCCTAGTGTCGCATAATGGGTTGAACTCCTGTTACTTCTCCCAGCTTCTGCCAACCTAGCAGTTCGAAAGCATGTAAAAAATGCAAGTAGAAAAATAGGGACCAACTTTGGTGGGAAGGTAACATTGTTTCGTGCGCCTTTGGCATTTAGTCATGTCGGCCACATGACCATGAAGACGTCGTCAGACAGTGCTCCGTCTTCGGCTTTGAAACAGAGATGAGCACTACCCCCTAGAGTCGGGAACGACTAGCACATATGTACGAGGGGAACCTTTACCTTTAATAATAGCAATATTGTGATATGGTGGCAATGCTCCCCGACATGACATAATATGCTGGTGCTGAAGTATATGGTTAATTATACAGAAACAACCTTTGTGTTGTTGACTTTTTATTTTCTTTCTCTGTTGATTGCAGGAAGACATCAAAGCAGAGAGAAGAAAGATTGTGCAGGCATTCCAGCAACTCCGCTTGTTCCTAGAAGAGCAGGAAAGTGGCCTCTTGGCTCAGTTGAGTGACCTGGAGGAGCAACAGGAAGAAAGTAGCACCAGTCTTTCAAACAAGATTTCTTTTCTCAGTGACCTGATCTGTGAGCTAGAGAAGCACTGTGAGAGGCCTGCGGGTGAACTTTTACAGGTGGACATTCTAGAGTTGTTTTTTTTAAACATAGATTGTTGGGGCTGTTTATCCCTGAACCTAAGCATCTTTGCAAATTCACAAGGTAGATTATCATCTTTGCAAAGATGCTTAGGTGGCAAAACAACGATGATAATCTGCGTTGTGAATTCAGTTGTAATTTCAGTAGGAATTTGTGACACTGGATTTTCCCAGAATCCCCCTGACAGATGTTCTTTCTTTACAAAATAAATCCAGGGAGATAGAGCTTCAAACCAGACCTCTTTCTCCTCAGTGAAGTATTTCTACGCATTTTAGGAGGAATTTTGCTTTTAGGAACCACTTCTTGCTTCAGATTATCTCCTTTAGGTCCCATAGCTATATGCTATTTTTTTTCTTAAATAAAAAGAAAAGAAACTTGTAAAATCCTCCTGAACAAAGTTGTTCTCTAATAATTTTTTTCCTCCTTAGAAAGTAACTCAAATGTCTCTGGTTTCTCTAGGATCTCAAGGAAACTTTAAGCAGGTATGTGATTTATAATTTTTTGGGGCTAATAATGAATTTGAATGGTTACAGATCTTTAAAAAAACCTTTATGCTCCTCTGTGAGCTCTGTCTAGCAGAGAGGAAATCCCTATTCTTTCTTTTAAAAAGGCCAGAATAATTTGGAGACAGTCTGCCTGTTCTTCTGATTTTTCTCTTACCAGATGCTTGGAGATAGCTAAACATCAAGGGAAGCCACAGAACTAAAATAATTTGGGATTTCTCTGATCTCCTAGGTGTGAAAAGGGTGAGCTTCTTTGCTTCCAAGAGAAACCTGTTAACCCGGAAAAAGATCTCAGGGCCGTCTCTCAGCAAAGTAGTCTATTAATGGAAAACTTCAAGAAATTTAGAGGTACAGAAGTTATATAAGAAATACACATTTCTGTAATTGTAGGGTAAATTGTTCTTATGAAATGTTCTCCTCCAAATAGGGAAAAATTAGAGAGGGTGGAAAGAAGGAATAGGTTAATTCTTAGGAATTTCTACTTCCATGAATACTAAAAGAAGTTATGGGGGAATAACAGAAGTATTTACGTTGAAATTGTCCATCTCACATTGTCCCAAAGTATTATGGTAATGTTGAGGGCAGTGTTTCTCAACCTTGGGAACTTTAAGATGTGTGGACTTCAGCTCCCAGCCAACAAGATTGCTGGGAAATTCAGCAATCTTGTTGGCTGGGAGCTGAAGTCTACAGTTCTTAAAGTTCCCAAGGTTGAGAAACATTGGTTGAGGGTATTATGAAAAATTTAAATGGCAACTCCTGATATTGACTTTCCATTACCCAAGACGTTTTGCAAAAGGTCCATTTTATGTCTGGATCTGCTGTTTTGACTGAAAATGCTGTTTTAAGCATTACAGTACTGTTCTTAGTCTACAAGAAAGAGTTTTGACGCTTGTTTTATACTCAGAATATATCCAAGAAAAACATTTTGCTCAACCTGAGAACTAACCCCTTGAAAAAGATGATTGAAACAGCAATTACAAGAAAAAGAGAAATTCTAAAAGAGGAGTGGGTCCATGGTAGCCATCTCCTTGAGGATGATTTATGGGGTCCTGTTATACTTGGAGAAACAGGAGATTGTATACATCTTACTAATAATCTTGTGGCAAGCATGTGGCAAGATGTTGTGCAAACAAATCTCAATTTTCAATTTTCCTTTCCTGGAGCAGAGACAGAAAAAATTAAAGCCAATCCACATGTTGCTGAATTAAACTTCCCAACAGCATTACCCAGCATGGCCAGTGATAGGGAATGCTGGGAGTCACAGGTATCCCCACTTAAGCTCTGGAGCATGGTGTGTGGGATTACATTACCTTTAAACAAGAAGTTTAAAGACATGCTCAGGACTCCCAATGTCACATTTGATTCTTAATTCCATTCCCCAAACAGCTAACAATATCTTCTGAAGAACTGTGGAACTTTTTTGAGCAGAAATTCTCTGAATCTTTCTAATTTTTAGATTCTTTCTTTCATAGGTTCTAGGCCTCTATAAGGGGACCCGGTGGCTCAGTGGGTAAGACCCTGAGCTTATCAATCGAAAGGTCGACAGTTCAGTGGTTCAAATCCCTAGCGCCGCGTAACGGGGTGAGCTCCCATTACTTGTCCCAGCTTCTGCCAACCTAGTAGTTCGAAAGCACATAAAAAATGCAAGTAGAAAAATAGGGACCACCTTTGGCGGGAAGGTAACAGTGTTCTGTGCGCCTTTGGCATTTAGTCATGCCGGCCCCATGACCACAGAGAGGTCTTCAGACAGCGCTGGCTCTTCAGCTTTGAAACGGGGATAAGCACCGCCCCCTAGAGTCGGGAACAACTAACACATATGTGTGAGGGGAACCTTTACCTTTACCTTTTAGGCCTCTATGGGGATAGATTTTTAAACTCTTCCCACTGGGAATGATGGATGGATGGATGGATGGACGGACAGACAAACAGATATGTGTGTGTGTGTAAAAAAAAATGCAAATTCTCCAGTGTGCTTTTGATAGCAGGACCAAATCTTCACCCTTCTCTCTTGTCTAGAATCACTGATGGATGAATTGCAGAAAAGCAAGACCCAAAGGTTTAAAGCTGGCCTCCTGAGTCAGACTGATCAGCCCGATCAGCCCCAGACTTTCTGGCCAGGTTTGTATAACGATGCCCTGAGAGCAGACAAGAAAGGTGATGCTGCTATCTTTTCTTAATTTGGTTTTTTTTCCCCCCCTTCACTCTTGCATACCTTTGGAACTTGCAACTTGGGTTGGATTAAAAGCTTGTTGCTTCTAAATTTTGGAGAATCTTCATGTTGTAGAGGTGTTCCCTGCGATGCTGCTTTTCGGTAATATGGCCAGTGGTGGGATTCAAAGTTTTTTTACTACCGGTTCTGTGGGTGTGGCTTGGTGGGCGTGGCAGGGGAAGGATATTGTAAAATCTCCATTCCCACCCCACTCCAGAGAAAGGTTACTGCAAAATCCTCATTTTCTCTTGATCAGCTGGGACTCAGGAGGCAGAGAATAGATGGGGGTGGGATTCAAGTAATTTAACAACCGGTTCTCTGCCCTAATGATTTCTTCCAACAGCCAGTTCACCAAACTGCTCAGAAAGTTAACAACCGGTTTCTCCCGAAATGGTGCGAACTGGCTGAATCCCACCACTGGGCGGAGCCAGTCAGAGATGGTATTTACCGGTTCTCCAAACTACTCAAAATTTCCGCTACTGGTTCTCCAGAACTGGTCAGAACCTGCTGAAACCCACCTTTGAACATGCCCCACCCCACCCCCAGCAATGAGACCCTACCTGTGAATGATGCAATGCCATGAAGTCAACTGACTGGGCTCCTTGCAAAGAGGAGGCTAGGTGTGCTTTGAATATTAATTAAAAGGTGCTGTTTCTTGCAGAGCTAAATACATTTCTTTACAGGCAAATGAGCACACACTGTGCCTGGCCCCAAGGCAGGCTTCATTGGGAACTGCCAGATCAGGAACTTGATGTAGAAAGCCTCTGATAGCTTGAGGCCATGCTTAATATACCTTTGGGAGGAGTTGGAAGTGACCCGGCTTGTATCACACTTCAGTCAGCTTTTCTAGGGAAATTTTAAGGTAGTTAAACAAAAGGATGATGTTACTGATTTTTTTTTGTTAAGTTCATTTCTGTGCTGCGCTTAATGCTGTGAAGCTGCAGGAGTGATTTGTATGTATTTCCTACTTTAAAGGTTAAGCAATTTAAAAAGTAGACCTATTTAGCAGTGATGAAATTTAAATTTAACTACTGGTTCTGTGGGCGTGGCTTGGTGGGCATGGTGTGGCTTGGTGGGCATGGCAGGGGAAAGATACTGCAAAATCTCCATTCGCACCCCGCTCTGGGGCCAGCCAGGGATGGTATTTGCCGGTTCTCCCAACTACTCAAAAATTCCACTACTGGTTCTCCAGAACCTATCAGAACCTGCTGGATTTCACCCCTGCTATTTAGTCAAGGGATTAAGGCACCAGGCTAAAAATAGGGAGACTATGAGTTCTAGTCCTTCTTTAGGCACTTGGGTAACCTTGGGTCTCTCACTCTCTCAGCCCAACTCACCTCACACAGTGATTGTTGTGGGGAAAATAAGAGGAGGAAGGAGTATTAGGTGTATTTACCGCCTTGAGTTACAGATAATCCTCAAGTTTCAACCATTCAATTAGTGACCATTTGAAGTTAAACAGACCCTGAGAAAGAGAGTTGCAACCCTGATTCAAAGTTCTGACATCTACCCTTACATATCACATCACCATATTTTGGACACTCAGCAACTGGCTCCCATCTATGGCCATTTGCAGTCACATGATTGTGATTTACGACGTTTTAACCGACATTTGCTTCCAGTATCCAACAAAAATGTCCCATAGCGAAAAATAGGTTCATTTAATGACTATGGCATTTGCTTAACAACTGCTGCATTTGTTTAATGATCATGCAAAAATTGTAAAATTGGGTGCGGTCACAAGATATGACCCACTTTACAACTGAAATTGCAGGTTCAATTACGGCTGTAAGTCAACAACTGTATCTATTGCTAAAAATAATAAAGGTGGGATAAAAAAATTATTTAAAAATCACATGGTTTATTTTTCCCAGAATAGAATAGAAATAGAAATAATGGAATGGAATGGAATGGAATGGAATGGAATGGAATGGAATGGAATAGAATAGAATAGAATAGAATAGAATAGAATAGAATAGAATAGAATAGAATAGAATAGAATAGAATAGAATAGAATAGAATAGAATAATGGATTAGAATAGAAATAGAATAGAATAGAATAGAATAGAATAGAATAGAATAGAATAGAATAGAATAGAATAGAATAGAATAGAATAGAATAATGGATTAGAATAGAATAGAATAGAATAGAATAGAATAGAATAGAATAGAATAGAATAGAATAGAATAATGGATTAGAATAGGAATAGGATAGAATAGGAATAGGATAGAATAGAATAGAATAGAATAGAATAGAATAGAATAGAATAGAATAGAATAGAATAGAATAGAATAGAAAACTTTATTGTCACTTTAAATGTACCCTAATCAGTATACATTAAAATGAAATTTCATTGCATACAGCTCTCATAGGGTCACCATCTCCAATATACACTACATAAACATGACTAAATAAATAAATACAAAATTATGCATATACCCACATACATTATTTGACTTGCAGAAGGGTTGCAGGAGTCCCACCCTGCTTAAGAGATGAACGAGAGAAAGTTTAGAAGATGCAGAGGTCAGTAGGTGATCTCCAAAATAACAACCACATGTCAAGATTGTGCGGTTGATGCTGAGGCTAAGCTGTTGGGCAAATGAGCACTCGTCGTTGCATTTGAGTATTTGCATCGCTTTCCTGGCAGGAAACAGCAGTTTGGATTAATTGGATAATTGAGAAGGCAGGTTGGAGCTGAAAAGACACCGTGACCCTTTTTCTCTCTCTCTCAGTCTCCCCAGTCAGCGTGACCCTAGATCCACGTACAGCCAATCCCCATCTCTTCCTCTCCTTGGATCAGAAGACAGTCACACACCTGGATCACGCACAGGCCTTGCTGGACAATCCTGAGAGATTTGATGCTGAGTTCTTCGTGCTGGGCTGCGAAAGCTTCTGCTCTGGGAAGCACTCCTGGGTGGTGAACGTCGAGCAGGGGCAGAACTGGGCCATTGGCATTGCCCAGGAGTCTGTGAGGAGGAAGGGGAACCTCAGCCTCAACCCACAGCAAGGCATTTGGGCAGTACAGCAGTGCTGGGGCCAGATGCAAGCCCTGACTTCTCGCTGGACTACCCTGTTTCTGCTCAGGAAGCCCAAAAGGATCAGAGTACATCTGGATTATGAGGGAGGGTGGGTAGCCTTTTTCGACGCAGAGCTGGATGCTCCCATTTTTACTTTTCCACCTACCTCGTTCAAGCAAGAGAGGATTCACCCTTGGTTCTGGGTGGCATCTGGATCTCAGCTCACCTTATGCCCCTGAGATTATTCCAGGCATTTGGGATTTCAGCAATTTGAGCAATCTTGTAGAATGTTCAGTGGTGGGTTGCTCCCCGTTCGGTCCGGTTCCTGTGAACCGGTAGTAATGGCGGTGTGAGGCTCCGCCCACCTGCCCCAATGTCATCACTGACGATCTGCGCATGCGCAGAACCCGTTGCGAATTGGTAGTAAAGTGGAACCCACCCCTGATAATATGGGACATAAAGCAGCAATGTGACAATGGAACTTCTTTGGTTAACTGTGTCAGCAGGGAAATGATTACTTTTTGAAGTTTTAGTGAAGCATTAAATGTCACTGAAAGCGCCACTCAGGGATATATTTTAATGGAAGGAGTTGCAATTGTATAAAAGGGTTTTTGACTAGCAGAAAGCTCTGATGGAAGGGGAAAAAAATAGCGATTTGAAAATGCTTACATAGTTGGACACACTTATCTCCCAGGAGAGTTGTTTTCCCATACCACTCTGTAGCAGAGTACAAAATAAATGTGCTGGAGTGGATGCCCCATCAAAATACAAAACATATGTTTCTAGTCCTCATGGCTACACTTTGGAAAAATGTGGTGGCAGTTTTAATTAAGAATTAAAATTCTTCAATTAAGAATTTAGAATCAAACTGATGGCTATCTGTCTTTTTGGCAAATCTGAAGTCAAAGCCTTCAACAGAGAAATTTCTGGGACGCTGTAGATAATTTATATTCCCATCTCCCCTTCCTCATACATTGGGGGCAGAAGAGCTTTGTGTCTTGAAACTCCTACATCCTTCCCCTCCACTCACTTTATTCTGCTGTAGAGGCTTCCTATATCTATTCTAATGCTGAGATTTCTGTGTGAAGTAAATTGCATCTCAACTACTAGCAGAATTTGCTTTGTTTTTTTCCACCTATTTCTAGGAAGTTATCTCCACGCTGAGTTGGAAAAAACATGTAAATTTTAAAAATGAATAATGCAAGCAAATATAATCATATATCCATTTATGTAAGGCTATTCCATTGCCCAGTGCATATATTTGGGATGTACTGTCATACAGCTGATTGGAGTTTTCTGGTTGCAAAGTTTAACATTTTTTGTAACTAATCTGGCACACAGACACACTTAACTTTAAAAGAAAAATCCATGTCACTACTGTGAATAACACCAAGTTGCTTCAAAACAACTATTTGTGCTTCATTTTGCAGTGTTAATTCACTATTATTTGAATGACTATTTTTGTATTGCCTTGATCTAAAAACATGGAACGGAAAATGGAGGAGGAAGGGAAGAAATATTGTGTACTGCACAGTTTATATATCTTAACATCTCTTTCTAAAGAGGATCTTCTGTAAGACCAAAAATTCAGATGCATTATCATTGATTTCATATATCAAGTAATGAGTAAGAAAGGCAAAATACAATGCAATAGAGTAAGGTTTGGATTTTGCAACAGATAATTTAATCCATGAGGTAAAATCATAAACATATATATTCAAAACAGCATTCTCCTTGTATGTGTGGTTATTTTATTGCATTGTAAAGGCTCTCCAGTCTTGACTATTGTCAAGAAAAACACCATTTAACTAAAACTCTGATCCAATGGATACTTTATTGGGCCTAACTATCTTTTGCAGTTTAAAGACTAACATGTTTATTGCAGCATATACTCATTATTTCAGAGATCTACTTTATCAAGAACAAGAAGCAGTCATGGAAGTGTATGTAGTAAAATCTTCTGCTGGCAAAATGAAGTCAAGATTAAGAAACTCTTAGTTGTCATAGAGCAAAAATAATTATGGAACTCTAATAAAAAGATTGAAGTCAACCAGTACTTAAGACTAAATGGCAAGAACTTTTGAGTAAAATAGGACCCTGGAATAAGACTACAATTTTAAACCCATTTGGCCTATATTTCAACAATGGTGAAGAGGTTTACAAGTTCAAAAGGCAAAATGGATGACTGAAGCCATGGAGGTCTTTGAGATATGTATGTTTCATACATGAAAATTCAGATGCCACAATTTTTAAGTAAGCCATCCAGAGTGTAATGCAGCCATCTAGATGATGGCTGCACTACAGGAATTATTCATAACTGATCAACTTAATTACTACATCTCATAGAAGTAAGTAGCAATGAACTCAGACACTATATTTGATAAAGAAGTAACAAAACCCAGGGCACTCATACATTTAGTTAAAAATACAATAACTTTCCTTTAAGACTATTCTTCAGCTTTAAAGTTTTATTAAGATGAGGGGAATGTGGTAAATGGAATGTTGTTATTAAAGCCAACCGGAGTTCTATTTCTTTTGAAAGTAGATAGCTGATAGTACATTTGTATGTGATCTATAGAAATAGGTGGATGTCAGTTCAAATTCTGTACCTTTGGTAGGCAAAAAAACAATTAAAGCTCTTCTTTCCCACTTCAAGGAAAGTATGTTGTCTTTAAACTTTAGCTTCACCAGTAGATCTTAGCAGCTCAAGAATATAACTTGATTAAACAGCAACAATATCACAAGTTTATAAATCCTCATTGTTGCAATGATAAGCTTAAAAATGTGCTTCATAAGACAAATAGAAGTCAGAAGAGGGCTAAACAATAACCAGATAATAGTATCTTGGTCTTGCAGCTGTTTTTGATCTTTCTACAAAAACAGCTCCAATTACATCACCTAATGTATACCTTAGCTTCCATTAGACATCCTGGCCATGTAACCTATTGTCATTTAATGAATCATTTGAAATCTCTTGGAGCGGAATTTTCTTTTGTTTTCATGCGTGGCATAAAAACCCGCAACAGTCTTACAGGTTTATTACCTGTAATCAATGAAGTCCCATTGGATGGGATGAGATTTTACTCTCCTGTAAGGAGCACAAAACCGCAACCTTCATAATGTAGATCAGGAGTCTCCAAACTTGACAACTTTTAAGACTTGTGGACTTCAGCTCCCAGAATTCTCCATACTGGATGAGGAATTCTAGGAGTTGAAGTCCACAAGTCTTAAAGTTCCCAAGTTTGGAAACCTCTGATGTAGACTTTCAACAAAGAAATGCTGCAAAGGAGCTCATCAGGAAGACACTATTTGTCGTCCCCTTGGAGCAGGGACATCTGGGTCAGGATTTTTCGCAGCGCTTTTGATGTGGACTCTCCGATGGCTAACCAGGTGGGAACTTTGGTTAAATCTCTTCCCACACTCTGGACACTCATAGGGTTTCTCCCCTGTGTGGATCCTCTGGTGTTTGTTCAAGTCTGAATTCCGGACAAAACTCCTCCCGCACTCCAAGCAGTTGAATGGCCGGTCTCCCGTGTGCATCCTCTGGTGTGCCAAGAGGGCTGAGCTGTAGCTAAAAGTCTTCCCACACAGGAGGCATTTGTACCGCCTCTCTTCCTGGTGGGACTTGCGATGGACCAGGAGCTGATGGAGCATGCGGAAGGTTGCTGGGCAGTCAGAGCAAGCGTGCAGTTTCTCGGTGTGCGTCTTCTGGTGGGAGACGAGATGCGACTTGTGACCAAACCGTCGATCGCACTCAGGACAGATGTATGGTTTTTCCCCCGTGTGGGTTCGCTGATGGGCTGAGAGATTGGAGCTGGTGCTGAAACATTTCCCACAGTCCTGGCACTCGTAAGGTTTTTCCCCCGTGTGAGTCCGCTCGTGGGCCCGCAGCTGGGAGCTCTGCCGGAAGCCCCTTCCACAAATGGCGCATTTGTACGGCTTCTCCCCAGTGTGGATCCGCCAGTGCTTGATGAGCACTGAACCTTCGCTGAAACACCTCCCACAGTCTGAGCAAATGTAGGACTTCTCTCCGGTGTGAGTCCGGCGGTGCACAATCAGCGCAGAGCTGGTGTTGAAGCTCTTCCCGCAGTCAGTGCACTTATATGGTTTTTCCCCAGTATGCAGCCTTCGGTGGGTTAACAGGCTGGAACTGTGGCGGAAGCTTTTCTCGCACACGTCACACTTAAACGGCCGGTCATTTGGATATATCTTCCGAGGGCTGTTCTCATAGTCAAAACAAATCTTTTCTGTGAAAGGATTCTGATGCATGCCCAGATCCCTCTTCAGAGCTTTCAGTGGTTTAGATTCCAGGAAATCTTCACTTTGCTCAGATAATTTTTTTGTTGGCTGTTCCACATCAATCAGCAGGGCATCCCTCTGGGGCTGGAGAGATCCTTCGTTACCTTCTCTCTTGATCCAGTCTTTACCTGCTAAAAGGAAGAAAAGCTGCCCATCGGTTATTTATTCTCTACCGTGAGGCCAAATGGAATCTGGGATTTTGATCCCAGAGGAACAAACAGGGAGCCAGTGTGAAAAAAAGAGGGGAACTTAAATCTCTCCCTGCACTCAAGTCTTTGTATGCCTTATTCCTGAGGGAGATAGTCTTATGTTTGCTAGAATCATAAATGTCAAAAGAAACATCACCACCCTGAAGGCAATTATAAAGTCTAGCTCCAGCATACGTATTTTATTTCTTTTCTGGTTTCTTTAGTACCAAACTGCAAGGTTGAGACAACTGTTGGACTGCTGGTTCTGTGTGTTCAAAGGGGAAATAAAAGCCATTTACTGTACATGTACTAAATCCCGTTCTGGAGGTAGGCAGTGATTCATGTAAACTCTCAGACAGGATGGAAGGGAAAGAGCTGGCCATGCAGTGTATAACACAGACTAAAAGATATATAGCTATGGTAAAAAGAGTGTGCGCATATATTGTTCTTTTTTTTTTAACATTTGTCTTACTTGATTTCAGGGTCTGCTTGCTTAATTCACATGGCAAAGCTGTGAATGCATGAGGAGAAAAGGATTTGTTCTTTAGCCACTGTGTTGCAGAGCCTGATGCTGTTTAGACCTGAGAGTGACTGGCCTATATTCATCCAAATGGTTTCTATGCTTGAGGGAGGTTTAGAATATGGATTTCCCTATTCTTGACGGGGCATTTTGCCTAGCAGTTAAGAAGTTGGGCTTGTCAACTGGAAGTTTGAAACCTGAGTACTGTGCGATGGGGTGAGCTCCCATTACTTGCCCCAGCTCCTGCCCACCTAGCAGTTTGAAACATGCAAATGCGAGTAGATAAATAGGTACCACTTCAGTGGGAAGGTAACAAGAGTTCCATGCGCCTTGGCACATAATCATGCCAGCCACATAACCATGGAAGCATCTTTGGGCAACGTAGGCTTCCTTGAAACAGAAAAAGATGAGTACTGCTCCATAGAGTCGGACATGACTGGGCAAGGAAAACCTTTACTTTCCTCCCCTATTTTTAGTCTAGCATCTTAACCACACCCTGTGTATCTGTATGTGATTGGCTTTGCCTAAACATGAATTATTTATTTATTTGATTATTACTAAGCCTATTTGTTCTTGTTGTATTAGATAACTTGTTAGGTTCTCCCAATGTGTTAAACCAAAATAGCCAAATACACAAGTTTAATGCAATGCAGGAATTAATGCAATTATGATTCAAAGTTATCTGTGAGAAACTACTATATCAACTTTTCTTAATTTAGAAGAAATATTGGATTGGGTTTACATATCATATTACATATTTGTTTTCAGCATGTTGTATGAATCCCTATAGGTCTATTATACTTTATGATGAAGGTAGCCAGCCCACTGTTCTATATGTCAATAATTGTTCATGTTGCCAAAATTCAGTGGCAAAATTCAGTGGCAAAACTCAAGAGGGATGAATTTTGGCAGAAAAAGTCCAAAATAACATTAGAAAATCTATGACAAAACATACTTATTTCTACACTTTAAGTCCCCAAACAACTTTGAAAATGGTCTATGATGTTGAAATGTAGTGAGAAAATGGCACATTGCAACAAGAACTTTATTTCTGGAATGAAAACATTGCAACATTGATGGAAATGGATTCACCAAATCTCTGGGAAGCAAATCACTCATCTCCAAATTCAATTCCCAACTAATTGTATCAAAAATATGGGATTGATTGCCCAACCTATGGGGATTTCACTGAATCACAGGTCATCTTTGGCAAATCACTGTTGGAATCATTATGGTGGCTTGACATTTAGGAAATATCTTAAATAGATATAAATAAATATCAACAGGCTTGGGGTCCCAGAGAAGTAGGGAGCTCCCAAGGCAGCTATCTGTGTAAAGCTGTAGGTCCATAATCCTGCAGTCTTATTTATACCTGTGTTTTAAATGTCTTAAAATTTTTAATGGTTATATTATTTACTTGATTGTGTTTATTGTATGACGCTGAGGGTCAAGTATGTGAGATAAACGGCTATATAAATTTAATAATCTTTTCTTTTATGTACACTGAGAGCATATGCACCAAGACAAATTCCTTGTGTGTCCAATCACACTTGGCCAATAAAAATTCTATTCTATTCTATTCTATTCTATAAACAAAGGATTATTTCATCCAAATTAAAAATTAAAGGAGCAAAAAACACTCTTGCAAGGGGAAAGAAACCAACTCCGATTCTATTTTTCCTGAAATGGAAAAGCGAGCATACATGTCACAAAGAAAAGGCTCTCCCGGCTAGGTTTTTCACACTCTTTTCCCCAGGTTTTCAGTCTTTTCTGCCTTCGTGCAGACAGCCTAGAAGCCACCCCAAATCAATAAGGCAACGGCCAGCACAATGCTCCATAATCATCTCTTTCTGGGCATCCCATTCCTCGGGAGGCACCCGGAAAGTTGTCCAGGCCCCCGTTTTCCTCTCGCCCCATCGCAGGAACTTACCGGGCTCCATGCCCAAGCGAGGCGCGCCGCTTTAGCTGACTTTCAGTCCCGAGGCGGCTCTAAGCCGCAGCGCTGGAGAGCCGATGCCCATCTCAGAGTCACTTTCCGTCCAAATTCTTGCGGCCTTTTGTGTTGCCCCGATAAGCATGGTGGGAAATGTAGTCTGGAAAGCGAAAAAAAACGGGATGCCCCCAAAAGGCTCTCTGGGTAGTGTAGTTCTGCGTTGCCCAATTGACTAAGCAAGGGTGCCAATACAACATTGCACTTTGCAGACATGGGGTATCCTAGTATTAGGGATCCTATTAGGGGAAGATGATGGTGGTGATACTGAAGCGAGGGACTTGGGGAGAAAGACCCATCTCAGCAAGCCGGTCTCCCAAAAACTGCAAAACTCGCTGGTCAGATCTCTCCCCCAAAAAAGCCGCTTTATAACTTAGAGAACCTTCCTTGCAATCATTTAGAAAATTCCTTTTCTAAACTTTTCAGCATCAGCAAACTACAATTTGCCTTTTTTTAAAAAACGAGGAATGCCAATGACTTTTTTAAAAAAAGGAATAGAAGACAGTGTGGAGAAATAATATTGAAATAAAAGCATGTTTAATGAGGTTGATTTTATTTTCCTTAGGTATATTTTATTTATATTCAGGATGCATCAGAAGTGAAGCCCTATAAACAATATTTCACAATATATAAAGTACACGCAATTTATCACATTTCTATATCGCCCTTGTCACCCAAGTGACTTTGGGCAGCGTACAATAAAAACGTGTCAGAATAGAAAAGCATAACTCAGAACAAAACATAATTAAAAGACAGGTTACAGTAGATGTTCGAATTGTTTGGCATTTTCTTCTAAACACTGCCTTATTGGTCGGGTGCATGACCTTTAAATATTCCTAACTACAAAACAGTGTCATTTTCTCTGAAAAAAATAATAAAATATATTGTGATTAGATCTTCCCCTCTCCCTCCCTCCCACACATACTCTCTCTCTCTCTCTCTCTCTCACACACACACACACACACTGTGAGTCATTCAGTTGTTTTTGAGTCCTAGCAACCATATACCCCGGGTAGATAAGATTTTCTCCATAATCTAAACCTAACTTGGTGCACTCATTATCATGTTTATCCACCTTGTTGCTGGCCATCTTCTTCTCTTTCTTTCCACCTTTTCCAGCATCGGAACCTTGTCCTAAAAGTTGGAACTTGGCATAATGTGTCCAAAGTGTATGTGTGCGCATGTGCAGGTGTGTGTCAGTGTGGTGTGCTTATTCTGTATATATAAATTGATTGCAATGGGCTGTATGAATTTGCATATGGGTGCATGGTTTTGCAGCCTCTGAAGGGAATCTTGTGAAAGAAAAAAGTTTCCGCACTGAGTTCTAGTAGCCTGGAGGCGTAAAAAAAATCACTTTCAAAAATAGGACAAAGCACGAAAAGAAAGAAGACACGATCTTAAATACCTTTTTCTCTCAAAGTTCATCTGCTGTGAAAGCTTATGCTAAATGTCTTCTAGTGATTTATTTTCGTCATTTTGGAATGTGACATCCAAGGAAAAATCTATAAACATGCATTGATAAAGTGACTTATTTGATTAGCAAAATGGAATAGATCCAAAACCTGTAGGATCCAGTTTTAAGGAAAATGACTCTAGAGCTCTCTACCTCAACTTGATGTGAGCCATTTATAATAAGATCGTTGTGTATCTGCGGTGGAAAAGCAGGAAGTAATGTTGCATGATCTGCTCTCGTCCCATGTGCACACATTTCGAGCATTATGGGGTTTATACTCCATTGCACATTTTTAAAAAAAAACTCTTGAAAAACGATAAAGCAAGATTAAGTAGCTATGCGGAGTCTAATGAGGTGTACCCAAGGCAGAATGGAAAAGTGAAGAAAAACAAAATATAGTAAAGAAAACATTCCTATAACGATCTCCTCGTCTCCTTTACTCCCACCGTTGTTGCTTGAGGTGCAAATGATCGACCTAGCTAGCCCTTCGGAAAAATAAAGAACGACAGTATTCACTTATGGCATTTTGCTTCTAAAAAGTAAAATGAAAAAAAAAATACACTGCGCCCAACGTGGGGCTCGAACCCACGACCCTGAGATTAAGAGTCTCATGCTCTACCGACTGAGCTAGCCGGGCTATTGGGAAAGTCGCTTTCCAAAATTTTATATAACATAAATTGTATTAATTTTGTATTTCTGAGTTCGTTGTGTTATACTGTACTGTACTATGCTTTAGTATTGTACTACTACTATTGTCTCGGTAGATGATCTGAATCTTGACCAATATTGCCTTCTTTGGAAAATTACTTCGAAGTTTAGGATGCAACATAAAGCCAGCAGAAGACTATTGGAGCACTTTGTTCTGAATTATCATGAATCATTATATGCATTATGGAAAAGAAGATTTTCCACTAAAGTATAGACATCCGAACTATTGTTTTTTAAGTTTATGTAAAAAATGGAAGAAAAGAATTATAACTGTTTCTGCCCGGTTTCGAACCGGGGACCTTTCGCGTGTGAGGCGAACGTGATAACCACTACACTACAGAAACCCGCTGCTTCTTGTCCTTCCCCTATAACCTACAACACTTTAGTGCTGGAACTAAGACCTTCGCAAAATGTTTTTTGTTTTCTTGTAATTATAGTCAATTCTCAGAGCGAATTGATAGATATTTTTAAAAGTATCCTGCAAACCAATTTTGGGAAACAGCCAGCCGAGATGGAATATAGAGGCTACAATCATCTTTACTAAGTCTCCAATATAATCTGCAGGTACCCACAAGTACTATATCAAATATAAGGGTTCTTACCGTAGCTAGCAAAACTGCTGGCCCATTCACCTCATCCAGAGGGCTCTCAGAACTGGAATCAATAATTTCCATGCAGCTTTAGGGTCGAAAAACAGCAGTCTGTTTTACTCCCTCGTATCTAAACAAGCTATTGCTTTTCTCTGGCAACATGCCTATTTCTGTAGGATCAGAGTGTTCAGTTCCATTTTATTTGTTTATTCTATTTACAGGCTTTATTGGGCATTGATGGATTTCCAATACAATAAATGCAATAGGATAGAATAGAATAGAATAGAATAGAATAGAATAGAATAGAATAGAATAGAATAGAATAGAATGTTTTTATTGGCCAAGTGTGATTGGACACACAAGGAATAATTAATATTGTGATATTCAAGTCTAAAATATACGTGAAAAAATAGGTTAAAATAGCCAGCATTAGTAGAACAGTGATTTATAAAGAGTTTTTCATAAATTGACCGCATCCACTGGGTTTCCACTCAGTTTCCATCCACTACGATACATAAGGGAGGGGGAATAATTAATTAATAATAAAGTTAAATGCTTTTTTTCCTCCTGAAATTGCCAAAAAATATGTTAAATTTTCAAAGCACATACAAATAGTCCTTGACATACAATTTGTTTAGTGATCATTCCAAGTTACAATAGAACTGAAAAAAAAAAGATTTATGGCTGTTTTTCACACTTACCACGGTACTGTTGCAGCATCCCGTCACATGATCAAAATTCAGACAATTGGCAATTGGTTCATATTAATGACGGTTGCAATATCCCAGAGTCATGTGATCCCCTTTTGCAATCTTCTGACAAATAAACTCAATGTGGAAGCCAACAACTACAATGATTCGCATAAGAAGAGTGGCAAGAAAGATCATACAATGGGGCAAAACTCACTTAACAAATGCCTCACTTAGCAACAGTGAAATTTTGGATTCAATTGTGGTCATAAGTAGAGGACTACCTGTCCATCTATATTCGTCTAGAAGGGCTTATATGCCATTCAAGCCTAAAACTCTACAGCTCCTGTTGCAATACAAGCTTGCAGTAAAACAGGCATGTCATGATAATCACACATCAAGACGACCCTACACTACCTCACTTCCATATTCTCAATACCCCTTGCAACAACATCCAGAAATATTCATACTATGTAATTAGTATCTGGAGTGTGACAATTTTGTTCCTTCAACCTGAAAACAACGTTGAAAGGCAGCATGCCAAGATTCTTGTACATATCATTAAAATATAATATGCTTTATTTTTATTCATAATAATGGTCAGATAATATAATACTAGTCTAGTGAAGAGAAGGACCAGGGGAGACATGATAGATGTCTTCCAATACTTGAGGGGCTGCCACAGAGAAGAGGGGGTCAAGCTGTTTTCCAATGCACCTGAAGGCCAGACAAGGAATAATGAATGGATGGAAACAGACCAAGGAGAGGTCTGTAAATCTGTAATCCAAAGATAAATCTTGATTCGGAAATTTACCACTGGAAGGAGGAGGAAAAAGAGGGGGAGGAAAGGAGGGGGAGGAGGACGAAGAAAAAGGCGGAGACGAAGAGGAGGAGGAAGAAGAAGGAATGGAGTAAAAGCGTTGTATGCAATGACTATAAGCAAGTGCAAGAACATTTTAGGGCAGGGGCCTCCAACCTTGGCAACTTTTAGACTTGTGGACTTCAACTCCCAGAATTCCTCAGCCAGCTTTGCTGTCCCAGAATTCTTCAGCTTTGCAAGTTGAGGAACTCTGGGAGTTGAAGTCCACAAGTCTTAAAGTTGCGAAGGTCTGAGGCCCCTGTTTTTGAGGGGGGGGGGGCTTTCGAAAATTACAGCGCTCCCGTTGTTCATGCGGTACTTCCCCTATCTCGAAAATGGAATCCTCCGCAATCATAGAGATTATAATAATACTACAGAGCGCACCCAGACTTCCGGTGCCTTGGTCGGAAACCTTGTAAAGCCGGATCTTCCGGCGTGAGTGTGACCATAGCGACGTCCGACATGGAAACCTCGGGGTTGTCAAAACCCTTATGGGCTTCTTCTTCCATTGGGCTCGTTTAAAGCGCCGCGTCCTTGGCCTTCCGCCCGTGGTTGCGGGCCGCGGAAACCCAACGGGAGCGGCAGCCAGATCGCGCGCGAAACTCAATCCGGCGCGTTCATTAGGGACACCGGCGAGGAGGGTGGGGGGGGGAGGAGAGAAAAGGAAGCGCCGTACCATAGAGAGGAGCCGGCCTAGAACGCCCTCTCGGGCTTTCCCTTTCACTTCCGGTAGGGGGGGAGGTGATAGTTTTGGTAGAGTTCGGTCGGTGGGGGACGGGTTGACGGAGTGTCAGCCTGGCTCCGGCGGTTGTGACTCTTGTGGGCGAGCGAGGAGGAGGAGGAGGGCGCGAGCTCTTGGGGAGCAGGGAAAGGGGCCTTGCAGGACCGTCGTATCCCGGGGTTGGCCGAGCGGGTTGCGGGGGCCGAAGAGAAGCGGGCGGGTGTGCCGCCGCCTCCTCCCGAATATCTTTGCGGAGGGAACTTGCCGGCGGCGAGCAAGCAGGGAAGGGACTAGAAGGCCTGGTAACACTCGGAAAACACTCGGCCCGTCGGCGTTTCTTCTAGTCGTTCGGGGCGTGGAGGTCTCATGGCAGCAGCAGTAGCTGCGGGGGGCTCCGGCGGCCCTCTGAACCCTGTGGCGACCCTCCACGAGGAAGCCGTCTGTGCCATCTGCCTGGATTACTTCATAGACCCGGTGTCCATTGGATGCGGCCACAACTTTTGCCGGGTGTGCATCACTCAGCTTTGGGGTTCGGGTGATGAAGAAGGCGACGAAGTAGGAGCCTCTGGCTCGGAGGGGGATGCTGATGATGCGGGGATCGATGACCTGGGGCCCGAGGAAGACGGGGATTACGACGACAACGATCTGGAGGACAATGATTATTTAGGCGATGGGGATATGGGCGACGAGGAAGATGAAGATGATGATGATGATGCATCCAGGGACGAGTATGATGATGAAGATGATGAAGTCTGGGACGATGATGACAGAGAGTACTGGGACCAGGAGATCTGGGATGCTGCTATGGGGAGTGACTTGTTTTTTGATAATTACGATGAGGATGAGGAAGTGATGGATGAAGAGCCAGAAGAAATGGCGGAATATACAGTGCCGGCAACTCCACCTACTCCGCAACGGCAGTCTTTCACTTGCCCTCAGTGCCGCAAAACTTTTCCTCACCGCAATTTCCGACCCAATCTTCAGCTGGCCAATATGGTGCAGATCATCCGACAGATGCATCCACAACCGCTGAAGCCTGCCGTTACGTCAGCTGATGTGGTGGAGATGGCAGCAGCAGGGGATTCCTCGGGGGCGCCATCTACTTTAGCTGCAAGCCATGCTCCAAGAGCCCTATGTGAGAAACATCAGGAGCCACTTAAGCTCTTTTGTGAGGCAGATGAAGAGCCCATCTGTGTAGTGTGCAGAGAGTCACGAACCCATAAACACCACAGTGTTATGCCACTAGAGGAAGTTGTGCAAGAATGTAAGGTATGGAATGCAACCAGATGGTGTAAATGCTAGTGTGTAATCTTGTTAAGTTGGAGCCTTCTGTGTTATAAAAGCGTTTATAGTACTATAAATTTTGCTAGGCTTTGACAAACATTAGTGGTGTACTAGTATAAATATAGAGTCCCTGCTTTGCCTACAGAAAAAACCCTGGGTGATGTGTTTATGCAAATATGTAAATATAAATAGATCAGTAAAAGATACTCTTTTGAAAATTCTCTTATTTAGCTGCCCTGTATTTTTCTGTCAAAAACAGTATATAGTTCATTTTCCCCTTTAACTATAGAAGCTACAAATTTAGGTCATTTAAGAGAGATATGGGATTTTGTAGAAGCTATATTGTAAAAATAGGAAATCTGTTTGCATCAGAGGTATCCAAATGCAGTGTGGGAACTGTTACCAGGACATGAGGATTTAATACTTATTTCTCTGAACATTGGATCTGAACTTCAAAAAAGTTTCTGCCAGCTGCTGTTTTTATGAATGTAGGATATAAATGCAATTAGGTTGTGGCATTCAAGTTATTCTGGTTGTTTTTAAGGCTAAACTCCAGGGCCACTTGGATCCATTGAAAAAGAAACTCGAGTCAGTTCTGAAGCAGAAGACAAGTGAAGAGGAAAAGATAACAGATATCAAGGTAACTTCAATATTCCCTTAATTCTCTTACATTTCCAGTCAGTCTCTTGTTTGAAGGATCACCTTATTCTTAGTGTATATTTTTATTAATAAAGCTTGGTGAAGAGGAAACCATCCTTTTTAAGAATGGATGGTTGTCTTTGCATTTAGAAAATGATTCTTTTGGGATTATCCTGAAGTCAAGGCTTTAAGAAGTAGAAATCTCAGATTCTTAACTGACATACCCAGGATTCAGTCTGAATTTTAGAGGCCTGGTTTTAACTATAAAGTATATAGATGGCTTTATCTGCCGATCATGAGAATTGTGCAATCCCATTCTTCTAAATATATCTTAGATGATCTACTAATATTACCTCTCAGTCTGAGGATATATGAATCCATCAGTATTAGAATTGGTCTCGTCTTCTAATTTGTTTAGTATTCTTCTTGGTCTAAACAGAGGTGACGTTAAGCAGAATTTAAGGTTCTGCCTAGGACAATGCTTAAAAATAGTTGAAATCAGCAGAATTCTCTGCAGAAAGTCATTTTTATTTCTTTTCTTGTAAAGTGTATAATGATTGGGATTGTTTTATTGATTTAAAACATTCATACAACATTTATGAATAAAGGATTTTAATGAATTCAATGAGGATTGATTTATTTCTTGTGATTTTGCCTCAAGCATGAGTTTAAAAGTGGGAAAATATTTTCTGTCTTTCCACAATAGACAGGCACAAATACAGCGTCTGCCAGTTGTACAGTTTGGTATGATTGCTGTTGTTTATAAAACCAGGCAGAATTGTCTGGTCCTGCTGCCTGCTAAAGAAGTTGGCATAGATTTAATGTTCTGTGCCATAAAGTGGCACAGTCCCAAATCTTGGCTGTGTACCCTCTCAGTATTGCCTTCTTGTTCTTTTCTTCATCTGCCCCAGAACAAGATGAAACTTGATATGAAGGAGTTTGAGTCAGACTTTGAGCGGCTGCATCAGTTCCTGGTTGGAGAGCAAGCTATGCTGCTTCACCAGTTGGAAGATCGCTATGAGATACTACTAGCCAGCCAGAGTAGCAACATCTGTCACCTGGAGGAGCAAGGTGCTGCCCTAAGCCGTCTTATTGCAGAAGCAGAAGACAAGAGCAAGCAAGATGGTCTGCAGCTGCTCAAGGTAAAATCTCTTTCCCCAGTTGCCCAGATTCCTTTTTGTGACTGGTCCCAAGCACACCTGCTTGTTATATATAATTATAATGATTAAGAACAAACACAAAGATATAAGCCCTTGGATTGCTTGATCTGTTAAAAATAAGAATTTACCCTGTGGAATATACATTGCTTTAAAAGCGATCTGGCTTGTTATCTAAATCAAGCAAGATTTTAACAGTCCTGATGGTAGAATGCGAGCACAGCAAGACATGCCTAAAGAACAGCAATGTTGAAATATAGCCTTGAGAGACTCAGAGAATAGATTTTGAATTTAGAACCCTCAGATTGTATTATTGACATTTGGCAGCTGAATTTTGGCAGCCTGATTTCCGGAGATTTCAGAGATAGTTAAGGGTAGTAGCGAGAGTAGTTTGTTATCCAAAAATGTCCCACTTCCATTATTGCTAGCCTAATGAAAGGGCCCAAAATATGGCATAATTAAATAGCCTCTACAGAAAATCTGACCTCTCGGTATTTCCCATCTGTATTTCAGAAGTATGTCTGGGCATCTTATCAACATCTCTTACTGTATTTGAACACTCAGCTGTTTAGTAGGAAATGGTCTATAACACGAATACTAAAATGCCTGTGGATTTCATGGAATTTTTTTCAGCTGTGTAGGACAATTTCCTACAATGATTGTTTCTCAAGTTGCAAATGTGTTGAATTTAGTACATGTGATACATTATATGTTTGAAAACTGGAGTCCCAAATGAATAATATATTTGGGGTTTGTAGATATTCAGATATTCACTTTAGAAGGGGATTTGACTAATATTCTGTTCAAATGGACATTGTTTAATGTCAGGGTTAATACTCGAGGTAATATCAAAAAATTTAATGCCTTCAGAAAGGGCAACGGGATTGTAACTATCCAGATCTTGGGGGAGGGGAGGGGTGTGCTGTTATTGCAGATGCAACAGCAAAATTCTATGAGGGGACAGCAGTTTCATACTAAGAAGGCAATCGCCTGTTTAAAGTGAATCATCCTGATATGCAGTATATCTAGCCATACAGCCATACAGAATCAAGGATCTGGGTAGCGTCAGTCACATTCAAGCCAGGAAGCCTGAAAAGTAGTATTTCTTCAAAGAAAGCCTTTTGACAACAAACACAGATTTGAAACCCCAAGAAATCATACACACACACCAAAAAAACCAAGAAAACCTTTCCCAGAAAAAACCACAGGAAATTGGCTATCTTCTTTCAATCTATTTGTGGTGTTTTATAACAGTTAGGTGTATGAGCATCCTAACCTCTTTTCTTCTTTTTCCCTAGGATTTAAAAGGCACTTTAATCAGGTTGGTTGAATTTCTTTTGGTTATTTCTGGTTTACATTCCTGAAATTTGTGCTTCACTGTTAGCCAGGTTGTATCTGAAAGTCTCTTTAGAATTTAAAGGTATTTTCACAAATACCTTTGATCCAGTTCTGCAAACGACAGGTTGAATACTCCAGAATATCTGGAAATCTCATCATATTGCCTTGTCACTTGGTTTGAGTTAGTATTAGTTGAGGGATTTGTACTAATTTCCCATCAACAGGAAGACACACACCTCAAAAAAAATGGTATGAAAACTTCGGATAGATCAACTTGTTTGAAGTTAAATAGCACTGAGGTATGGCAGTTTGCATGGAAAAACCCAAATCCATTTATTTATGCTTCGCCATGGAAGAAAAGTATATGTGGCAGTATCTTATTGTTGTTTCAGCTCAAAAGATTGTGTAACTGGTAACATGCAGCTATAAGTATTTTACTAAGTCTAGCTGCTGTATCTATTAGACTACATTAAAACATCATTAGCAAAGTTAATTTAAGAAGCTAAAACTGGCTTGCCAATGATTTTGTTAAATATTTACTGGAAATCTGTTCACGTATATCTTTTCTGTATGTATGGACCATCCAGAGAATGCCTAGCTAAATCTAGGATCCAGGGGAATTGCAGTGTTTCAGTACTGCTTTCTATTGTGGTCAAGGGTGGTATTTGTGGCAAAGTAGTTGGATTGTTAATGTGATACACCTGACCGTAGCCTGCTAATCAACTGATCACAGTCCTTTCTGACTCTTATTGGGAACAGAATAAATAGGTCCAGTGAAAATTCTTCATATGCATGTGACCAGAATGGCTTCATCCTGTAGCAATAGCAATAGCAATAGCAATAGCAATAGCAATAGCAATAGCAATAGCAATAGCAATAGCAATAGCAATAGCAATAGCAATAGCAATAGCAAAGGCACTTAAGATTTATCTACTACTCCATAATTCTTTACAGCACTCTGTGGGGTTTACAATGTCAGCATATTGCCCCCAACAATCTGTGTCTTCATTTTACTGACCTCAGAAGGATGGAAGGCTTAAGCCCTGTCAAGATTGAACTTCAAACATTGGGCAGAGTTTGAATGCAATACTGCAAATAGATTTGATGAGGGCCAACAATCTCCCCCATGTTTTTTTCTATTATTCTCCTACCATTTTAATGAATTAATTTGCTTGCTTCTTGTCCATTTCTGTGTGAAAATAATATGGAGAACTTACACAAAGAAGAGGGAGTCAAACTATTCTCCGAAGCACCTGAGGGTAGAAGAAGAAGCAATGGGTAGAAACTAATCAAGAAGAGAAGCAACTTAGAACTAAGGAGAAATTTCCTGACAGTTAGAACAATTAATCAGTGGGACAACTTGCCTGCAGAAGTTGTGAATGCTCCAACACTGGAAGTTTTTAAGAAGATGTTGGATAACCATTTGTCTGAAGTGGTGTAGGGTTTCCTGTCTGGGCAGGGGGTTGGACTAGAAGACCTCCAAGGTCCCTTCCAACTCTGTTATTCTATTCTATTCTAAATAGAGAAGTACTGCTGTAGTAGCAGAGTTACCCTAGGAATAGACTTATCAGGTCCCACCCAGTATGTTGTATTTTCTGTTCTTACTCAATGCTTTTCTTGTTGGTTGCCATTTATCTTGTCTTATATGTTTGCTCTCTATATGGTCCCTTTGTCAGGTGTGAGAACATCACATTCCAAGATCCAGAGATGGTGCCAGTGGACACAGGAAAGAAATACCGGAACTACTTCCTTATAGATGTTTTAATGAGGAAGATGGAGAAGGTCTTTAGCAAAGCACCTCAAGGTACATTTGATTCTAGCCATGTTGTAAGGACTTGCCTCTCCTCTCCAAGAAAGCAGAACTATCACGCCCCATTGGAGCCTGAATCTGCAGCAGAAGATGAGCTGGAACAAAAATTGACAGCGAGTGAGAGGGCAGAGTCAGTCCAGGCAAGGCTGTTCGGAATTAGTTAGGCCGGCAGGCAGGGAGGAGAGGCAGAGCTCAAGATGAGGAGCAAAAACCACCCCCTCCTTGATGCAAGGGCTCAGAGAGTGCAGAGAAGGCATGATCAGTGCAGACGGAGTAGGCCATGCGTGAGGAGAGTGCCCCACCCAGCTTCAACAGGCACACCTGGGGAATGAGACTTAAGGAGACGCCGTAGGGAGGGGCATTTGTCGGGAACAAACGCTGAGTTCCTGAAGCGTTGTGTTCCAACATTTGAACTTGCCAAGAGCCCTTGCATTCCTTGTTGGTGTTCTAGACTAATTATCTGGATCTTTTGCTCCCTGAACTCCTTGCTTGGTTCTTGTTTTGTCAAATCCATTTGGGATTTATTGCCGTGCAGCCGTGGTGCAAACAGTACTATGCTGGACTGATTGTAGCCAGAGACTGCTTGAGGTTTGTGTGGGGGTTTGTTTTCACTGTCAGGGTTCCAAGTAACACCCCCAACAAAAGAAGACACTGAGGCTTGAAATTCCTCAAAGTTCCATTTTATTAGAGATGTCATATTGGCACATCTGGGAAAACCCGAATCTGAATGCTTCCGGGTTTTCCCCACCCAAAAGAAAGTCCAAGTCCCTTCCCTGTACCCACATATCTATCACATGGTTCAATCAATGCAATGTCCCAACTGGAGATGCCTCTCAGTCATGCCACTCCAGGTGCAGGCTGAACGTCCTTGACTCCCAGAGAAAAGAATGTTGTTATGGCTAGATATCTCTACAACTCCATGCAATCCCCCTTCCCAGTTTCCCACAGTACTAATTGTGATAGCCCTGAAGATCCAAAGAAAAAGAAGGCCTCCAGGGCTGACAGGCTGCCCTCCCCTCTTCCAATGATCATGTCCTGCAACAAGAGGAACATGGGTTAATTCAATAGTTCCTAACCACCTCTCTCTATTCCCCCCCCCCCCCAACCTCCAGAGGACCCTTTGGCTTATCAGGGAATTTGTCATGGAATTGCTTCACTAATCTGTCGGTTTTTACATCCCAGCTTTTAACCCAAGTAGCCTCAAACAAAGGGTACCCTTTCCAATGAAATAGATATTGTAATTGACCTCTATACATCTAGGATTTTCTTAACCTCATATTGGGTTTCTCCTTGCACCACTATAGGCTTGGGCGCTGGTCGGGTCTGTAGCCTCAACCTTGAGCTGACTGCTGGCTTTAGCAAGCTGCGGTGAAAGACAGGATGCACTTTCCCTAGTATGCATGGGAGGTTAAGCTGAACTGTCACTGGGTTAATTACTTTCACTATTGGAAAAGGTCTTAGAAACTTAGGTCCCAGCTTTTTATTGGGCAACTTCAATTTTATGTATTTGGTTGATAGGTAAACTCGATCTCCCACACAGAAGGGGGGCTGGAGAGATCAGTGTTTGTCCGCTTGTTTTTTATATGCCTCAGTGGCTTCCCTCAGCGCTTTTTTGGTGTCCCATCCTTTCTTTAGCGACTGCATTTGGTTAGAGTCATGGAGGAAGGTGGTTCTCTGGGCAGCTTGGGCATGTACTGCATTGTTGTAAGACACTTCTGTGAATAGCAGCAGGTCCACCCAGTTCTCTTGCTGGTAATCCACATAACATCTTATATATTGCTCCACCATTGTATTCGCTCGTTCCACGGCTCCATTTGTACTCGGAAAGCCAAGCTAAGTCCCTGAGTAGACCCGACCAATTCCAGGAACTCATTCCAGAACTTAGCAGTGAATTGGACACCTTGCTTTGAGATTATCTGGGGGGGGGGGCACCCCGTGCAGCTGGTAAATCTGCTTGATAAACATTTTTGCTCAGTTTCTTGGCTGAGGGTAATCCCAAGCAACAATAAAATGGGCTTGCTTGGAAAACGAGTTGATTACTGTCCAAATGACTGTATTCTCTCCACTCTCTGGGAGCTCCACTATAAAGTCCATTGTGACTTCTTCCCAGGGCCAGCTGGGGTTAGTCACTTGTTGTAGAAGTCCAGGAGGTTTCCCTGGTCTCATCTTCATGGTTGCTCAAGTGGCATAGCATTTTACCCAGTCCTCTAAGTAAGCCTTCATCTTTGGCCACCAAAACTGTCTTTTGGTCAGGTGCAGAGTTTTCAAGAAACTCTGAAAACTCTTTATTCAAGGTGAAATGGCCTGCCAGTCGTGAGTTATGGCTGTGCTGTAAGACTTTCAGCCTCAAGATGGTAGGGACATATATTTTAGACCCTTTCCAAGCTAGTCCATCTCTCATGGTTAAAACATCTTTGTTGTCTGTAAGCCATTGGTCGGCTGGGAGCGCTGATTTCAGTGCAGCTGTCAGTTTGTCCTGCACGGGATCAGGTTGGCGTCTGGCTTGACCCTTAATGGCGACTTGCGCTGCATGTTGTAAGTGAGGGATGATGGCGTGGACAACTTCTTCCCTCTGACTATCAAACTGTGGCTTTCTTGATAATACGTCAGCCAGCAGATTCTCCCCCACCCCCCCACCCCAAAACCAGGATGTATTTTAATTTGAAGTTAAACCGTCTGAAATATTGTGCCCAGCAGACTTGCTTGGGAGAGAGTTTACTGGGGGGTTTTATGGCTTCGAGGTTCTTGTGATCAATCTAAACCTCGAAAGGTACTTTGCTCCCTTCTAGGAAGTGTTTCCAAGAGAGGAGAGCCCAGCAGACTACGTAGGCTTCTTTCTCCCAAATTATTCACCACCTCTCGGTGTTGGTGAGTTCCTTGGACACATACGTGCAGGACCTGGTGGTGCCGCCGCCGCTGCCACCACGTCACTGGCATCGGCCTGGACAATTAATTGTCTTTCAGGGTCAGGGGGTTGAAGGATTGGCTCCTCAGCAAAGAGCTGCTTTAATTTTTCAAAGGCCCTTTGGCAGTCCATTGACCAGGTGAGCAGTTGCATTGGTCGTGGTTTCGTGGGAGGGAGCCCTGTTTTTAATAGCTCCATTAAGGGCAAGACAACTTCTGCAAATTATGGGATGAATTGCCTATAGAAATTTGCAAAACCCAGGAAGCTTTGGAGTTGTTTGCGGGTGCGTGGGGGCTGCCAGTCTAGCACCACTTTCACTTTCCCTGAGTCCATTTACACTCCTGTGCTTGACCCTTGGTAGCCCAGGTAGTCTAGGGAGGTTTTATGGAATTCACATTTTGACAATTTCGCGTATAGCTTTACGGCTAGGAGTTTTTTCAGCACTTGCCGCACTAGCTTTACATGCTCCTCTAATGTTTCACTGAATATGAGAATATCATTCAGGTATACTAGGACCCCTTTATCCAGGTGCTCATGTAGCACCTCGTTAATCAGTTGCATGAAGACTGCGGGGCCCTACGGGGGCTGCCACTCTGGATTTGGCGAGCTGGATGAAACCCTGTGTTAAGTTGGCATTAATGTATTTTCTTAATTCGGTCATTTCCTTTGGGGTCATAGAGTACATTTTTGGCCTCCAGGGCTGACACTTTGCTCTGGGACTTGCCAGAAACATGGGAGCATTTGGGGAGCGTTTGGAGCAATAAAGAGGTAGTTTGAACTGCCAGCTGTTTGTGTTATCTCTGTGCCAGACCCTGAGCCATCACAAGAACTCTTGAAGCAGGCATTATTTCAAAAGGAAACTTACTGAGAGAAAGTGATAGCAAGTAAAGCAATGCAGGATCTGAAATTTCCACTTAAAACCGTTAGGGAGGGGTTTTCTGCAGCGTTTAACCTATGTCCAGTCCGAGGTGAGCCAATCCACTGGTGCGAAGTTGTGAGAACAACTCGAGCTGAGAAGGTTATAAGCTGTTCTCAGGCACCTGCTTTACCCATTTTTTCGGAGCTGAGACAAAGCAAATGGCCCCAGGCCAATCCCTCCCCCTCCCTTTCACAAGCAGGTACATCAAAGTGACAGGTAGACCAGAAGCAGGAAAGAGTTTTGTAAAGGAGCATCCAGGGCTCCCCTCCCTGCCAGAATGGCAGTGTCCCAATAGGGATCTAAGGGATCTGACAGATGTTGTATACATCCATTGTGCAATGGAAGCTAAGAATTTATTAATTGTAAAAATGTCATTAGAAGAGGAATAGAAACTGTGCAGAAATAGCAATTCATACAGTTCATGGTGTGAAAGCTTTTTCTTTTTAGACTTCTACCCCAGTGTTTTGCAGGAGTTCAAATAGATGAGTGTTTCTCAAACTTGGCAAATGCTGGCTGGGGAATTTTGGGCGTTGAAATCCACATATCTTCAAACTTTGAATAACACTGTTACAGAGACCAAAGTTTTGCTTCCTACTTAAACCGTTTTTGTCTTTTTTCCTCTTACAGCGGATTTGACTCTGGACCCTGAAACAGCTCATCCACGGCTCACACTTTCCTCAGACTGTCACAGCGTCCGACTTGGGGAACGTTGGCGGGATCTTCCGGATAACCCAAAACGCTTCGATTCCGACTACTGTGTGTTGGCCTTGCAGGGCTTTTCGTACGGTCGCCACTACTGGGAAGTGGAGGTGGGGGGCCGGCGAGGGTGGGCTGTAGGGGCAGCCCGCGAATCGGCCCGACGAAAAGAGAAGTCCAGCAGTGTTTCCCACCAGAAACGGGATATCTGGTGTGTAGGAACCAATGGTAAGAAGTACCAGGCTTTGACTACCACTGAGCAGACATCCCTCTGTCCAGCTGAGAAATTACGGCGTTTTTGTGTCTACCTGGACTATGAACGAGGCCAGCTAGGATTCTACAATGCTGAAAACATGGCTCATATTCACACCTTCAATGCTTCATTTCGCGAGCGCATTTTCCCCTTTTTCCGCATTCTTTCTAAGGGGACCCGCATAAAAATCTGCAATTGATGCCATTGCGGCTGTTGCGCATAGCTGAATTTATCCCTTGAGGCCTCTGCTTCATCCCATCCCCGCACCTGATTTTGCTTGATAAGAGTTTCTCATCATCATTGGACTTGGGTGGATTCTTTATCTAGCTCTTATTTTGGATTCCTTTTGACAGGGATTCTTCCCTTCGGTGAATTCAGTTTTGCACAGTTCGACTTCTCTGGTGCTTGACCAGGTCATGGATCTGACTTTATCTTAAATGGGTTCAGATCCATTTTAGCAAAAAAAAAAAAAAGGAAAAAAAAGTGCTTTCTCTTTCTCTTTCCTTATACCTTTGGGGTAGGCTCACATGCCAGCTGATTATACCGTTCTCATATTTAGATAGCTGAGCCCCTGACCTTCAGGAGAGAAATTAGACCTTATTGCACATGCAATTATAATGGTTGGTGGGACCTCCCATGGCTTTTTGACTTGGGTTGAGCAATCCAAGACTTGTTCTTGACTTTCCTAAGGATACTTAAAACTTTCTGGTCAGGCTTTGACAACTTAAACAAAATATAGAGCTATGTGTGGTAAGTTCCCCTGATCAGACAAGTTGACTGTTCCAATATGTTTTTGGGGTTGGATCAAAGTCCATGCTTTAAGCTGGGATGAAGAACATATGGCCCTCCATACGTTACTGAACGACAGTTTCTAAGAGCCCCAGCAATCATAGACCTATGTTGAAGGATACAGGAGTTGTGGTCCAGTAACATTTGGAAAATGAATAGCCCCAGTGTTAACGTCTGTGTTGCTGTCGCCAGAGCCCCCGGATTCCTGTAGCGCTCACAATAGCTTCGCATTTTAAAGTAACGCTATGGAAATATTTCGACGGATTCCTAATGCTATTATTCCTCTTCAATTGCTCCAATGCCTGTATTCTGATTTCCTGTTTTTGCAATTTACTAATAACAAAAAAAAAAAAACAACCCAATTGCAAGTTCTGTCCCATGTTCTTCTTTACACTGGTTTCATGTGATGTTCCATTTGAAATGTCTCTTAATCTTTGATGCTCTTTTCTATCTCTCCTGCCATTTATCTATTCTAATATGTCATATGCTGGCCATTTGGAGCAATGACAGTACCAAGTGCTGTTGAGCTGTTGAATGTCAGTCATGATTGTAGATGTGTGTGCTATCCCATCCGATGCTAAGATCCCGTTATTGCTGTCTTACTCACCCTCTCTTTCTCTGCCTTCCCACCATCTGCTTTAAATAAACTTAGTCATTCACTAGTTTTAGCCTTCAAGGCGGAGTCTTGAACTTCTGAAGGCTTTACCCTATTCCAATCATATGTGGTTTTTTAAAAATTCTTTTTGGCTTAACAGAGCTGCTTCTGAACTATTTTTTGCTAAAAATATTAAAAGGAAATCTAGTTTTTTGGGAAAAGGTTGAGAGATAAATAAAGTAATAAACAATTACATGTTAAAAAGCTTTGCTGTTGTGGTTTATTTGAATACTGAAAATGAAAAGTTTATTTGAAATTATTTAATAAAGCAGTTCAGGGTTGTTGCTTTTTAATGATATGAAGAATTCTTAGAATATTCTTCTGGAAGGACTACATAATCCAATAGTTTCAGTTAAAACCAAGCCTAAAGTCCAGAGTAGAGTACTGTAAATCTTGTTAACAATCCTACAATGTAGGGCTGAGACAACAAGTTTGATCATTCACCTGCTGGGCAGATCCCAGACAAGGGCAAGTATTTTTTCAATTGCAGTGAGGAAAACATCTTTAAGAATCATAGGACTAGAATGGACCTTGGAGGCCTTCTAGTCCAACCTCTCGCCCAAGGCAGGAGTCCTTACTCAATCCTGGACAATTGGTTGTCCAATCTTTTCTTGAAAACCTCTCTGGGAGGCAAGCTGCTCCATTGATTAATTGTTCTGTCAGGAAATTCCTCATTTCTAGTCTACATGGAAATCTGATCCACTCATTGAATGGATGAATCTCAAAATACACACAATTGTTTATGGTGTTAAATGTGATCAGTGTTAGGTTGTCTCACAAGTAAATCCGTATCTCTTTAATGCAGCCATCAAATGTTTTGATACGTTGGACAGTGTATTAAGTTCAAAACTCATATCCTAAATCTAATCAGACAGTATTCATATCACCATTATATGCTTTATAAAAAAGGATTGGGACATACATTTACCATGAAGGTTTTCTGTAATGGAAAATCCTCCCACCTGCACCTATGTGAAAAGAGGACTCATTTCCAGTTTTATGTAAGTGCAGAGAACTCCATAGGTGAAAAGAACAAAGTCAAACTGATAGGTCCTTTGTCACTGTATTGTTTAGTCCGATGTTCTTTCAGCAGTTGCTCCAAAGGCTTTCTGCATATTTTTTTTGCTCACTGCCAATTTCAGTGGTGAACCTATTTTATTATAACAGCTGAGAATTACTTCATTCTCAGCTTAATCCAAATTAATTCCAAAACTAGTCCTTCAGAAAAAGTCCTTGGGCTTATCAGAAACCTTTATCTTCTTTGGCACCCTGCCAAAGGCCTTTCTTGGCAAAGCCCCACAAAGTTCAGAAATAAGATGCTGACTGGAAGCAGATTTAGCAACATTGCTTTCCTACAAAGGACCTAAGACCCTTTGCTGCTCTTTTAAGCCTTATGGGAGAGGCCAATCATCTCCTGGCCTTACTTCTCCTTTTGCTTTAGTTGCTCTTGCCTTCTGGCAGCTCTGCGCATGTGCGCACTAGGAACAGGCTGTTCCTGTTTCTCTGCCTCTGCTGTCCAATTCTGGAGGCTCTGGCATCTGTGCATCACTCACAGATGGCTCTGGCCCCATCTCTGCCTTCAATGCAGAGCCCTCGTCCAGGCCTTCCCCAGACTCCAGGACTGGCCCATGGTCCTCTCCAGCCTCACTGTCTGACTCCATTGCCAGCAGGTGACAATGTTGTGGTGTACCACAACACTTCTCTTCCCATGTATTCAAGAAAACCCCAGGGAACCCCTTGAAGTAGCCTTTTGGGAAGATGCGCTACCTTAGCATACTTTTGAGAGGGAATGTTTTGTTCACAAATTCACAAAACACTCCTTGAAATTCCTTAATTTCATGATAGTATGTGTCCTCTTGAAGAATCAGGATCTGGCTCTTGTAATGGAAGCGAGCTGCTAGTTTCATTGCCCTCGCCCATACTTGTCAGGGATTGGTAGATTTGCACACTCAAGTGCAACTGTTTATTGGATTCTTTTTATTAGGATGATGTAGTTTTGACTATTACTTTATATCGAAAAGATTAATGGGGGGCGGGGAGCAATGGACCATAAAGTGGAGTACAAAAAATATGGCTTTATATAACAGAAAATAGAAACAATGGAATCTTGATCAAATAAGCCGTTAGGAGACAAATGGGCACTGCTGTAATGATTTCTGAGGGATGGGAGAATGAAGAGCAGGGAAATGTGCAAATATAAGAAAATTGGAATAGAAGGGAAGCAGAGAAGTCAATGTGAAGGATTACTGTGCTGTTTCAGCCTTGATCAGCCTTGCACTGCCCCCCCCCCCAGGAAAGAAATTCAGTGGGCTTAGGCTCCCCCCTTGTACTTTGGACTGATATCCTGAGGGCTCGAATCCTCCTGGAGTCAGGGGAATCCTGACATTCTGGCCATTGAACCAAAGCCCCCGGAAGTTAATCATTTGGCTCAAAAGACTCTCCAATCCCTGCTTGAAATGAAAGGGAGGCCCCCTTATTCCCAGGGAATGGGTGCTACCATTAAATTGGCCCTTATTATTAAGGAGCTTTTCTCAATGTTAAAAAAAAAACCAACTTGCACTGGGGTGGGCATCGGATGGCACCAGAGCAAGCAGCCAACGTTGTAGTTCTGGTCTTTTCCTTGGAGAAACTGCCTGTATGGGAGGAACTGGTGGGTCCCTGGGCATTTGCAGGGACTCTACAAGCCTGACTCCATGTCAGTGAGGGTTGCTTGGTTCAATTGGGCCACATCCCATGATTGTAGCCAAGATCCGATGGCAACTACAGAAAATGATGGGGAAAGGAAGGAAATCCCATACCAAATTATCTATGCATCCTCTCCAGCTACCAGTAGATTCCTTCAAGTCAAGCCTGATTCCTTTAGTCAGTCACAAGAACTTTTTTGTTTAATACACAAGATTTGCTATTGCTGCCTTCTGCATCACCCCCACACCCCCCAATTTCATATTCTAGTTTACCACTTTGTATCATCCTGGTACTTGGCCAGTACCAACCCTAATTTTATGATTACCAAGGTTAACTACATTTCATCTACTAATAGAACATTTTTCACTCAAGTTTGAATTGGGGGTGAGGGTTCTTGGTGCTCTCTGGTTTTCTAGGTGAGTTTTGTCTAATCGGTCCCAGCTTGGGTGGGGAGAAGTGAGAAAAGCAGTGCAGCTCTAAATAGTATCTGCTATCAAAGCAACCTCCTCCTCTTTCAGCAGAAATAGATGTTACTTCTCTTTAGCAAGGTAGGTAGGAGTAGCAGTTATTGTTGGAGGCCCTCTGCTCTTATGAAAAACACCTTGGAGGAAAAGTGCACCCAAGCCCTTAGGATGCATCTTCTCAGACTGCAATTGCTTTTAAAAGCATTGAAAATGTGAGAGCATGACATGTCTAGAAAAATCCAGGCTATTTGTCCACTTATCCTCTGTAATAGATATTATTTCCTAATCTAGGGTGGCCTAAAGGTGAAGATGCTCACTTCCTACTCATAAGGTTGAGAATTCAGTTCTAGGTACTGGCAGATGTTTCTCAGGCAGCAAAGAGAAAATAAACTGCTGTGAACTCCCCATGGGCATCAGGAAGGACATCTGGTCAGTAAACGCTGAATTCCATTCAGTTGCCCCTAATTCCACCCCAAATAGAGGAATTAAAGGATTGTAAAATGAATTTTTTCCCCCTAATTATATCTAAACAGTCTTTGCCCTTTTTAAACTGCTGTTACATTCATTTATTTTGCTGAACTTTTCACATTAGCTTGGAGCTTGAACACTCTTAAAAGATTTGAGGGCTGTCTCCTAACTGTAGGGATAACAATGGTGGTGAATAAAGGTGTCGGTACAATCCCAACACTTTCATAAAATGGCAAATTACCTGTCACTCTTTTTGTATGTGTGTGAGAAACCAAACGCATATAAAAAGAGGGCAATCTCTGTCTTGCAGATCCGATTTTACCATTCACGCCTTTCAGGATAACTGCAATAGTAAATACAAAGCCTTATTCAAGCAAACATTAATACAGTGGTTATGTGCCATCAACTCAGTATCAACTTTTGGGGAAGACATGAATTTCCTCCATGGTGATCTGTCCCGATTGATCCTTCAGATCTTCCAAAATAAAGTAAGGATCAGCCAAAAAACTACCTCTGCAGAGGAAAAGGAAATAAATGTTGGATGTGAAGTTCCCTATTAAAAGCATGTCACTTCCAGCACACAAATCCTTGTTTCTTTTTAATTGAACGATTTGTACATAATAGTTTATGCTTTGTAGGTCAAAAACTGCGCTCTCTCATCTGGTCCCAATAGTAACTTGCCAGACACGAACCAGGTTATCTGTGTAGCCAGCAAATAGAGTCTGAAAGGAGAGGGAAAGAGAAAAAAACAATGTTAACGAAAAGATGAGGGGGAAGAATGCTAAATGATGAAATGAGGGCCTGATTTAGCATCCCTGTGGTACACAGCAATGTTAAATCTCTTTTCATGCAGATGTTGTGCATCAACTGCTTGTGCTAAGCCCAGCAAAATGAGTCACAGAATATACTAGGACACATTATTTAAACCTGAAAGAAGTGATTTGCTTCAGTTTGAAGGATTGGGGGGTGGGGGGAATAAAAGTGCAATCCTTCCTTTCTTAAGCGGAGTTGAAAGTGAGAATAAAAACAAACACAATCTGTAACCTGCATCCTGTGAGTTAAAACACTCCTGTGGATTGGCAGCCTACAATATCCTGGATGTTTCTTGAGGTCTAGCTCCCCCACTCATCTCTTAAAACATAGCACATCCAAAATTAAGGGAAACACTAAAACTGCCCATTGTCTACCTCAGGGATGGGGACCGATGGCCCTTTTATGACTTATGGACTTCAATTCCCAGAATTCCTGAGCCAGCCATGCTTGTGGACTTGCTGGTGCAGGAATTCTGGGAGTTGAAGTCCACAAGTCATAAAGGAGACATCTTTCCCCACCTCTCATCTACATCAACAGCTGCATGCTGTTAGCGCTCTCAGTTATTCCTGACATTTGCAATCCCCTCCCAATAAGACAAGACATTCTAACCAAAGCACTCTGCTCTCACATCTTCCTGGGTAACAAAGCTTTTGCATACAAGGTAAGCATTCTCATGATTTCAATCCTTGCTCAATGATAAACTCAATGATTTTATTTACTTAATCATAGAAAGCATACCAATGATTTAGGAATGCAGAGACCAAGCATCTGGGATTTTTACTCCCAACACCACTCCGTCCCTTGAATGATTCCCTTTCAAAGAGAACCATGCTGCAAGATCCTTAGGTGGAAGTTCCCAACTCAAAGGTCCAGCTGTTGGCCAAGCCTCGCCTAGTGGAGAAGGCAATTAGATGGTTCCCCAGAGGCTGCTGGGATTCTCATATCTTACCTGCCCATCAGCAGACCAGGCCAATGAAGTGCACTGAGGGGGTTCTGCCTTGCTGCTGGTGGTGATCACTTCCTGTTTGAGTTCATCCACAATGATTTTACCTTCCAGATCCTGTGAGAAAATAAGAATGGAGACAGATATCAAAGATAGGAAACCCTGGCTTCCCTCAGTTTCCAACTATACTGAGAGCAACGGGCTCAGAAACAGCCTCTGGTTTTCCACATGGGAAGTAATGTCAGATGGCATTGTGTGTTTCATCACAGCAAAAATACAACTCCCTGCTCTTAACCTACTGAACAGACAACATAGTTACATAGATAGATCAGAAACATACAATGCTAACTCAAGAGATGGCTTTCCCCATCATTAACAAAAATTAAGTATCTATTCTGGTATGCCCATGTCCTCTAATAATCCTTCCTTCCCATTCTTCTCTAGTTGGTCCCACTATGTGTCCAATTTCTAAGCCTGGGACAAAATTTATACCACTCTTGGAACTGGTATGACAAATAAAAGTCTACAGACATCGGAGAGAGACATAGACTCTGAATACGACACCAAGTGTTCCAGAAGGAAAAATCTTCTATTAATGTTAAAATTAAAGTTCCAACAAGGTTTTTTGGCCTTCTGCTTCGTATTTATTACTTTGAAACATCGACCAGGGGTTGTCGTAACTGTTCTTTTCACAGCATTTAGAACATTTTGGCTGTTTCAACATACCCATATCTTGATGCTGGGACCAGTGGCAGCACACAGCCAGTAACGGTTTGGGCTGAAGCATAAGGCATTGATGATGTCCCCACCATCCAGCGTGTAAAGGTGCTTGCCTTCGTTCAAGTCCCACAGCATTGCCTGCCCATCCTAGAATGGAGAAAAAAGTCAATAGATAGAGTCCACTTCAACCAATCGTTCTTCCTTCTTTATAAAGTTGCAAACTTTCTAATGCTTCTCTAAAATTTAACAATCACGTAATCCATTTAAAGATTCAAAACATGCGTTCAGAAATAAAGCTGATCACCATACATCATATAATCAATCCCCTTTCATAATACAATACCCCTTGAAAAATTCCCTCTGACGCTAAGAGGGAATTTGGGCAGCTCAGAAACAAGAGTGTAGGTTATCTGCAGGGGAGTCAGATGGCGCTCGTGTGTTTCATCACAGCTGAGCCAGATTTCCTGTAACCCTCAATTACCAAGAAAACAGCTAGGATGAAAAATGTCACAGTCTTCCCCCTGCCCTCTTAAGACAAGGTACCCTATACCCCAAATATCCCTTTCTAGGAAAATCATCACTAAAGAAGAACCCAAGAAACTAGTTTTAATCCCTCGCTATTCTTAGCTAGGAGGTGGTTCTCGCTGCTCATTCTAAGACCACTGTCATACTAAAAATAATTATTCACAAGAATTAAAATGTGATGGCAGACTGAGTTACATCAATGAGGATTCCTCTTTCTTTGTTAAGGGAAAGAAATGAATTGGCCCAAGTGAACACCTAAATCTCTCTCTCTTTAGGGATTCAGCATCTGAGCCAATAATCGCAGACATCTATTCTAAGGATGCAATTAAAAATATTGGGAGGAGTACTTTCTCCTTACATTTCCCGAGTGAAAGAGGAACACGCTTTAGTTCTAGCCAGATTCTTCTTCTCTGCAGAAAGTATCTGTCTAACCAATTTGCATTATAATTCCCATTTTTAAAAATTGGAAAAAAGGAGAAAACAAGGTGGTCTTTTAAATCACCACTCACTTACCTTGCCACCGGAAGCACACAATGACCCATCAGGAGAGACAGTCACCGTGTTCAGGTAACCAGTGTGCCCAATGTGGTTAGTCTTCAGCTTGCAATTGGCCAAGTTCCAGACCTACAGGTTGGAGCAAATATAAGGAAGGTTTATTCATATTTCAAGGCATGAAGTGTGAATGCTAGATAGCAGACATGGAGTATGTTTTTAACCTTTATTAATTTTAATCCTTCTTCATTGTCTTTTTAATATTTTGTAAGCCACCCAGAGTTACTGCAACAATACAATGGGTAGCATATGCATTTAAGAAGTAATATAAATGCCCGTCAATAGGTAAAACGTTTTGGAAATGCCCTAATGGTGTCTTCATGAAAAAAAAATTGCAGCATCTTCCAAGATAACTTTCAAGTGAAGAAAATCGCACCCCCAAAATAATTTCAAATCTATTTAAGGTTAACAAAAAAGGAGAATCTGTAAACGTTTACTGCTGGAGGATAATGGGACATGCTATTATTTTTAAATCTTTGCTTTTTTCAAGAGTACCTCTTCAACTGATCTGATAGATTTATAAGATCATTGTACTCTCCCACCTGTTTGTTTCCAGCCTCCCTTCTCTAATATATAACAGATGAAGTGAAGAGATTCTACATTGTTTATAAATCTGCAAGGAATCTCTCTTTCACAATTTCATGGGTTGGAGAGGGGATACCCCAAATAAAAGGAGCACTGGTTGAAGATCCCAGGCAAAAATTCCCCTCACCTTAACCAACTTGTCCCAGCCACAGGAAACAATGATGGGGTTGCTGCTGTTGGGGGAGAAGCGTACACAAGATACCCACTCAGAATGGCTTTCGTCCTACGGGAGAGAGAAAAAGAACAGGATCGAAAAACAATCCTTTGGTGGTAATTCACTAGCAACATAACAAAGCTATCGTTTTTAAAATAACCCCACCTGTTTCATTACTTTAAACTATATGTCTTATCAAGTAATTGTATTTCCACATTCTCTTCCCATTACATTTGTCCCTGCGAATTCCTACCTTCTCTGTGTGGTAGAAATTTATAACGAATACATTCCTCAGGTAGTAACACGTCTTTACCTATGAAATTCTAGTAAATATAGTACTACCGAAATATTAACTAAAAATTGACTGAAAGCATCACACTTCTTCTCCAAAAACAACCCACTTAAATGCCAATGAAATTTCTCCTCCCTAGGGTATATCCTAGAGAACCAGAGCTGTCTTAGAGGAAATGTTATGACTTGGCTGATCTTGCATTGAATAGATGTTTCTATTAACAGCTTTTTTTTTTTTGGTGCTTTACAGGTCAGACATGGCCATGAGCCAATAGTAAATGTATCTAAGACCAACTTCAGTGTCACCTAATTAAAAGACTGTCACATTGTGAGCGTTAAGAGCACCCAATCTAAGAACTGAAAGAAGAGGCTTACTTGCACAGTGTACTTGCAGACACCCAAGGTGTTCCAGAGTTTGATGGTTTTGTCCCTGGAACCTGAGACGATCTGGCGGTTATCGGAAGAGAAGGCCACACTCAGTACGTCCTTGGTATGGCCCACAAAACGACGAGTGGTTGTGCCTCTGAAAGGAAGTCGATTTGATACTTTTATTTCCTTGCACCGGAATGTGCTAGAAGAGGAGCCCTTGATACACACAAAACTTCTTTCTGTTCTTCACCATTTCACTGTTAAGAGCAAACCTGTCCTAAGTGAAGGCCAAACTTATCCCTAGCGGTTTTAATTTATTATCAATACGTTGGACCAGTATTCATTTCAGGCTACTTAGCACTTGAATTATGCAACATATATAGTCTTCAAAAAAACCCCGAAATTATTTTTTCCCTATTACTACAATGGCAAAATATATCAGTGAAGCTGAGTGGAGTCTTTAGATATGTACTATCAGATTTAATCACTGGGAGTGCAGGAAGCAATCAGAAAACAGAAAACAATAAGTTCACAGGAAGCTAATTATCCCCTCCTGAAATACAGAAGCCATTTTTATTTACAACTTGCACTCACGTAGTAAGATCCCAGAGGCGCAGGGTGCCATCCCAAGAGCCGGAGAGGGCAAACTGCCCATCTGAAGAAATGACCACATCACTCACAAAGTGAGAGTGGCCTCGTAGGGCTCGCTGAGGAATCCCATAGTTAGTTTCGTCTCTTGTTAACTTCCACATGATGATGGTCTTATCTGTAAGAGGACACAAAAGGTTACTCCTTATATAAATGTCAAACCAGGAAAATGCCCACAAAAGCAAAACGACTGATTCTCACCCCACAACCTTCTGCATCTACAGTCCTGAATGCCATCCTGTTCCCAAGCTTAATTCTCAGGGTGGTGACAAAGCCCGTGTGAACTTCACAGCTCAAGTTGCTAGTATAGCGGTTTTAGTTGATTAAGAGTTCCCCTTTGATCAGCAAAGGATTTTTCCTTCTACACATTGCTGGTAGAAGGCTAGTTAAAAACAATTTTCAACCCATTGAAGGGGAAGTTAACCCTTTGATGTAGAAGTATATTCTACATGTATGACAAATCATCACACAATATATTTTACACCAGTCTTTCTCAGCCTTGATGTGTGGAGTTCAGTTCCCAGAATTGGTTTGGGGCATGGTTGGCTGGGGAGTTGAAATCCACAAATCCTAAAATGGGCAAGGTTAATAAACACAAGACAAAATTGTCAAAATTTCCCTTCTAAAAGTAAGCATCTTCAACTAAAAATGGGTCACTTTAACCATTTAGGAATTTTCTAAATAGAGCTATCTTGATCTCATTTTCAACATCAATTAATCAAGGACTTTCATATTCAAAAGTCTTTGCACATCCCTACTTATTCAATCAGCAAACTAAACATCCAGGACAGAAGAAACTCTCATTCTTTACATTGCATTAGTGTCCCGTTTTTCATCATCTACTTGTACATTATTAAAAACATAGAAAAACACCCTCAATAGCAGTTTTTGGGATTCCACCTTTGCAGCTTTCTAAACTCTTGTTACTATATTTTTATCCAGGTTTTGAAATATACAACTTAAGGTGGGAACTCATCTAATTCTCCAGCAACCTATTTTCTCCACAACAAACCCATGGGGTGCGTTAGCTGAGTGAATGACTGTCCCAAAGTCACTGAGCAAGGTTTGATGCTTAAGGGGGTTATGAATAATTATCATCTCTGCTTCTTGGGCACTATAACAGAGTGTTTTCTCAACCATGTCTACTTCAAAAATGTGTGAATTGGTCAATTCCCATCATTCCCAAGCCTGGAGAATTCTGGGAGTTGAAGTGCACACATCTTCAAGCCATCAAGGCTGAGAAACGCTGCTATAACCTAATGTTAAAGAGGCTAGACTCCTTTTGTTGAAGGAGAGGCATGAATATCATAAATTCTCCAAGGATGTAATTTCAGTTGCTCTCAAGCAAGAAATGAGTTACCCTAAAATGGAGTTGCCTAATATGAAATACTCACTGGAGTTTTCCTGTAATCCAGGACAGGACAATAGACACAGTGATCTCAGTAAACACTTTTGATCCCAGTTGTTTGATAATTGCTAGAACTGGAAAATAAAGCCTTCTATAGCAAACTACTAAGAAAGTTACTATATAAGACTTGTTGGGGGCGGGGGGGGGGGGGGACACCTGGGACAGATTTGTCCATGAAAATCCTTGTTGGTACAGTTTTGCACTTGATCACATATTACTTGGGCTAAGCACATGCCCAGGCTTACCTGGCTCACCATTTCACATCCGGATTTTGCTGATATCCCTTGGAATTCCAACTTTAAAAAATGCATTATAAGCCCGAAATCTTGCTCCCTGCACTAATGCACAAACCCTAAGATTTCTAACAGCCACATCTTCCTGAATTGTGGGCCGTTGCTAGAGTTTAAGCATGCTGCTTTGAATTTTGAGCGAACAAAACCCTAACAAAAACGTCCATTTTCTTTCTCGATCCTCTCCTGTCCCATCATAATTGCAGGACGTGTCTTCAGATCTCATTGAAAAGATCAGCAGACAATGTCAGATGTAATCATTGGGACGGGTGTCTCTTCCCTAAGATTTTGCAACCATCCCACATTTTGAACTCAACACCCCCTTAATTATTCGGCTTGTTGTAATCCTCTCCCATTCTTAAAACAATGATTTCTCCTCTAAATTGCCTCTACCCGACCCCGAGCAGTTTTCGCCAAAAAGAAAACCGATTCACCAGGCTGTGCAATCCATATTGGCTTCGCTGATCGCCCATGCAAAAAAAAATTGTATCTTTCACGGTTTCCTCCCCGTCATGGTTTCTCCCAGTCTATTCTTTGGGCCACCACCCCTCTGCCCCCCAAGTGGACTGGCCCGTCTTGCTCCACCTTACCGCGTGAGGCGGAGAGGATCATGTCTGGAAATTGTGGGGTGGTGGCGATCTGAGTCACCCAGCCGTTGTGGCCCTTTAGGGTACCACGCAGGGTCATCTGCTCCGTCATGGCGGCGGCTGAGAGACCTCGAGCTCCCGCGGCGGACGGAGGATGGCGTCGGATTCAGCGGAGGCCCTTCGCCCGGACCTGCCAACTCGCCCAGGCCTAGAGAGAGAAAGGAAGAAGCCGCGTCTTCCGGAAGCGGAAATGGTTTCTTTTCACGCGCTCCCGCTGCCGGGACCGTACAATATGGCTGCCTCCAGAGATCGCCTGCATATTTAAGCTGGAAAATTTTATAAAAACAGTCTCTAAGAGACAGTTCATTATTAGCAAAAAACTAATACTTCACTATTAGTCAAAAATGTGTACGTCAGTATATTTGATTTATCAACCGGTAGCGGTTGATTTTCTATAAAGCCTATAGAAGTCGTAGTCGGATGCTTAGCGCGCTAGAATCTCACGTATCGCGATGTTTGAGGAAGAATTTCTCCGCCTGTGACGAGATTTTGATCGCCTCTTAGGAACTCTTAACAGTATAAAATACTGTAATTGTAAGTGGCAGGCAAAAATTCTGGAAATTTCCCGCTGCAGAAAAAGTTGTTGTTTGATCCTTTCCATTGTAGGGACAGAAATTTAGGAGGGCTAATTTTGAAGAGAGTTCTCCATTGGGGCAGGGAGAGAAAGCTTCTCACAAAGTTCATCTCCAAATTAACATTAATTTTTATTTATTTATTTTTATTTTCGTCAAGCATGTATTAGATAACAGATAAGTATAAACATAACTATGAATACGTGAAATGGATATGAATAAAGGAACATTAAGACAGGGACGATAGGCACGCTGGTGTGCTTATGCATGCCCCTAAAGGATTATGTCAGAAATGGGATTTGAACCTACGCCTTCATTTGGAGGCCAGAACACACAACACTGGTTTGAATCTCTAATGCCACATAACGGGGTAAGCTCCCATTACTTGTCCCAGCTTCTGCCAACCTAGCAGTTCGAAAGCATGTAAAAAATGCAAGTAGAAAAATAAGGACCACCTTTGGTGGGAAGGTAACAGTGTTCCATGCACCTTTGGCATTTAGTCATGCCAGCCACATGACCATGGAGACATCTTCGGACAGCGCTAGCTCTTTGGCTTTGAAACGGGGGTAAGAACCACCCCCTAGAGTCGGGAACAACTAGCACATATGTGCGAGGGGAACCTTTACCTTATAGATTTAATCTATCTTGGTTCAGAAGTAATGCTTAAAGAGGATTTGCAATCTAGTCTCAGGTCCAGAATGCAGCTGCGCGGGTGATTAAGGGCACAACTTGTTGCACCCACGTAACACCTCTCCTGCACGAGCTACACTGGCTCCCAGTGGTCTGCCCCCGATAGCCTCCCACCGACCAGTTCGCTCTCACAGAGAGGGACTCCTTGGGGTGCTGTCGATCAAATTATGTCAACTGGCAACCCCCAGGGGGAGGGCCTTCTCTGTGAGGGCTCCTGCCCTTTGGAATGAATTGCCCACGGAGATCCCCAATCTTCATACCTTTTGCTGTGCCCTCAAGACCCTTTTGTTCCAACAGGCGGGGCTGACCATTTAAATGAATTTTAATTAGGTATTTTAATTCTGGGTTTTTAATTTAATTGGGCCAAATTGTTTAACACTTTTAAATTCATGATGTTTGTGTGTTTTGTGTTTTTACCCTGGCTGTGCACCGGCCTGAGTCCTGCGGGAGAAGGACGGTATAGAAATATAATAAAATAAAATAAAATAAATAAGGTCATTAAACTCCACGGGTACCTTCAAACAAAATGGCTGACAGACTTTCTGATGGTGGCACCCAGGGTTGAAATCTACTTATCTTTCTTACCAGTTTGGAAGCACACATGCGTCACATGCAAGTGCACACCTGTACATGCGCAGAAGGTAAAAGAAAACATTACTTCCTCGTTAAAACCAGGAACTAATGACCTGGGCGGGTGGGCGGAGCTTCGCTCTGCCATCACTACCAGATTGCTGAACCAACGGCCAAGATCGCTACCAGAACACGTGATCTGGCCCAATCTGGGAGCATTTCACCCCTGGTAGAACCCCACATTCTGGTATTAAACTGTCTGCTGTGGACCTCACCATGGGACCTCACCATCCTAAGAGGTCCATAAGAGGGCATGTATAAGTGCACCAGTGTGCCTACCGTCCCTGTCCCACTTATTTGTACTCATTACCTGTACTCATGCCCATGTTTATATTTTACAATATAAATACACACATCCATCCATCCATCCATCCATCTATCTATCTATCTACAATATTATATTATAGTTTATACATACCTGAATTATTTCTCCAGGAAAACGTTGAAGTGTTGCCATTTGACAGAACAATCAGTGGAACAAGTTTCCTCCAGAAGTTGTGAATGCTCCAACACTGGTAGTTTTTAAAAGAGACTGGACAAACAATTTGTCTGAAATGGTGTAGAGTTTCCTGCCTAAGCAGGAGGCTGGACTAGAAGACCTCCAAGGTCCCTTCCAGTTCTGTTATTATGTAATGTTTTTGAAGTATAGTTGATGAAAACTATTTGGTCTCTAAGAGTTGACAACCAGTTGCACATAATTAATTTTATAACCTTGCTTATAATTTATTTATTTTACCCTAATTTTATTTTTTTTACAACTCAAGGCGGCCTACATACATAATACACCTTCCTCTTCCTATTTTCACAACAATCCTGAGGTGAAAAATTAAAAAAAAAAGAATAGCAATATTAATAAAGGAAAGGTAAGTGCATTTCACCATTGAGTTCATCTCACACACAAAATATCCCTTGTTTGAACTCAGGCATATGTGTATATACCCAAGAGTGTAATGCAATGTAACAATTGATCTAAAAAAGATGTGCCAGGTATTTTAAGTTTCCATTTATTATTTCTTCGGGTCAAATGTAATTAAAAATTTAGGTGTATTCATATATCATATATTTGTTTCTCATAATTTTGTTTGGGAAAGGATAAGTCTGCAATCTTATACCCACCTTGGAGTAAACACTACAAAATTTGAAATCAATAGGAATGTATGGAGTTGAAATAGCATGTTAGTAGATTTTAGATTTTAATTTTCAATTAAAACATTTCCAGAATTATGGAAATTGTAGTCCAACAGTATTCAGGGATCCATGTTTGTGAAGAAGTCGAACATGAGTTTAGTTCTAGTCAGACTTTGGCTATTATTTTGGGGTCCCTTTTTGTTCAAAACATCTATTTTGTTTAATCATAGTTTTTGAAATGATGCCCATTATGTTTAGACATTTCATTATCTGAAAATATGGAAAAACTAATGTTGGAGCTTATAGAATATAGAGCTTTCAAACACTATGGTTGACATTAGATTGACAGATGACTTCATTTTAACAACAGAAAATGATTTGCAAGGGGTAAAAGAGTTAGAAATAGTAAGGGAAAACAGACACATAGACTTTTGTCATTGTATAACAACATAAACCGAGGTACAGATACTTGGGCTTTATGTAAGGTTATTATTTTCAATCTTTCAGTCTTTCTTCTGAAACATAACTTCATATCATCACTGAAATATTTTGGAATAGTTAAAAAAGAATAAATGTATGTTTGTGCTCTTGAGTATCAGCATTATATACTGTAGGACTGAAATAAAATTGTGCTATTCAAAAATGTCTAATTACCCTTTTGAATGTTGATGTTAATTTCCTGCATATTTACTCAATATTGATTAATTTTATGCACTGTTATTTTATGTCAGTGTCATTTAATAGCATTCAAAGGAATGCCTGCTCTTCCAAAATTAGGCATTGTCAATGTCATTTTGTAAAAGCCAAGAAAGAAATATATTGGTAGTCAGAACTGAAGAAGCTTCTTGGATGAGTAAACATTTTCAAGGAAAAACAAAAAGTCCAGTTGTCTCTTGAAAAAGCATCTTCAGGACAATCATAACCTGGATGACTGAGACTCTCCATATATATTGGTAATAGCAACTCAAAATTTTGTTAAGTGGATGTACTTAGGCACCAAATAAAAATGAGTTAGCCATCAGTTTAAAACATTATTTTTAGATATTTTATATTTCTTCATCTATATAGTTTATTGAGTTTGAGGCTGCACAAATTAAAACTTTCAGTTAAAAACTGCATTAATTTTTCTGTAATTAAAACTCTCATAAAATACAGAATATGAATATTTTAATCTATCTTCTCCCTGTGAGCAGAGGACATTAAACTATCATTAACATATGCTAATCTGTGATTTAATCATGTTTACTGGATAAACTGCCATTATCAAAATACTGATTATAAAACAGCAACTGTCCACATAAAAGGCTAAGTCACAAATAAGCCACTTTACTGTATGTTTTCCGGTCACAAATGGATCTGACTTTCTGGATCATCTCAATAAACTGTAGTATAAATTGTCCTCTGCAGAAAATGGGATAAAATACTGTTTTTAAAAGGTAGAAGTGTGCCCAATACCATGCAATCTTCTCTACAATTTATGCAGAATGTGTGAAATATTAGAAAATACTTTTAGCGCTAATTTACCTAAGAATAAGATTCACTGACTGCAGTGAAGTATAGAGAATAATGCTCTTAGGTGTCAAGCCTATACCCATAGTAGGATCTGATCCTTAAATACGCATGGATAATATCCAGCTGTTAGATTACAACCCTATGCAACTCACTATTTTTGAAAATTGTTCTTTTACAAAGCAGGACCATTCTCACTGAGGAGAAAACCGGAGGAGGGTGAGATTAGCGATACGAAGAAAAAACATAAAACGTAATGTCCCTATCCTATTTTCTCCATAGTGAGACAGACAGAATGAGTCTGCCTTTCAAGTTCCGTGACAATTCTAGCCGTCCAATAGTGACGTAAACTAACTGGCTGAATATTACCGCCGCCGCTAAATGCGACGTACCTCCTCTTTCCTTACACCTGGGAGAGAAAAGTAGAAGGCGGTGGAACCCGCAAATTTCTAAACCTCACGTAGCCTTTCGAAACAAGTGAATAGATAGCAATGGTATCAAACGTTATTTTTTAAAGACGGCATGAAAGCTATTGGTTGGTGGATATGCTGAGGAGAAGTGGACCTGAATGAAAACTGACTTTGCGAGGTCCTCTCCTACGGTACGACAGTTACCTCAGGAAACAGAGAAGAGCAGCGGCGTTCTATATCGTTACGTCAGACTGAGGGCTGTATATATTTACAGCTCCTGCCCAACTGTTTCCAGTCCGGGCTTTCAGTGCCTAGCGTGAGAATGGTTCACGAAAAGCGGCAGGGAACTGCTGCTGAAACTTCTACCGCAAGTACTTCGACGAAGGAGACCGAGAAAAAGAAACGTGTTTCGGGCTCGCTCTCGCAATTGATTCTTCAAGTTTTAGAAGCTTGCAATTCCCGAAAAGGTATCTCGCTGGCTGCTCTCAAAAAGGCTCTGATCGAAGCTGGGTATAATCTGACTAAGAACAACGTCCGCCTCAAAAGGGAGCTGCGCAATTTGGTCTCCAATGGGGTGGTGATCCGTGTCACCGGCAGTGGTGTTTCTGGCTCCTTCAAGTTCGGCAAGAATCGGCCGCCGAAGCCGAAAAAAGCGGCTGTCAAAACGGCCAAGGGGAAAAAGACCCGAAAGAAACAACCGGCAGTTCATAAACCTAAAGGTCTCCAGGGTCGTAAACCTTCCAACTCTGGAAGGAAACGTCAGGTGAACAAACGTCCTGCAGGGAAAGCTCGTTAACGAGGTCCTCGCTTTTGCTAACTACACAAAACTACAAAAGGCTCTTTTAAGAGCCACTCCGGAATCGCTGAAAGAGCTAATGACATTTTCGGATCAGGATTTGTTTTTGTTTTGTTTTGGCAGAGTACTAGTAAACGACACTCCTTTTGAATGATCTCGGCTTAGTAATAGTTTAGTGTACTCGGAAAAATCGAGGGTTTAAAAAAAATAGTAACCTTTGATTATGTAAAGGAAGCTAGTCTCAAATGACAATTACGGTTCTTTTTTTCCATCTTAGAAGCCTCGCTATTTTCTTATAATATTGCCAGGTAAATAGGTGAACGATTTCATGATTACAGTATAACTCAAGCATGTTAAATAGAATTTATAATACAGGAATGGAACTTTAAAAAGTTGGCTGATTAATCAGATAGGTTGAATACTAAAATTATTGCAATGAGTAAAGGGTTTGCTAGCAGCAAAGCTTATTTTTATGAATATAGTAATGGGATCAAGAGATCTTATTTCAATGATTTTGATAGCAAAGTTAAGCATATTTTATTTCCCTAAAACACTGACTCGTTCATGTTTAATACAGGTTGCTTTGTTTTAGATACCTGTTAAAACTGAAGTAATGAAAATGGATTAAATTAAGAGGACAAACAAAATAACATTGGCATATTTGAGGCACTTTATTCCAATAGCCCCTTATTGACGCCTTTTCTGTCAGTTTAAAAAAATGGCAGCCCTTTTAACATGGTAAATTTTAGTTTCAAAATCCTTGAAGACACCATTTTGCAGATGGAGACTATGAGAAACGATTCTCAATGTAGCTTAAAGTATTTTAGTTTACAACAGTCTGTCAAAGTAAAACGCGAGCCGCTATCGGTACAATTCCAAGGAAGAATTAATTATAATTAATTATAAAAAAAATAATTCTATCCGCCTTCAGATTGGCAGAACGGCTTTTTATTATCTATTCAGAAAGCGAAAATTACTAATCGAAACTCACAAACCAGATTTCTAGTCATAATTAAGCAACTTTATTACTCCCTCTTCGTTTATTGAAACATGGCTCTAAAAAGAACCTTTATGCCACAAGACGACCTTTTAGCGCTTGGGACTGTAGCCATCGCTTCCCTCTTGGCCAAAGCAGTATTTTGATTTCGTCGCACTTTTCAGGCCGTCCAACTTCCAGGGCTGTTTTCGGCGTTGATCTGCTGCCTAGGTCTCGCTGTGGGCGGCGACGAGAGCTCCCGGTCTAGCAGGAAAACGAAGAACTGCATGTAGCTGGAAGTTGTAGTTTATTCGATGTATTTTCTTCTTACCTCTTAGATTCAAAATCTGGGCGCTCCTCTTGCGATTCACTTGGTACAGTCCCTTTTCGGAAAGGATTTTCTCCCCGCCCCAAATCTACAACGGCGCTTTCTAGAGCCAATTTCACGCGCCAATTTTCCCTCCAATTTTCACCACTTCCAGGCAAAACAGCTCCCCTTTCTATAACTAACGGCACAAAGCAAAATAAAGCATCCTTGAATGTCATTGGTTAAAGCCTTCTGAACGGGAAGCTATTTTATCCAATAAGAAGCAAGTGCCATTTATTGTTTCTGAGGGACGAATATAAGTGTCTCAGGATAATAATGCAGGATCCAATCTGTCTCGGTCACCGACCCAGATTGGAATCTGTAAATTACTTAGTCTACCATATCGAAGGTTAAAAACATAATTCTGTATTAATTTTCCTCCTTCCATGGAAGATTTGGTCATATCCAAAACACTACCAGCAAAGCCGAATTAGTGAGGCTAAAGAAAACAATTTTTTGTCTAAAATCAGAATAAAGGTGTGATGTCACATCAGACCTTTCCTTTTAAACCCATTATCTATCTCATTCAAAATCCCAATGGTGCTTTTTCAAAAGGCATCTGGACTTCCTTTGTTTTCCTTGAAGACATTTCATTTGTCATCCAGTTCTGACTCAGAACTAAACAGACAATCATGAAGTGAATGACTGAGAATCTGCATAAACATCTAATTCAAAATCATTTCACAAATCCACTGTTAAGCCTATACAAGGAAAGCATTTTTATCCCACATTCCTATCAAGCAAGATCTAATCATCTGAATCATTCCCAAGAACAAAGGAAAATGTCTTACATCAGAGTGTGCACCATGAAAATTCTGGGAGTTAAGTGTCTACATCTGGAAGTTGCAAAGGTTGAGATGCAAAAGTTTATCACTTCAGTCAGCTGTATTATGTATTACTGTTTGGATTTAGTAAACAAAAAGTGACAGGCTTGGCTTAGCATATTACTATTAATTCAATCATTATAGCTACAAACCAGGGTTTATGAATTATTATCATTCAAACCCAAGAAACCATGATTTATTCAATAAATCATAATTAAATATTGACTCATGGAATGCATAACCACAATCAGTTTCCAGTAGAAGTTCTCCAACAGTCACAGTCAAGATTCCCCCCCTCCCCGCCCCCGAGAAATTTAGGATCATATGTATTGTTCTACTCAGAGATACATTATTTTGTTCAAGATCCCTTTCTCACAATATACATGCAATCACCAAACAGGCTATACACAATACAGATATCTCCCTCTATCCCTCCCTTTCCCTTTCCCTCTCCCTCTCCCTCTCCCTCTCCCTCCCTCTCTCTCTCTCTCTCTCTTTCTTTTTTTCTTTCTTTCTTTCTTTTGATCCCTGCAGTTTTTCCCCTTGTCCAATACCCAATTTTCCTGCTTCCTTGTCCCATCCAGTTCCCCCACCATGAAGCCTTCCACAGAACAAATAATTAGAGGATACATTTTTTTCCTGCCCCACCTGTGTGTCTTAGAGGAGCTGACTTCGTAGAAAACCTCTTGGATTCCAGGTATGTAACTTTCTTTTCTAACAATAAGGTCTATCAAACAACTTTACCCAGCATTTGCCTACATACCCGCCTCCTACATACATTTGACGGCAAAGCAAATGACAGCAGTCAAATGACCTCCTTGGGCAGAGTTTCTCAACCTTGGTAGCTTGAAGATGGGTGGACTTCAACTCCCAGAATCCCCCAGCCAGCAGTTGAAGTCCACCCATCTTCAAGCTACCAAGGATGAGAAATGCTGCCCTAGGGCCTAAAAGAACCTGCTTCCATGCTTTCTCTTTAAAACTGCCCCCCACTTCTGCCACATAATAAATTTATGAGCTGCCAACATTATTCAATGTTTTTAGTTTTTATTTTCTGTTGGAGCCTCTGTCTTCTCCTTCCATTTCCATTGTATGCTGCCCAGTTTGGGTAGAGCCCTCAGAAGGACTAATTTTGCAGGTGTGTCACACAAGCAGGATTTATTGAGGTAACACTCTCTGGGGCTTGCCAGGACAGTGACTGGGTTAAATTTCTTGCCTTTTAGAACAGTGGAAATTCTGGAACGGAGAGTTATAAATTCAGGAACAAAGTTGAAAGACAGTGAGCGAGCACTGATTGGCTGGCATTCTCAGAATTTGGCCACTATTACTGAAGGGCCTGCAAATCATGTTATTCAACATCATGTTATTTGTGGATGATGAGGGCATGTGCAAGAACTGGGTTTTGTTTTAGGATGCCAGGAATATTGTAATTTACAGAGGGAATTCTCATCTATACGGCAGAGCAAAACATTCCAAGTGGAACAAAAGAATACAATAGCTAGAGCTAACTTTCCCTTTTAAGTAGCTCCTAAATGAAATGCAGATTTTAAAACACTTTTGTAGGCCATTTTGTATGTCCTCCAAATTATAGATCCTAGCTTGTAATTATGAAATAAGAGCTGCGGTGGTGCAGTGGTTATAACGCAGTACTGCAGGCTAATTCAGCTGACTGCCAGCTTCCAGCAGTTGGGCAGTTTGAATCTCACCGGTTCAAGGTTGACTCAGCCTTCTATCCTTCCGAGATCAGTAAAATGAGGACCCAGGTTGTTGGGGGAAATATGTTGACTCTACTTAGAGAGGGATGTAAACCACTGTGAAGCAATATATAAGTTTAAATTCTATTGCTATTACTATGAAATCATCCATTATGAATGGAAGCTGAGGCCTTAGTTACCTTTATTGAATGTTTTGTGGTTCTAATAGATACAAAGAAGACATTTACTTTGAAGGCCTCCATCCTTGAGGGTTGGTTCTGTTATCTTCTCAGGACTTTTTCTGAATTGAATGAGGTCCTCCTTGATGGGTGAAATGCAGCTCTGATCCGGCGACGGTTTTGTCGTTTAGTAGAGTAGGTCTTCACCCTTCTACAATGTGGTTTTTGCTTTGCAAGGACGTTGTCCTTATAGTAAGGACTGACTTGCACTTTTACTGGAGGAGGAAGCCCTTTTTTCGAAGGCCTGCATCTTTTAGGAGCACTTTCGTCAAGAGAACTTTGGGCTGTCTTGAAAAAAGACGCAGCCGTGTTCTTGCAGTTTCTGCTGGATCTCCTTAAAACGGAAGCAGATCCCTGACTGGAGTGGTGTGATTCTCGAAAAGCAGAGTTACTTTTGCTACCAGCAGAACTTGATTTTTTAGCAGCAGAAAGGGCTCGTTGACAGAGATTTGGTGTTCTTTCAACAGATTTACTTTGGCTGGTGGATCGCCTTGATGACTTTTGTCCTGCTTTTATTTTCCGATGGGATCTCTTGGGCCTTCTTCTAATTTTTCCAGCCTTCCAGCTCAAACTCTTTGCTTCTTCGGCTTTTCCCTTTATCTTTTCAGAAGCACCCATCCCTGCTTTCTTTATCCTTGCAGCTTTCTCCAAGTTTCTGGATATTTTGGTGATCTTTTCCTGGTACTTTCTGACTACAAAAAAACTTGAGCCATTGCCACATGTCATACGGACCAGGGCACCTTTAGACACCAAGGACTGTAGCTTCCTCTTAATTCTAGGATAGTGCCTCCTCACATCGTATCCCTTTGTACCGAGCACTTCCTTCAGCTCTGCAAAAGTGAGGCCATTGTGTGACTTACAGGATGCGATTGCTTCAATAATAAGGCCTGAGATGCTGGGCAGGGAATCAATGGATTTCCAAGGAATCAAGCTTTTCTTATTGTGCACTGAGTTTGCTATCATCAGGGTCTTTGTGGTGAAATTAGCAGCTTCTTTCTTTCTTTGACTGGACACCTTTCTTCTAGGAACTGGTGCCTGCATTCCTATAGGCATCATGTTCTCCTGGGTCATCATCTTTCTCATGGGACTTGTGCGTGCCTGCCTGCCGTTTCTCTGTGCCAAGCCTCTGCTGAGACAGAATCTTGTACCTGGTGTCTTAACTATATGTACAGCAAAATCTGACACAATGGAAGTACTTCATATGGCTTCTGTTCCTAGCAACCAATCACAATGCTCGCTTCTATCCTTGAGAACTCACCTTTCATAAACATTCCCTGCCCACCCTCAGATTTTCATCCTATTCAAAAGTAGATTAGATAGCGACGCTCTTCTATGCATGCCTCTGTATGATAGCAGAAAGCCTTTCTTTTTTTGCAATAGCTTTTAGTTGATCAGGTGAAGGAATGAAAAGCATGAAGCTTTCCTGTTAAATTATGGGGGGGAGGGCTGCATAGGTCTCACTCACACCATAAATAAAGACTCATCAGGCTACATGATTTCAGCAGAAACAGGGTTACACAAAGCACAGAAACAGATCATAGTAAGACAAAGGAATGAAAGGTCTAAGGAAGGGGTGTCAAACTCTATTTCATTGAGGGCTGCATCAGGGTTGCGTTTGACCTCGGTGTGTGTGTGTGTGTGTGGGACATAGCCAGGGTGGGCAAGGCCAGCTCAACGTCACTCGTGTTGGCGCCTGTGGTGGCCTGAGCACTCTGCCAGTTTAACCCCAAGGTCAAACACAATCCTGATTCGGCCCTCAATGAAGTAAAGTTTGACACCCCTGCTGTAAGGAATCAGCTGAATTTTAGAAACACAGCAAAATACTGAGTTTAGCTGGCCATTATCTATATCTCTTATAAATCAAAAGCCAAGAACAGATATCATATTAAGATTCTACCAACTATCAATTCATTTGTTAACTTCATTCCCCCCCCCCCAAAAAAAATTTCATTCAATTGTGTTCAAAATTTAATTTAATTATTCAATTTTGCCAATTCTAGCAAAATTTCAGAAACTGTGAGACTGTGAATCCTGGTCCTGCCTTAGGAACAAAGCCAGTTGGGTGGCCTTGGGCCAGTCCCTCTCTCTCAGCCCTGGGAAGGAGGCAATGTAAAACCATTTCTGAAATCTTGCCATCAAAACTCCAGGGACTTATACAACTCAATCAGGTTTCCTTGCTTAGACAATAAGAAGAGTTGTACTATTCCAAACACAAATATGGCAAACATCAAGCTATATTTTTGCTACCTGTACTTCAGCAGTGTGTTTACTGTTATCTAGATAGAGGGGTTGACTGGAACTGTGCTAAGTGCAAACTAATCTGGAAATTACCCACACTAATTTTATAACATAGTTGAGGCTGCAAAGTGACAGAAACTACCTTGTCAAAGTTATTTTATTTTATTTTATTTATTTTATTATTTTATTTTATTTTATTTTATTTTATTTTATTTTATTTATTTTATTTTATTTTATTTTATTATTTTATTTTATTATTTTATTTTATTTTATTTTATTTTATTTATTTTATGTTATGTTATGTTATGTTATGTTATGTTATGTTATGTTATTTTATTTTATTTTATTTTATTTTATTTTATTTTATTTTATTTATTTTATTTTATTTTTATACTGCCCTACTCCCGAAGGACTCAGGAAGGTGAACAGCCAAAAGATAAAATACACATAATACAAATGTTAAAAAAACCATTTAAAATACATTAAATATTTTGGCCCAAAAACAAATTTAAAACACCCAATTTATAAGACAAATTTAAAAGCAATTTAAAAGGGAACGTTAGGCTAGGCCAACTTGCTGGAATAAGAATGTTTTCAGGAGACGGCAGAAAGTACGCAGATCTGGGATCCTCCGTATCTCCGGGGGGAGCTCGTTCCAGATAGCAAGTGCCCCCACAGAGAAGGGTCTCCCCCTGGGGGCCGCCAGTCGACACTATTTGACCAATTGCACCCTGAGAAGCCCCCCTCTATGGGAGCGTACTGGTTGGTGAGAGGCCATGGGTGGCAGAAGGCGGTCTCGTAGATACCCCGGTCCTATGCCATGGAGCGCTTTAAAGGTGGTAACCAAAACCTTGAAGCGCACCCGGAAGACCATCGGGAGCCAATGCAGCTCGCGCAAGAGGGGAGTCACATGGGAGCGCCACGTCGCTCACATAACCACCTGCGCGGCCGCATTCTGGACCAGCTGGAGCCTCTAGGTGCTCCTCAAGGGGAGCCCCATGTAGAGAGCATTGCAGTAGTCCAGGCGGGAAGTGATGAGAGCATGAGTGACCGTACTTAATGAGTCCCGATCCAGAAAGGGACGCAACTGGCGAATCAATCGAACTTGATAAAAAGTCCTCCCAGCCACAGCCATCAAGTGCTCTTCTAAAGACAGCCGTGAGTCCAGGAAGACACCCAAATTAGGTTCTGTCTTTGTCTCACTAAGGAAAATCACTTTGGTTGTGGAGAATACCAAGCTTCTATAAGGGGAATCAAAGTTACTCTGCATATGTTTAAGCTCATTTCCAGACTTATGAGGATAATGAAATGTTTTGATAACCGTGGGTGATGACTTGAGTCAAGAGTCACACAAAACTAGTAAAGATCTAGAAGCTTGCTTGTTTTTGGAGGGTAATAACCATAAACTGGAAGCAAATCATACTTAAATGATGAAAGTAATAAAATTGAGACTTTATTAGCAGTACACATACAATTCTTTTTGTCCAATTGATTAAACAGATTTGGTATATTACTGGAACGACCTTCAATGTGGCCTCGCCATAATTCCCTTCAAGAAACCTTTATGTCTCTAAGGGGGAAAGGATGCAATATTGTTTATGCAAAGGAGTGTAAAGTGTATGGCAACAAACCCTTCTAAGTTTGGAATTTAAATGCTGTTGGCAGTTTGGGGATGGGGAAGGACATATGATACAGGTAGTCCTCGACTTACGAGCACAATTGAGCCCCACATTTCTGTTGTTAAGCAAGACAGTTGTTAAGTGAGTTTTGTCTGATTTTTATGGCCTTTCTAGTCACAGTTGTTAAGTGAATCACTGCAGTTGTTAAGTTAGTAACGCAGTTGTTAAGTGAATCTGGCTTCCCCACTGATTTTGCTTCTCAGAAGGTCACAAAATCTGATCACATGATCCTGGGCACTGCAACTGTCATAAATATGAGGTTGTTGTCATGTGACTGTTTTTTAATCACATGACTATGGGAATGCTGCAACAGTCCTAAGTGTGATAAACAGTCGTAAGTTATATTTTTGCAGTGCTGTTGTAACTTCAGTCATTAAACCAACTGTTGTAAATTGAGGATTACCTGTAAATGATTACTCTCCCAAAGCCAGAGATTATTAAATGCTTGAACAGGCATTGCAAAGGTTGTGTAGAGAGAAGTCCCTTGTTTTAATCAAGAATTGTAATTCCTTAAAGATTTGTCAGTGAAACACTTCCCCCTATATAGTAAAAGGGTACAACTTTCTCCCCATTGAAACTGGCTTTGACGGTAGTGACTTCGCCATTCAGGTTAAAAATCACTTCCCCCCCATCGTAATCCAAAAAGACAATAATCTTTCCAGAGCTGTTGTGAGGTTTGTCAGAATCCAGTCCCCGAAGCCACCAGAGACCCATTTGCCAAATCCGTTCTTCAGGGACAAGTCTGAGATATCTTTTTCTCTTCACAGACGTCCCGGCTATCCCAACAGCCCATTCCCTTTGTGTCCCATACTTCACTTCAAAGAAATGTTTCCCTGATTGGAATCCAGGAGACCCCAGCACACAGGGGCTGCTATTGAATCTCTCTGGATTGTCTGGCACAGCTTGGGGGACACCCACATTTTCCACTGTCTTCTTGTCTGGCGACACCACCAGTGATTCAAATGCTGTGTTTGAGTCAAACGTCACATCAGCTGCAAGAAGAAAGATAGAACATCAGAAGCCAAACCAAATTCTAGGTGAGGAGCATCACTGAAAATGTCATTATCCACCTACCCCAAATTAGAGAGCCAAGAAAGGCCACAAAATATCTCGGCTTCATTTCCCATGTCTGCATTCTTCTCCTACATATTTATAAGACACATAAACACAAGACTTTTTAATAGTGCTTTATATAAAGATATAGTGCAATAAAGGCTGACTCCTTTCAGTGATGTTGTAAAACTCTGCTCTCCTAAAACAAGTCAAAAGTTAAGTGATAGGTAAGAGGTGCACTGTGGCTTTTTAGAAAAAGGAGCCTTGGTGGTGCAGCGGATAAAGTGCTGTTAAGTAGCACTTAGCTGCCAGTTGCCTGCAATTACTGCGAGTTCAAATCTCACCAGGCTCAAGGTTGAATCATCCTTCCATCCTTCTGAGGTAGGTAAAATGAGGACCTGGACTGTGGGTGCAATAAGCAATAAAAAAACAAAACACCGCTGGGGGGGCGGGGGGGCAAAAGCCCTACTAAGCAAGTATATACAAAAGTATGAAGGCTATTGCTTAACATATTGTAAGCCACCCTGAGTCCCCGGAGAAGAGTGGCATATAAATCGAACCAATAAATATAAATCGAACCAATAAAAACAAAATCCCTCACACCTTTCTCCCCAAAACTCACATTTATGAATAAAAGAATAATGTATGTAGAGCAGGGATGGGTTCTACTTACCTTTACTACCGGTTAGCAACGGGGCTGCGCATGCACAGAAGTTTCCTGATGACGTCTGGGTCAGTGGGTGGAGCCCCCCGCCGGTTTTACTAGCAGTTCTTACGAACTGGTCCAAACCGGGGGCAACCCACCACTGAGGTACAGTATGTAATGTATAATATTGTTATGTTTAGGCGCACACACATGTATGTGTGATATGAGCTGTGGTGGCACAGTGGGTAAAATGGAGTATTGGTAGGCAAATTCTGCTCACAGCCTGGAGTTCGATTCTCACCATTTCAAGATTGACTCAGGCTTCCATCCTTCAGAGATCGGTAAAATGAGGACCCAGATTGTTGGAGGCAATCTGCTGACTCTGTAACTACTTACAGAGTGTAAAGTGTAAAGTGGTATATAAGTCCAAGTGTTATTGCTATTGCTATGATACAACAAATTCTGTGAGCCTCAGTTCTCCAATATGGTTCATTTTTACCACTACCCTTTTTTTGCAAGTAATTGATTACAGGCAGTTAGTTTTCAAGAATCATTGTCAAAAAGGCTTCTGATCACTCAAAAAGGAGACCTGGGTTGCCTACAGTTCTGGGGTCACTGTTGCACTGTTTCTTGTATCCTGCTAGCCCATTTAAGAAATTCTGTTCTGCACTCCAACTGGCAGAGGTTGAGAAACATTGCTCTAAGATGAAAAAGCCTAGCAGTTCTTATACATCTCAAGGCCACGGTTGACTCTATTTATTTAATATTAGACATCTGTGCCACCCATCTCACCAAGGTGACTCTAGGCAGCCTCTGGTGTTAAAATAAAGGAAAATACCCCGCACAATTCAAGTGGATTTAAGATTGTCTCTTTTTTAGATTACTGGGTGTAAAAGCAAAATCACAGGAATACAGTACAAAAAATGTTTCTGGGACAGGTTTGCACTATAGTAAGTGCAAGCCGGGAAAGCCAATGTTTGTTGTTTAAATTTTACATGACTCTGTTCTCTTTTCCCTTCAGAATAGATTTATTTATTTGATTTCTATAGCCATCTCAACAAGAGACTCTGACGTTAGGAGTATTCTTGTTGGACCATACAAAGGAGGCCAGGAAATATCTAGCAACCCAAACTTAATTGCAATGAGATTGTCTGGCATTATTGTTCACCTGACCCAACTGATCTTGGAGAAGGACACCTACTTTTCTTCTCATCCAAGATGCTTTAAATTTCAGCAATATTTACCCTTTGCCCCTCTCGCCAATCTTATTTTACTCATCTTTTACCTTTGTTCCATTTTCCAGGGGGTGAAGCCAGAGCCTTTTCACCATTTTCCTGATCAGCAAAAAGGCATAGGGTGAACAGGAGCATGCAACAGAGTCCTAAACATGGACAGAACCCAAAAGCAAGAATAGGTAAGGCATTGTTTATACTGTCTTATAGATGATAACATTTGGTTTACAGAAAAACTGGGCATAATTTAGGACTTGCTGTCATATGTACTGTATAAATAGTCCTCAATTTACAATGGATTCCAAAACAGCTACTTACTACCTGGATTTGAAGTACCAACATCTGGATTCACCCCACCCCCTAGGCCAGATTCACAACTCTGCCCATGGTCATATGAGTGCATTTTGATGACCTTTTGCTATGACCCGTCATCACGTGACCACAATTTATGGCATTTTTAACAAAAACCAACATATACTTCTAGCTTCCGGCAAAAGAGTCTCCATAACAAACAGTGGGTTTGCTTAACAACTGTGGCATTTGCTTAACAACCATGGTGTTCTTTTTACAACCACTACGTAAGACGTATGATTGCTACAAAAAAGGTAAGAAAATCGGGTGTAGTCACATGATGACCCGTTTAATGACCGCCATGATTTACAACTGAAATTGTGGGTTCGATTATGGACATAGGTCAAGAGCCGTGGTGGTGCAGTGGTTAGAATGCAGCATTGCAGGTTAGTTCTGCTGACTGCCAGCAGTTCAGTTCTCACCGGCTCATGGTTGACTCAACCTTCCATCCTTCTGAGGTCGGTAAAATGAGAACTCTGATTGTTGGGGAAAATATGCTGACTCTGTAAATACTTAAGAGAGAACTGTAAAGCACTGTGAAGCGGTATAAACAGTATAAGCACTGTGAAGTCTGTGCTATTGCTTATACCTATAATGTCTTGCAGGTCTTGGGAATGTTCTAACGTTTGTTTCTTGGTTAGTATGTATGTGTGTGTGTGTGTGTGTGTGTGTGTGTGTATTACAATATATAATAAATATATTATTCTGTTTCATTTGTTTGGAGGAGATATTTAGAGAAGACTGACCGATAAATGCACAGTGGGATGTATTTCCTTTTCCTTTCTAAGATAAATCTGTCTCTTTCAGCAATCTATAGTGATCACGTCTTCATGAATACATGAACAAAATATGACAAAAACCATATAGTTACTGTATATACTATGGCTCAGTGATGACCAAAGCAGAAGAAAATGTTTTGCAATATATGAAAGCATTATCTTTATATTTTTATCCCACTTTTTAAAAAATATATAACTGAAGGCAGCAAACATACCTAACGGAAGTGGAGTCTTTGATCACACTGGGGAAAAGTGTGCACAATTTGATCAAAGGGGACACTGGAGTTGCCAGTGGAGTTTGCACAAAAGAGAGCTGAAAGTGTTGAAAGAGCAAAAGCAAACCATAATCACAGGATTTATTTTTCCCTTTTACCTGTGAGCTTCCGCAGGACTTCCTTTGCTTGTAGGAAGTTCAAACTAAACTGGAAGCCAGCAGAAAGAAACATGACCGTTATAAACTCTTGCTCCCTACAGAAGGAATAGAGAAAATGAGTAAATGGTTAAATAGATTTAAAACTTAGTTCAAGTGAATCCAGAGAATGACATACAATGTCATTTTTTTTATTCTGAAGTTTTGCTGTGAGTGATCAGACACAGTTCATTCTCAGATTTGGCAGATGACCAATAAATAATATTGTGAAGACTTCTGTGAACTACAAAAGGATTGAAATCCAAAACTGCCCTTCTGTTTTTCAATGAATTGGTTGAACACTCAACCAACATTTCTAGAAGGATTGCAGCACAGGTTTTCACAGAAGGACATGCAAATTTTATTTATTTATTTATTTATTTTGTCAGATTTATATGCCACACTTCTCCCGTAGGATTCGGGGCGGCTCACAACAATAAAACAATCCAACAATACATAAAATTACATAATATTAAAAACCAATTTAAAATCCCCAAATCCCCGGTTAAAATCCACGGCAGATCAGGGAAGTTGCTGAAAGAGCCATGTCTTTAGGTTGGCACGGAAGGTGCGGAGGTCGGGGGCCGTCCGGAGTCCAGTGGGCAACCCATTCCAGTGGGTCAGTGTGGCCACAGAGAACGCCCTCATCCTGGGGACCGCCCTATGTGAGCTCACTGGGAGGAGAGAGGCCGGTAGGAGGTGATCCTGCAAATACCCATGAAGGGCTTTATAGGTGAGTACCAGCACCTTGAAACGGATCTGGAGGACCACCGGTAACCAATGCAGCTCACGCAATAGTGGTGTTATATGAGAGTAGCAGGATGCACCCGTAACTACTTGCGTGGCCGCATTCTGGACCAGTTGGAGCCTCTGGGTACACCCCAAGGGCAGCCCCATGTAGAGGGCATTGCAGTAATCCAGCCAAGAGATGATGAGAGCATGAGTGACCGTACGGAGGGCATCCCTATCTAGAAAAGGGCGTAACTGACGCACCAGGTGAACCTGTGCAAATGCCCCCCTTGTCACGGCCATTAGATGGTCCCCTAAAGATAGCCATGAATCAAGGAGGACACCAAGATTACGAACCCTTTCCAAGGGAGCAAGACACTCCCCTCCCATCAGAAGTGATGGGGGAGCTAGATCATGGGACGCTGGTATCCACAGCTACTCAGTCTTGGAGGGGTTGAGCCTGAGTCTATTCCTACCCATCCAGACCCGTACCGCCTCCAGGCACTTAGACATCATGGAAAGGGCATCCCTAGGTTGGTCCGGGGTGGAGATTAAAGTTGGGTATCATTGGCATACTGATGATACCGCATCCCGAAACCACGAATGTTGCACAATTCCACACAACAGGTTCCAAAAGACCTTGTGTAACAGTTTATGAAGTTTTCTGCTAGAATTTTATCCACTTGAGTGCAAGCAGTCCCCCATTTAAGAATGTCTGACTTTTAAAGACAACCCCTGGATATTAATAGGCTTACCTGTTTCAAAATGGCAGACGACCGACTTGTTACAGTATTTAAAATGACTGGTAACATGATCTCACAAAAAATGGCAGATGACATTTTCCTTCCTTGAACCCACAAACCAATGAACCAATGCAATGCTTTCAGGAGCATCATAAAGTAGTGTGTGTATTTTTTTAGTACCATATATAGCCTGTTTTCTGTAGTTTGTGGAAGCATAGTGCAGCTTCAGCAGTTTGATAGGTCTTGGAAGACGAATGCCTTTTGCCACTTTAAGTTGGATAGCTTTGAGTTCAGGATGGTGAGAGATCCAGTGGGTTCTCTTTGGATTGGGTTTTCCTTGCTAGAAGTCTGTTTCCTACATAACTTAGTTTTAAGGTGTAAAACAAAGTAATAAGTTTAAACTTACAAAAGCAGCTTTATTGTTGTTTAGCTCTGTGGTTTTATAAATTCTAATTAGCATTTCCTCATTTCTTCACCTTTTTAGGGGAAAGTAATGAATATGCCAATAGGAAATAGGAAAACAATAGGGGGGAAATTGGCATTGTTCAGAGTTTATTTTAATCACTCAAACTTTAAGCCACAACTTGTGACTACCAGTCCCAAGTTCCCAATTCCACTATCCCAACTTGTTGATGAGTACTGCTTCTACAGATAGTTCTCAACTTATGACCATAATTGGGACCGAAATTTCAGTCACTAAGCAAATGCAGGTGGCTAAGCAAATCATCATGTGACTGAACCAGTGGTGGGTTGCCCCCGGTTCTATAAAACCAGTAGTAAAAACTGTCGGGAGGCTCTGCTCACCACCCCCGACATCATCAAAATGCTTCTGCGCTTGCTCAGAAGAGTGTGTGTGTGGCCACGTTGCGAACCAGTAGTAAGGGTAAGTAGAACCCACCCCTGGACTGAACCCATTTTATAATCAATTTTACTGTGGTCATTAATAGCAACAGCACTTAGACCTATATACTACTTCACGGTGTTTACAGCCCTCTCTGTTTTTTAAAGAGTTAGCGTATTGTCCCCAACAACCTGGGTCCTCGTTTTACCAACCTTGGAAGGATGGAAGGCTGAGTCAATCTTGAGCGGGTGAGAATCAAACTGCTGGCAACCGGCAGTCATCAGAAGTAGCCTGCAGTACTGCATTCTAACCACTGTGCCACCACGGCTCTTAAGTAAACCTCCTTATTTGTCAATATGGTCATTAAATGAATCACATGGCCATTAAGCAAATCTGGCTTCCCCAATCGACTTTGCTTGTCTGAAGCTGACTGAGAAAATTGCAGATCACAGTCATGTGATTGCAGGACATTGCAACCTCTTAAATGCAAGCTCGTTGCCAAATGCCCAAATTCTAATCACATGAACACAGGAGTGGTGTGACAGTCATAACTTCAAGGATGGGTCATAAGTCACTTTTTTTTTAGTGCCAGCATAACTTTAAGCAAATGGTCATAAGCTGAGGTCTACCTTTATTCAAATTTTCTCTTGAATAATTTTTCCTTAGGAAGATAAGACAAAACTATTGTGCAGGATTATGCCTGAAAATGATCTGGCATCTACACACCAACAGCTGAAGCAATTAGTCACTGATGATCTCTACAAGGTTCACTTCACAAACAAATAGTTGAGCTGATGGGCAAATGAATAATGCTCCAGTCTTTTTCTTCAATATGTTTCTCTAGGATGGATGTCTCCGAACTTGGCTAACTTTAAGACTTGTGGAGTTCAACTCCCAGAATTCCTCAGGGAATTGGCTAGGTGGGGGAATTCTGGGAATTGAAGTCCACAAGTCTTAAAGTTGACAAGTTTGGAGACCCCTGCTCTAGGAATTAACAAGGTAAAAGGCATAAACACTCCCAGTTTACTTCAAAAAATTGAATTGTAATAAAATGCAGAGCTTTGTGTGTCAACAGCCGCAAAATGCTATTTGAGCCCTTGGGAAATAAACAATCCTTTCCACATTCTATCTCCAGTCGAAGCTATTATGGGATTCACAAGCAAGGATAAGTAATCAGCATTTCTGGAAGAAAGCTGCATTGTAAGATCTTACCTTCTTTTTTCTTATGAGTCCTGGAGACTCTGTCTTCTTTGGATCAAATGATGTTAGCCCTTTCACTGAAGTCTCTTAAATACTCTCTCTGTCAAGTATATAGTTTCCTGTTCCTCCTTTTTTCAAACCAAGCCATGCAGCCTGTTCTGCAGCATTTTTCAACTGGGCATGCTGTATAGGAGGAAGAGGGGACCAGTGAGGTTGGCAGTTTGATCAGAGGTCTTAGATGATGCAATTCCAGGAGATGTTGCATGCTCACGTCAGGTTTCATAATCTTGAACACAGTGTAACTGTTTAAGTATCTCACAGCAAAAATTAGTCTTTAAAGGCCAGCGAACTCTGAACTCTTAATTCTTAAAGTTCTCTGGCTTTTAAAGACTAATACTTTTTTTTTTTTTTTACTTTAAGATGCCCTAAAGATCTTACTTGTTTTTATCTTAAATAACAGAAGGTAGTTCATTCAGCTAGTCTAGTACCTAATGATAATATTTTTTGCATATTCCACATTTCTATGCTGGCTATCTGGATGCCTTTAGAAGACAAAATATTAAGATTTAAGATACTTCATCTATATCGACCGGTATCTATCTGTCTTGTCTGTCTGTCTGTCTGTCTGTCTGTCTGTCTGTCTGTCTGTCTGTCTATCCATCCATCCATCCATCCATCCATCCATCCATCCATCCATCCATCCATCCATCCATCCTTCTCCAATCGTGTTCTCAATCTACATTAGATAATATCTCCCATTTTTCTTCAACCAAACCAATAGTCCACAATGACTGTGGTTGGTGGGAGGAAGGTAACAAAGTGGTGATTTAAGTGTTCTAAGTTATAATTTCTATGTTCATTGGCTGCTTTTAACTTTTTCCCACTTGTTCTCAAATGAGTTTTCTTTAATTTAGACTTCTCCAGCTGTTGCTCACTATGTTGGGCTGCATCTGCAAAACAACTGGTTGAAACGTGGAATTTGAGGATCTGAAGTCCCAACACATCTGGAAACAACCAGTTTGGGAAAGATTGTTGCTTACATACAGGCATATAATTCCAATTCAACTAGCTCAAGGAAAATTGTTGGTGAGTTAACTGGATCCTCAACTTTTAAGTAAAGTATAAGAACTGGTTTGCTAGATTTCGTGGAGGCTTCGTCAATAATCAAACATATTTTTAGGTTTTTTTCAACAGTTTTAGTAAATAATTGTTTTCTAATGTCTTTTGCAATGAAATCAATTATTTTCACTGCAATCCTACTCCATTTTTAATTTGAGATTCTATGTCACTTTCTATATCAGAAAATGGTCTGCAGTTTTGTGCCAGATTGTAAACTATATTGAATACTCAACAAGTACTACCTAAATTCTTTTCTGTCATCTTGTCCAGTCCTTTACTAATTGCATCCTGCTCAAACTGCTTCAACTTCTCTGTGCAGAAGGTGTGAGCTTTGGATAAGAAGTGCTCTCTCATCTTTTTCCCAAGAGAGGCCTGTTGCACCTCTTTACTTTTCCCAGCAGTGTCTATTTCGAAATGTTTCCACTCCTTAGCTCCGTGAACGCTTTTTTCTGATGCTCTAATGTCAAATTTTTCACAATACTTGCAACCTAATTTTTTTTACAAAAACTGCCAATCTGTGGTATTTCTCCCTAAAGTTGGGGTATTGCTGCAATGTCCAGCAGTCAGGGGGATTATTTGCAATGTCCGAGTTATCAGAAGTAGTTGCTGTGCTCGTGCTGCTTTCGGAAGTAGCTGCTGTGCTCGTGCTGCTTTCTCCAAGTTGGAGTGCTTGAGGTTGTTGTGACTCTGTTGGATCTTCCACTCTTGTTTTCTTTCCGAAATAAGAGGCCAAACTCTGTTGTCTTTTCATCCTGTTAGCATTAGGCTATTGCAAAAAAGAAAAGAAAGAAAAGAAAAAGAAAAAGAAAAGAAAAGAAAAGAAAAGAAAAGAAAAGAAAAGAAAAGAAACAATGATGTAATTTGGACTCGACTGTGGTTGTAAGTTGAGGACTACAGGTAACAGAAGGGATGCGATCTGTTTTCACCCAACATTGTACAGTCTGTTTTCATCCATTGCTGTGGACAATTTGTAATGTACAAATACAAATTGTCTGAAATGGTATAGCAGGGTTTCCTGCCTGAGCAGGAGGTTGGACTAAGATGGTCCCTTCCAACTCTGGGTCTACCGCTGGGCGCATTCCTTGGGTCTTCTAGTCCAACTCCCTGTCCAGTCTCTTCTTGAAACCTTCCAGTGATGGAACACTTCCCACTGATTACAGGTAGTTCTCAGTTTATGATCCCATTGGATTATTGTTTGATACCCCAGAATTATTAACTTTGGTGGGTTGGAGCTGCTGGCGGGCACAGGGCTTTTCATGGGTAAGCTAGCTGCGCAAGGCTGGGGATGGAGGTGGGGGGAAGTAGGTAGCTAGATTGTGTGTGCCACGTGCTCAGTGGGAGCCACTGCCGGTGGGCCCAGGGCTTTTCGTGGCTTAGTTACCTATGCAAGGTCAGTGTCAGAAGAGGGGTACTAGCTAGGCAAGGCCAGGGATGGTGGAGGGGCAGCACAGCGGTGGCGGCCTAGGCCGGCCCAGGAGTGAAATCGACGGGCTTGCAGGCTTACCTAGAGGGAGATCAGGGCCGCGGCAGAAGGCAGGCTGCAATAGTGAAGTCAGGCAGGAAGGGTGGGCGAAGACGTCAGGCAGCAATAGTGAAGTCAGGCAACAATGTTATGGCGGGCAAAGTCAGAATGACACGGCGAGCGGGCAAGATGAGGAGTGACTGGACAGGAAGGGGCTAGAAAAGGCAGAGCCAGCTGGTGGTGTGATTCCTCCGGAAGGCAGGCAGGCAGGCAGGCAGAAATGGCAGGCGAGCAGGTGAGATAACTGGGTGGGGCGGGTGGAAAGGGGCGGGGCCAGGCAGAAGTCAGTTTTACTGGTTCGGCAAACTGGCCAGACTCATAACAACCGGTTCGCTCAAACCGATCCAAACCGGTAGAATCCCACCCCTGGGCTGCTGTAAGTGTGAACAATGGTCATACATCACTTTTTTTCAGTTATTTTGTAACTTCAAAGGTCACTAAACAAATGGTTGAAAGTTGAAGATTACTTGCACTACACTAAGTCCAATAGAACGGTTCTTCTGTTCAAAACTTTAAAAGAGGATTTCTGGTTAGTTCCCATTCAGAAAACATATCATGTGCCTTGGCTATTTATTAAGTAATTAGTTTAAGAAACAAAATTGTCTGCAACAGTCAACACTCCAATTATCAGCCGCATTCTCTGGTCATGAAGCAAGCCAGAATAATCATTAACAGCCAAACAATACAACTTGTTCCGAGGGTGTGTACTCATTAGATTTAAAGAATTCGAAGCCTTACCTATGAGCTTTTTGGAGTGATGGGAAAGCTGAAAAAGTGAATAGCACCTCCATGTCCCATATGAAACAATTGGATACCATACTGAGTTGCCATGTTGAGATGCCTGTACCCCGTCAGCAGAAGTATGCAGGTAAACAATTCAGGCAGCATGGTGTCGTCATCATCATCATCATCTATATTACAATCTATTATAATCTGAGATGCTGTTTCTCAAGCCTGGCAACTTCTAGTTACATGGATTTCAACTCCCAGAATTCCCCAACCAACATGGTCTTTGCTGAGAATCTGGAAGATGAAATCTGTAGATATGGAGTTGGAAACTTTGCTTTGGGGTATAGATCTACTCCGGAGAATCGGCCACTATAGCTGTAATGGTGAACCTATGGCACACATGTCACAAGTGGCACATGTAGCCATATCAGTGGGCACGTGAGCTCAGCTCTGCCAGCTGATTTTTGGGCCTTCTGGACCCACCAGACGTAGTGAAACAGGCTGTTTCCTGCCTCTGGAGGGCCTTGGGGGGTGGGGGGGAAGGCTGTTTTTTTGCTGTCCCCAGCCTCAGAGCCTTTCTAGGAGTCTGGGGAGGGGAAAAACGGCCTTTCCCACCCCACGGAGGCCAGGAACAGCCCGTTTGCCAACTTCCAGTGGGACTCCGGGGGGGGGGGCATTTTTGCCCTCCCCAGACTCCTAGAAAGGCTCTGGAGGCTGGGGACAGCAAAAAAATAGGCCTTCCGGTCCCACCGGAAGTTGGAAAACGGGCCATTTCTCGCCTCCGGGGGTGTGTGGAAGGCCGTTTTCTCTCTCCCCAGACTCTTAGAAAGGCTCTGGAGCCAGGTGAGAGAGAAAAACGGGTCTACTGGGCCATCACGTGCCAAGAATGGGAGGGAGTGGGGGGCACGCGCACATGCGTGGGGGCCGAGTGCAAGAATTATGGGGGTGGGCACGCGTGCACGTGACCACCACCCCCACCCTTCCTGGCATGTGATGGCAAAAAGGTTAGCCATCACTGCACTATAGGATTCAGGAGAAGTCTGATTGACAAAATGGTCATGGCCGATAAACATTTGATAGACTAATTCATATGTTTGTTTTCCATCTACATCTTTATCCTGCTTTCTCCTCTCCTAGTGGTGGCAGTTGTTGAGCCTTGCAAGCCATAATGCTGTGTTCATCTGGATCCCTTACAACAGGTGTTGCTTTATTGGGTACTTGGCAATGAGTCATTAGTTTTGCCAATGTAGGGAGAGAGACTGCTGAGAAATAATGTGGCTAAACAGAAGAAACACATGATCCTAGATAGGACATAGTGCAAACTGGTCCTGATCTAAATTGGCATCCTAAAGAGGAGCAGCAGTGTGTGTGTGTGTGAGAGAGAGAGAGTGAGTGAGTGAGTAACATAGCTAACTAGAGGGGATGTGACAAATTCCTATTTTCTTTCTGCATAGCACAACAGTGCCCCCTAAATAAGAAGACCAAGCATCCTGATTAAGAGCCACCAGATTTTCTTTCACTATTGTCATGTGAGAATGATAATAGTGATGTACTGTCATGTTCTTAATCCTCTGATAACTGCCCACCATTAGACATTCACCCCCACCTTCTGAAAAAAACCAACAAATGTAGAATTGGAATGACTGAGATTGGTGGCCTGTTGCAACTGCCATACCAGGGAGTGATGAAAAGCAGGAGTGGGTTCTAATTTTTTTTACTACTGATTCTGTGGGTGTGGCTTATTTTGTGGGCGTGGCTTGATGGAGGGTAATGTGACTGGGTGGGCATGGCCAACTTTTTTTCTTTTTTTTTTTACTTTTAAAAGCATTTTTTCTACAACTTTAAGAGGTTGCAGAAAAAAAATGCTTTTAAAAGCCTCTGACAATCAGGCAACTGAGCTGGGATTGCCAGAAGCTTTTAAAGGCATTTTTTTCTTACAACCTCTTTGGCCAAAGTGGTTGCAGAAAAAAATGCTTTTAGAAGCCTCTGATGATCCCAGCTGAGCCACGCGATCATCAGAGGCTTTTTTAAAAAAACTTTTAAAAGCATTTTTTTGGCTGTAGAGGTTGTAGAAAAAATGCTTTTAAAAGTAAAAAAAAAAAAGTTTCTGATGAGGTGGTAAGCAAGCGGCGACCGGACCAGGGACCGGTTCGGGGGCGTGGCCAGCCAACGTTATTACCGATTCTCCGAACTACTACAAATTTTTTGTACTGGTTCTTGTGAACTGGTGCGAACCGGGAGCAACCCACCCCTGATGAAAAATCATTAAAAATTTACTAATCTCTGGTTCCTTCCTTCTACAGCTTCCTTGTAAACTCCCCTGGGCCTTTACTGAAAAATTTTATAAGATGTAAAAAAGGGAGCAAAATAAAAGTTGAATTCTAGCTATTAACGGCTCAAAGTATGCGGTTAATTCAACGGATATTTCAGGAGCTCTGTGACAAGATCTTCTTATGTCCAAGACAGGACATAAAGGTGTATATATATGTATCTATTTATTATATAAAAACAGGACCTATTTATGTATTTACCTATTTATATAGCGCCAGTTTGGTCTAGGGCACCAGCCCAGAAGGTTTTATCATGGGTTTTATTTCCACCTCAGCATGACAACCTGGGTGACTTTGGTCCAGTTACTCTCTCTCAATCCAACCCACCTCAAAGGGTTGTTGTTGCGGGGACAATAGGAGGACGAAGGTGGGTTGGATGTGTTCAGACCTTATTTGTAAAAGTAATAGAGGTGGGATACAGATAAATAAAGAAATAAAATCAAGCCAAGAAACAGAGCTTGCTGACTGGAGAATTCTGGGAATTGAAGTCCACACATCTTAAAAGTTGCCAAGAATGAGAAATATTCCTGTAGTAAGCACATAAAAGATGTAAAGCTGGCAGAGTGAAAGGCCGCTGAAATTTGATAATTGCCTACAGTATTGTTTCCAGTGACCCTGAGAAATTCTATGTCCTTTTAATAGGCGTATCGGTCATATACATTCCTGCTTGTTGTTCATATCCCTCTCCCCTGCTTTTGCCTGCTCTTTATCCCTTGTTTGCCAGTTAATGTTTTGCCGATGTTAAAAAAAAAAACAGACATTAAATTATGTTATTGAATATAGCTTTTATATTATATTGGGAGCAAACTAAACTGTAATCCCAAAGGTGCTTTTTCAAGAAGCAACTGGACTTTCTGGTTTTTCTTCGAAGACGTTTTGCTTCTCATCAGGGGTGGATTCTACTTACCTTCGCTACTGGTTCGCAACAGGAGCTAGGAAGGGAAGATAGTTCATGGATTATGGAAATCAACAGGGACAGCGAATGTTGGATTTGGCCCAAAATTCAAATTTTGGCTCAAGAAGGAAATACCCGGAGATCTTGCGCCAATAACATTCATTTTCCTCAGAGGGATAACTTGAGAATAAATAGGGATGATGCACATGTACGTAACCCTTTCTCCAGGAATAGTGAGGAGACTTTACTAGAGAAGAACAATTATATGGTTTTTTTTAGTCTTTTCAGAAGGACAGGACAGGATGAATGGTTTGATGAAAGGTCTCTAGCTTGAAGCCTGGTCACTAGTAAAAAAAAGTTGCTCCCAGACCAATAATATAAGCAACCCCCTGAGCATATGGTAACCTGCCTATATTACTTCCTACTTAGGAGGGAACATACCATATTCTTCAGTTTATAAAACTCACCTTTTTTCCCCCTAAAAGAGGCTGAAAATTTGGGTGCGTCTTATACTCCAAATGTAGCTTTTCCGAAAGTTTTTTTAACGCATTGTAAGCCGCCCTGAGTGTCCGGAGAAGGGCAGCATATAAATCGAACCAATAAACAATAATAATAATTTTAGTCCTAATGAGGCACTAGGGAGCGATCTTCCCAGCTTTGCCTGCTCCCTCCACTCTCCGCTGTGCTTTAATGAGGCGCTAGGAGTGAAGGATCTCCATGCTCTGCTCTGACTCTCAGCTGTTCTTTAGAAGCTTTTTTTCAGCCCTAACTAGTTGCTAGCTGAGTGAAATAATCTCCTCCCACCTTTGCCTGCTTTTCACATTGCTGCTTCCTCTCAGCTGTGCCTTGTAGAAGCTGTTTTTTATCTCCAAGCAGGGGATAAAAAACCAGCAAATTAATGTGCTGAAGCTGACCAGACTAAGGACTCTAGCCAGGAATACCTGGTAGGCAGGGTTTTTTTTTCCTATTTTCCTCCCCAAAAATTAAGCTGCGTCTTATACTCCAAAAATACAGTAGTTAGTTGCTTACATTAAGTCCTTTCAATTGAGAAATAACTTGATTCCTCTTGCAAAAAAAAAAAAACCCCTTATAATCATCATCTTCCCACACTGCAGATCTCTAAAAGTATCTCACTGCTGATGCTGATGCCACATTGGTAAACATTGTGACTGGGCTGTCTGTTGGTGATTAGCTGAAGATGACGTTGGTTTAAAACCTGGCCTCTTTCCCATTTTCTTGTGCCTTCTGCTGTCTACTGATAAGGCAATGATAAGCACAAGAGAAGTAACTTAACAAGGAGATTTTGAGAAATGAGATCTTTGCAGACAAGTTCCCTCCCTCTTTGCTCCACCATCCCCAAGACTCCTTCAGCCAAGTGTGGGCTGAGTGGCGTCTGCCTGTGCAACGAATATTTGATCACCTCCCAGTCCTCTCATTTTTCCATTGCTGATTGTCAATGGAGGAAAAATGTGCCTACGGTAAGGAGGAAACATGTGCAGTTTACTTTTGTTCTAAGGAAGTGCAAGTTGGATGTGATCTAATGAATGTTCTTCATCAATGAGGTAAGAGTAAGTGCAACAACTGTTGAGTAAATGTGTATCTGTGTGTATTTTAACATGTGTTGGATTCAGTTTGCCTTCCGTGTGAAAATATTTTGTCTCATGGATTGTCATACTTCAGTTCTAATATGTTGAAGTATTTATGGCCATTTTGAAAAATTGAATAGTTAAGCTTATAGTCTGTCAGAAAAAAAAGTAACCGTTGCTTAAAATTTCTATCGTTTTACATTTCTTAATTTTTTACCTGACAGGAAGTTCCACACGCATTCTTTCATTGAAACTATTTCCTGACGATGAGGATGAAAAGATTGTATGTTAGTTTGATCCTAGGTATCCTAGCGATCCCAAACCATAATTGAGTATTTTAACATTTTCACTAATAAATTCAATTGAAAAGTTACATTATTCGGCATCTTTTGCTTAAGTCAGCCGTTAAAAACCATTTGCCAGCATTTTGAACCATGTTATGGATACATCTAAAGAAAAAGAGAACCATACTAACAAAATACAATACTAAAAATATTTCTTTCTTTTTTTGCTTTTTTCCTAATAGTTCCTACATGCCTTGAAGACCAGAATAAGAAAACAAGGGAAGTCAAAACCTTCAATTGTGTTTCCAAAATGAATTATTTCCTATTTATTTTCACCACTTTCTTAGTTACTCTACCTGTTAACAATGGCAATCCAAGTAAGAACTTTGTGTGTTACTGTATTTTCTAAGAAATGTAATTGCTTTTATGTATTATATATTAAGAAGCATTTTACACACACACAGACACGGAGAGAAAAAGAGAGAGCAAGCGCTAAACATAACATCCCCCTATAACCTCACATTAAAACAAAGAGATAGTGTGGTGTAGCGGTTAAAGGGTTGGAGTGGCCCTGGAGACACCCAGATTCCAGTCTGCCTTTAGCTATGGGAATTCAAATGGGCCGAAGATGCCATAGATATGCTTCCTTGAGTTCTTAAATGAAAGATGGCAAAGATGGCCATACCTAAGAAATATATAAATATAACATTATAAAAATGTAGAAATAATTTAATGAATCAACATGAGTAATGAATCCCATTACATGTATATTGGGGGTTGTATTAATATCGATCTAATGAAAAAAGGAAGGCCGATCAATACAAGGATACCCTGCTAACAGAGAGGTTAGGAAATGAATATAGGAAGCTGACATACAAAGTCAGACCCTTCGTCCATCTAACTTGGCATTGGGTTCCATCACACCAGTGGTGCAGATCGATCTCTAGTGTTAGATCTCTCACACACACCTCTCCAGTTCTTACAATTACATTACTCAATTGTGCAGTGCACTGTGCCTCTGCTTAGTTCTGAAGAAAACCAGGACCTGGCATTAGATACTTAATGAGAGTTTCAGTCAATGGTTTTGATGGAACTCAAATTTGTGTCCTGTGTGGATATGAAAATATACTACAATTATCATTATCTGGGGTAATTGGCATCCATTCGCACAAGAGTCACCTCAGCCTACCTGGAAATGTTAAGGATTCCATTTGTATGCGTGTGTATGTGTAAAGCAAGTATTATACTGTTGAGCTATCCCACCCCTATCCAATTTTTTTCTCTATTTGAGTTTGAATATGAGCTGAATGATTATCCAACAGAAACTCAACCCACTGTATTTAAGTGATGGATTAATAGTTCAGCCAACTATCAGTTGCTATTTGACATGATTAGATAAAGTGCCTATATAATGTTTCTCCTTCAGTTGATTTGGCCATTTATAATTTTTATGCATTTGGTACATTTCACAGTACAGCTGACATTGCTTGGACCACATCACCCAATCACTGCCTCTCTGAGGGAGACGATTGTGCTACATTGTCATCTGTCCCCCAGAACAAATGTCCAGAATATGGAGATTACTTGGTTCCGCTCCCAAAATTCTTCCTATGTACACCTTTATCGCAGTGGCAAGGATCATCTGGAACAGCAGCAGCCAGAATACCAAGGAAGAACAGAATTTCTAAAAGATGGCATTGGGGATGGAAAGATTGGGCTGAAGATTTTTAACATTAGCCTATTTGATGAGGGACACTACCACTGCTCTGTTAAGAATGGGAGTTTCCAACAGGAAGCCACATTAGATATGAAAGTGACTGGTAAGTAAAGGGCAAATCTTTTTTAATAGAAATGTGTAATCAAAGTTGGCTCTAAAACCTCTGCAGTCATCAACCTTTCAAGATGTTCTAAGATTGTGAGAAAACCAGGGCTATTAAGGTTTCTCCCCCCCAAAAATCTTTCAACCTACTTATTCTGTTTTTCTTGATGTTTAGAAGGAATAAGGGTTACTGTTCCATAATGTCAAGTTGGGTAACCATTTTTCTTCCAGTAGCCATTCATTTCTTTTTCACTTCCTTGACATGGGGACCAGAAAGTATGGTTGGTTGAAACACTTAGCTTTTCCTTTTTCAATGTCAGCATTAAAAAAAACCAAGCAAGCACAACATAATTGAATTTTCCAGATGTTTGAAGAGAAAATGGGAGAGGGGGCTAAATCATGCCACTAAAAATTGCCATTTTGCTACCAATTTTAGACTCTGGGACATATGCAGGTCTGGACTGCTGCATGGGAAATCAGAAATCCAGGCAGTTCAAATGAATATAAAAGTTTATTGCAAGCTTATGCTCTCTACAAGAATCTGAACTACTAATAAAGGAGAGTATTTGTAGCTCAGGGTTGAAATGAGGAGTCTTTGGTGCTCTCTCAGCTTGCTTGTTTTCTTGAAAACCTTTCATTACCCTAACTAGATAACATCTAGTTGCTGGAGTGCTAGTACTGATGATGTTATCTAATTAGGGTAATGAAGCAATTGCAAAAACAAAAACAAAAAACCAAGCAAGTTCAGAGAGCACCAAGGACCCTTGAATCTGAACTACTAACAGTTGAAGAAAGTAGGTGGTAGATAAGAGTCAGAGGAATTCAAGGTGGGTTGGACTTAGGTCTCTTGTGGGCACGAAGGGACTTGTGATGCATTTGATTTCTCCCTTGGGCTCAGTCTGGTCATCTCCTACAGCTGCATTTTTGAAGGTTGATGTTTCCCCATCTGCTATAAAGCAAATTCAGGCAGCTGCTTTTGGTAATAACTGCTGCCCTTATCACTCCTTGAGTTTCTTCAATTAAGTGACATCCCGAATATTTACCACCATTCAAAGCCTGAAATCTGGTCCTTTAAAGGTATGCAACCCCACTGATGACTGGCTGTACACGTGTAATACCTGATTGGGACATCCATATTCAGGTGCAATATGCTTCTAATAGTGAATGCTGAGAAGAATTGAGACGTACTGTACTGTTGACTGCATGCTCTGTTTGTAGGCTTACTAGAAATATCTGAAATGCTACTGCTGGAAGTTTTATCAGACCTGGAAGGTCTCATTTCATGTTCTTATGATAGCAGTGGATCTGGAACTGATTCAATCCACCATTCATCTTATGTTGGAAGGAAAGGGTAGGATCGTTTTGACAGGAGGAGGAGGAGGAAAAATCACGCTTACTTCTTTGCCTTAAGAGGTAAAAAAAAATAGAGGCAGACAAATCGGGAAGTTGTCAATACTCATCATAATCCAGACATTAAAACGTCTCCGGAATAATAGTTCTAGTATGCCAGCTTCCTATTGCAGAATTTATACCTGGATTGGAGATGAGGAGGGAGATGGGGTGATGATTTTAAAAAAATCTAAATAATTAGACTGGACAATCTTCTGATCCTACGGTATTTTTTAAAAAACAAATATTCTTTTACCCCTCCGTGTTGGATATCTTTCTGTTATTTTCATCATCATCATCATCATTATTATTATTTAGACTTTTATACCGCTTCATAGTGCTTTACAGCCCTCTCTAAGCGGTTTACAAAGTTAGCATATAGCATATTGCATATTAGCATTAGCATATTGCCCCCAACAATCTGGGTCCTCATTTTACCCACCTCGGAAGGTTGGAAGGCTGAGGCAACCTTGAGCTGGTGAAATTTGATTTGCTGATCTGCTGAACTAGCAGTCAGCTGAAGTAGCTGCAGTACTGCACTCTAGCCACTGTGCCACCTCGGCTCTTTGAACTGACTCCATAACTCTTTGAACAAAGTAGAAGAGGACAACTTCTGGGGGCCAAGAACCTGATTTAATATTTGGGCTGGGGCTGAAAGACAGAATAAATGGGACAATAACTCAAAGTGAATAGCACCTCATTACATGGATGCAAATGAGGTTTTAATTTTTCTCAAATTTCTTCCCTCCTTTTTTGAAGATTTCTTTCTCTTTAAAAAAAAAAAACTTACTTTATTGCTTATATTATGGGATTTTGTGTGTGTTTATATCTCACAATGGTAGGAAGGCATTCCTCAGTTTTTCCAGCAATTGAAGCCAGAATGTCAACTTAGGGGTTTGGGGGTTGCAGATTTCCCTGGCTCTGCAGGATGCCCATCTTTGGAACAGCCTGAAAACGCTTAAAACATGCATGTTTGTCCCACATCTAGCATTAGGGCCTGCTCCTCTCCTTTCCATTGAAGGTTATCAGGACAGAGGGATCCGAGTGGTTTGTCGCTCCAGTGGCTGGTATCCAAAGCCTGAAGTCCTGTGGAGAGAGCTCAATGGGAGACTTCTATCTTCGTTGGCAAAAACAGATTCACAAAGAAATGATGGGACGTTCGATGTACAAGCTGACATCATTTTAAAAGGAAGTTCAAACTTGACTTGTGTCATTAGAAACAGCCTCCTTGATCTGGAAAAGGAGTCAACCATCCACATAACAAGTGAGTCAATAAACACTGTAAATAGCCATTCTGTATTTTAGAAACTAGGCTTTGCAGTAATATGAATTTGAAATTATGAATTCAGAATTAGACATATGGGCAGCTGATGCCCATGTCTTGATTAGGGCAAACTCAAGCTCAATGAAGACTTATACAAGACATCTTTCCAAGAAGAAAATCTCAAATGAGGCCATGTAGTGCATTTCTTTGCATTCTCCTTTTTTTTTTTTACTCTTGAGGACCAAAAGTTTGGGAAAATGTATTTAGCTGAATCAGTGGGCATAGTGTGAATTTTGGGTGTATGGTTAAGGCATGTTTCTGAAACATTCATGAATCATAGTAGAAGGGATAGGAAAGAGAAAAGCAGAGCATTTTCCAATACTTCAGGGTTGCTTTAAAATGCATTCATCTATATTTCTTTCATTTTTCAGATCACTTCTTCCCCAAAATGTCATCCTGGATAATAGCTCTATGTTTTTCCCTAGTGGCTGTGGTTGGATTCGCTATATTTAGTTTTTACCTACTGAACAAATACAGTGAGTACATAGGAAACTGCCTTTTAACTGGCATAAAAGTAGTGTTAATGCACAGTTAATTGAGAGATAGCTCTGAAGTTACAGTAATTGTGCTTGGTTGGAATCGATGTTTCTTAATAGGTTGGAACACTGCCTAATGTTTCTTCCAAGGATAAATCCATAAAATCTTCTTGCCTCAGTGCAAGGATGGCACACTACTCTTCTTGTGTCTTCGCTTGAAGCTTAGCATCCACCTGCCACTAAGAATGGTGTAAGATGCTCTGCTCCAGAAGAAGTATTTTCTCTAATATTCTGCCTCAAGATGCTACATGCAGTCAGTATAGGGCATATGCAGGGAGGTAGCCTGAAATGATGTGTCCTATGCTGGCAATTTCATGGTTCTTCTAATCTGCTCCTTTAATTTGTCCCTCACTCAGTGGTGGGATTCAACTGGTGTAACAACCAGTTCGCTAAGCGCACATGTGCCAAATGTGTGCTCTGTGCACATGGTTTGTTTCCAAACCAGTCTAAAACTTATCTTCAACTGCAGGCCCACATGATCGTCGGAGCGAACGGGTTCACTCTCAGCTGATCATCGGAGAACTGGTTTTCCCGAACCGGTCCAAATAGGCTGAATCCCATCCCTACCCTCACCCTTCATTCCACTGCAATGTTGACTGAATTTTGGCTTACATAGCTATTGTTTCTCAATGGGTTAGTTAACCGTCCTTCTTGTCTTGAAATTTATCAGCCCATTCGAAGACTAAATATGTAGAACTGAAAAAATAATGGAAAAAACTCAGCTTTTGTACTTTTGTAGTCTAGCAGGCAATTTTATTTATGTATTTATCATATTTGTGTAGTTGCCCATCTTACATGAAAGCGACACCGGTTGACATACAGCACTTAATTTAAAAAACACACAAAAGCAGTCACAGTTAAAAGTAATTTTAAAAAGGTACACAAAACAGGAGAGAATGATATTAACCATAATGATATTAATGATATTAAAGGAGCCATCACAAAATTCCCTCCCCTTCTTTTTCCTTACTTTCTTTCCTCAGTTATGTTCTTAGGATAGTTTACAATTCCCAGAGGGATATTCACAGTTAATATTTACTTAAATTTCTGTTTGTCAACAACTGTATCTCATCTGCACCACTAAATGGCAGCCAACAGCTATAAAAAACGCCTTACACTTTGCTGCCATCTAGTAGTAAGTACATTGGTCATCCAGTTCACCCATTGTTTGAAGCAGCGCTTCTTAGATTTTTTGATCAAAGAATCTTTTTGAACTTTTAATAATAATGGAAAACTCCAAGGGACCTTTGTTTGTATAGGTTATATTTATCAATATTTAACATATTACAATTAAAATTAATGCCTTTGTAGAATATTTATTTATTAAATCAAGTAAAAAGAACATTAAACCTATTACATGCTAACGTAAATGTATTTCATGAAAAAACCTACATTAAACATTCTCTATTGCCCCCAATTTTCCTTTTTTTTTGTTTTAATTTTGTATTTTAACCTTTTATCTTTGAAATTTAATAAAAATTTCTTAAAATAAGAAAAAAACATATTGTAACAAATAAAAAGCAATAATGAGAAGAATGACTTTGTTTTAAAATTCTGCAAATATCTTCAATAATTGTCAAAGGGGATTCTTGGACCATATTTTAAAAGCCACTGGTTTAAAAGAATAATTCCCCCCCCCCCTCTATCAGCAGTATAACATGAAAGAAAAAAAAAATCTTTGCTAGCTTTTGATTAGTTTTCTATTATCTTATATATTGAGTGATGATTACGTTTAGCTGTTTTTTTGTTCCTTATTATTTCTCCAAAGACTTAGGGAATACCAGTTGGCTTTAATTACAGATAATGATGGCAAAAAACAGAACAGAGTATTCTTTATTGGCCAAGTGTGTTTGGAAACACAAAGACTTTGTCTCCGGTGTATAAGCTCTCAGTGTACATACAAATAACAAAGTGATAAATCATAAATTGTAAATACAATCATAAATCATAAGACAAAAAACAAAGTGATAAACCATAAGATACCAACAGGAGAAGGTAATAGGAAAGATGAGAAGCATAACATGGGTAAATATCCTTAGACATAAGACCGTGCTGTGGGAATATGGTGTTTAGCAGAATGATGGCATGGGGGAAAACTGTCTTTGTGTCTAGTTGTTTTGGCATGCAATGCCCTATAGTGGCATGCTGAGGAGAGGAGTTAAAACCTCACATTTACGTTTTCTGCAGCAGTACAATAGTAAGTTGTTTTTGTTTTCTTCTATTTAGGAAAGCTGGTCACTGAACTGAGTAAGTGATTTTCTTTTTCTTCTTCTGTTTTTTGAGTTATCAATCTCAATTCCAGTGAGATTAAGCATTCCTTAATGTATAATATAGGTATTATAGGTGATTCTGTGTTGTGTCTTTTATGGGAAAAGAAGAATATCAACTTAATTATATTTTTGTAAAATTGTCACTCTGTATAACAAAACAGAAAGGGACAAATAAAAACCCATAGCAAAATATCTGCTGATAGGAACAAAGTGTGCACTTCAGAAAATTAATGATGCAGAAAGAAAATTACTTTGTAGTGATTTTGAACAGCTATTTTTTTTAAATTATTTTTTCAATATTAAACTGTTCCTTTGATTTATTTTAATCTTTAATCTTGTTTTTAGATTGGAGAAAGATGGTGATACCAATCGAAAAAGGTTGGTGGCTGGCCCACTTGTTATTACTCCAAAATGTAAATTCCATCATTGTTGTGCTAATCTCTGAAACTAAATGTTTTACATCAAGTTTTAATGAGGTTTTTACTCCATACTCCAAAGAATTTTTTTCTAAATTCAAAAGTGTTGTCATGTGCTAAGTTCTGGTATTTATACATAAAGAAATCAGGTATCAGCTGCGTTTTTCAATGACAAATACAATATGCATTAGTGGAGATTTTGATATCATTCTTTTAAAAAATTCTATGGGGAAATTTCTTTTTTTTTAGCAGGGACTTACACAAGGGACTTCCATGTGGCAATATGTCAATGAAGATTCTCAGCCATCCGGGTAGGATTGTCTGGAAGTTGAGTTATGGCAACTGGGCTCCTTTTTTTTTGCTGAGTCATGTTGTTTGCAGAGGGGGTATTCAGCCGGTTCGGACAGGTTTGGGTCAACTGGTAATGGCGACCTGCAGGTGCCCCCCGCCTGCCCCAGCGCTATAACATCCTATTTAGCCACATTTTCTAAGCCGTGTGCGCGAGCAAAGCATATGTGTGGAAGGCTGTGTGCATGTGCGGAAGGCATGTACACGAGCGAAGCGATCATGCATGTGGGCGCTCACATTTTTGGTGCGCGCCAAACTGGTGGTAAAATTATGTGAAAACCACCGCTGGTTGTTTCGATGACTCGCCTTCCAGACAATTCTACCTGGATGGCTGAGAACCTTCATCAATATATGGTTAAAAGTACAATAAAAGGACTTCCAGAAATTAGGCAGAAAGTACAAAATATTATATACTTATTTATCTACTCAGTATATATTTTGATATCAAATATATTGTTTATATTTTATTTAAAATGAGATAACATTAGCCTATTCTGTTTAGGCATGAAGATACTACCTTCTTGTTTTACTGCACAATTTAGTCCAGGGAAGTGCCATTCATACTATCGACTAAATAGATCAAGGGAGACTTGGTGCAGCCTTGGAAATGGATATTTTAATGGGATAAGCGTTAAAAGTTGTTTCAAAATAAGATCTATGTGCTGATCAATGTCTTCCTCGTTATAATTAAGAATGGGGCAATTGCAACATTTTCTTTTAGGTTAACTTTTCATCCTCCCCTTCTTTCTCTTTTCTCACTTCTCCTTTTTCCTCTCAGCAAACATAGTTCTGGATCCAGAAACGGCCAGCCACGAGCTGATCCTGTCTGCAGACCAGAAAACTGTCATACAGGGATTCATGTGGCAGAGCCTACCATACAGTCCTAAAAGATTTAATATGGAGCGCTGTGTCCTGGGAAAGGAGGGATTTTCCTCCGGGAAGCATTATTGGGAGGTAGAAGTTGGAGAGGATGGGTATTGGGCCTTAGGGGTGGCTAGAAATTCCATGAAGAGGAAGGGAAAGCTCATCCTTGTCCCAGAAGAAGGAATCTGGGCAGTGGGAAAAGACCGGATTCAATACAAAGCTCTTACTCTACCCAAGACTCCCCTGACTCTGAAGAAGAAGCCCAGGAAACTGGGAGTTTACTTGGATTATGAGATGGAACTAGTTGCCTTTCATGACATCAATCACCAAAAGCATATATTCACCTTCTTCTCAGCTGCATTCAATGGGGAAGTGGTCTACCCCTTCTTATACGTAGGGGTAGGGTGCTGGCTTAGACTGTGTCATTGATGACTTTTCTTTAAGAGAGGTTCAATCAGAAAATTGAATGTAATAGAGTTCACCTTGTATGGCATTAGACAAGAGACAGGCAGTTCATTTTCCATATCACGCAAGGGCTGTAGATGGTCATATAGGGATCACTTCTTCTTACTGCAGCCTTACAGTCATGGAAAGGGAGAAACTTGTGAGGTCTTGATTAGGCGGGTGGATGTCACTCACCTCAAGCAAGAAAATGTTGGAGGCCAGCCTTTTCTATATTTTACTTACCTGCTGCTGATTTACCTCAAGTTATTTCCTCTATTTGACCCCCACAAAGTAGATCAGAAATGGAGAAACAACCTTGGAGCGATAGGCTAAGGTGGTACATATGTGTTATTATGTGTACTAAGTGAGGGGGGCAACATTTTTGGCAGTCAGGGATTATACACAAAAAATACTTTTTTTCCTAGCTTCTATGAGAATGACATCTTAGGTTGAATATGGTAGTGACATAATGAGGAGTGAGGGCTAAAATGTTACGCCTTTATTTTTTCAGGTTTTCTTTTAAAATAGAATACTGTATTAATGCAATGGGAGGCTTAATGCACCGACCCTGAGGCTTGTGGGTTTTTTTTTAAATAAAAATATAAAAATTTTGTTCTTATAATTCAGCAAACTAGGGGTTTGTTTTACACCATCATTAACTGTGAATGGTTGCTAAACAAGGCAGTTGGTAAGCAAGGTCTACCTACACTGAAATGACAGAATAATTGCATGAATACAAGCACATTGCCAAGAGACAGAAAATGTTCCTCCTCTCAAACAACTCCAACTTTTGGGCACTCCTTCTGTTAATGCCCCTTACCCTGCCCCAAGCTGAAGCCGAATGACAGCAGGAAACTATATGATTTACATCCTGAGTACTGTTTTAGAGAAAAACAAGATTAAGCTTCAAGAGGAAAGGGGTATTCATAGAATGCTTTGTATCTGATGAGTTGTGTCCTCCAAGGAGAATGTGAAGCAATTTGGTGATGAAGTTCAAAATGGAATTTTTCTCCACAATTTTTAAAAGCAAGGGACTTCTGGGGAAGAAATGGTGAATTGAAATTGGCTTCGTTTTCAGCAACGACTGCAGTAGACCAGTTCTTCGTACTTCCTCTCTGGACAAAGAACGGACTTGAGATAGCCCACAAGTGCTCCATACAATTGCTTCTTGTGAGAAGGCTGCAAGACAACAGTCTCTGGAGTGTTAGAGCTGTGGGAGATGCATAAAAGCCAGCTTTGCTCAAACTGTAGTCATTGCCTTTAAAAGAACAGTGGGTTTGCATAGTTCCTTTTCTAATCACTTTTGGAAATTGTTTGTTAACTGCTTTGTTGGGGGCAATATGCTGGTCCTGTAAATCGCTTAGAGAGGGCTGTAAAGCAGTGCAATGCGCTATATAAGTCTACATGCTATTAGGAACCTTTGGATCAGCAGGCTTTATAGCATTGGGTGAGTTTCCTTCAATCGGTAGAGAAAGTAGTTTTAAATACAAGCCTAAGAATTAAGTATTTTGGAATTAAAAAAAGGGGGTGACTGGAACTTTGATTTAGGAAAGTTACAAATTGACTAAGGTTTCAGAATGTTTAGAAATAAGATTTTGGAATTAATTATAAGAATTCTTCCTGTGGGAAAATGCTTTTTAAATTCTCTTAAAAACATGATAAACCAATAATAAAGTAGAAGAGTCACCTGAATAACTTTTCTATATTGAATTTACAAAAGAGAGCACTTGCTGTATTTTAAGGGAAGATGATAAGTTGTTAAAATTGTTCATACTTGTGATAAAGAAGGAAGCCACTTCTTTATTTATCTTTATTATATATTTTTTCTTTTCTTTTTGATCTAATTTTTTCTTTTTTTTTACATATTCCTTAAATATATGCTAATTTTTTTCTTTTCAATATTTTTATTTTTTCCTTTTCTGCACTTCATATTTTTCTTAATTCATTTCTTTTAATTTGTATCTTTTTAATTTTAATTTCTAATAAATTTATCATTTTTTTTAAAAGCTAGCTACAAGGAGACTTATATACACCCACGTAGGAATGGAAAATAGGTCACAAAAGATTGTTGCTATTTCAGTTGTTCCTCTCTCTGTTGACTTTTTAAGAAGTAATAGATTAATAATAATGAGGTATATGCCTGATATCTGTTTATTGAGAGAAAAATCCTCTTAATCAAATAAAAATCTACTGTAAAAAAAGGTAGCTCTCTGATATACTCTGACTCAAAGAGAAAACTGTCCAAGTATGTTTGTGTGTATAGCTCTAAATAAAGCTTCATTCATTTGAAATGCTCTGTCTTATACTCTTAAAATATATTTTAAGTAAAAAAATGAACAAGCCTTTTTCTTTTAAATGTAAATACTTCAAAAATACAGGCAAGAGGCTAGTGAAAAGGCCTTCATTGGGGAAAAATATTATTTGAATATAGCCAATTTTATACTATCAAGCTTACCCATACTTGAGGGAGGTATAAATTAGTCAGGAGGAAATACGATCCTGTGGTATCCGGGGTTTTGTTTTTAGTTATTCCAAAGAGCACTCTGAGGAGAATCTGTCTCTAATGCCAAAATAAGCATATTTTTCAAGAAAAGAAATGGGTTCAAAGTCTGTGAATGTGTAAACCAATCTGGGTCGGAGACACTAAAATGAGGGGAAAATCATGTTTGATTTCCCATCTATTTGTCCATTATAAAAACACACAATTCCTTGGAAATCAGTCAGATAAATAAAGAAGAGAAGCAACTGAGTACCTGAACTTTATTTAAGGTGGATGTGACAAGATCCATTTTAACACTATGGTTTGGAGAATGCACTCATTACAAACACGTCTCACAATATTTCTGAATGAAAACACTTGATATTTGAATAACCAAAATGGAGCAGTTTCTGAAGAAAATTCACATTTGTAGAAGGGGGAAACCCAGATATTAACATTTGGCATGAGTTCTACCTTTTTGCAATATTGTGGGAATAATGGGAGTATGGATCATGTTAGTGGCAGAAAAATTAATTGTCTGGAAGATCCCACAGGTTCAATTTTCTGTTATATTACTTGTTGCAATAATATTTGCAACGTAGACTCACCGTGCAATTTTGCAAAGGGCAGAGCTTGTGTCATGATGATGCAAAGCTGCTTTAAAATAGGGAATAAATTAAAGAGGCTATTAAATTTATTCTTACTTGCATGCAGTTCTGCAATTACAAAGTATTTGCAAGAAATTGAACATTTCACTTTTATGACAGCATAATGAAAAAAAAATATTTATAATAACAAAAAGATCTTATTCTATTCACAAATAATCAGAAGCACAATAATATAATCAAACCAGGAGAATACACTGGACATTGCACATATGCAATAATTTTTATTACAGGATTATATTTTTTTATGTTGAAATTATGTGCATAAGAAATAAACTAAATAAAAGGCTACAAAAATAAACTAAAAGGCTGCACAATTTGCAAGCCTCTAGGCAGGATGCAGTTGGCATAGGTATGTAAAGCAAATTTAGGAATTAAAAATAAAGATAATATCAAGGCACAAGTAGATCAAGATATGACAAGCAAACATCAAAGGCAGGCTGTTTCTTGAGACTGCAATATCAACTGAAATGCAGTATAAGGCACAACTTTGCACCAGAATAGGCCACTAGAACAAATGTTTGAGATACACTAAATTGCCTCTTTTTCTACTAAACGAGGTAGTAGAGAAGAGCCACTAATTTTTTTTTTCTCACAAAGGAACCTAAGCTGTAATCAATACATTGCAGGCAGGTTTGAAACTAAAGTTGCACAATCTCCATTTACGTGGAAGCTACAATCCTACAGCTATCCATTTTTCCTCTCCATCAAATTATCCCATGGAAGCGCTCTTAATACAGGTTATTTTCCTAATATTTCACTAAAAAGCTTTCAAATAATTACTTAATAGACCTTTTCTCATAAAAAGAAAATGTGGCTTCAGGACTTTAGGTCTAGGTCATTCATTTCATTATGAAATGGTGGAAATACATTAACAGGTCTTCATCCCTCTTTGAAGGCAGCTGACGAGGTAAATGTCACTGGATGAGATAGTTGCTCTCATTGGGAGAACATAGTTCTCAAATAACTCAAGCAGGCTTCCCTCAGTTTTAGATGCATGGTAATACCATATATCCTCAGGGTACATACCCAGCTGATTGAACATGGAGCAAATCTGGAATCAGAAAGTATATCCAATTAAAAGCCAGGGTTTTAACAGGCAGCCTGTCCTATCTATGTTTATCAATTTCCACATCAAAATGAGCAGTCGGAGCCTCCTTAAAGATAAAGGAAGGCTGACCACACAGATCTTAGTCCCCTAATTTCCCCTGAAGCTATTAGCCCATTAATTAATTTACCTCACATGATTTTTAGCTAGTTTAAACTCTCTGGAGAAAGGGCAAGATTAAAATGTGCTACATACATTTTCTGTCAGAATTACTATTTTTCCCTCAGCATTGAATTTTATTTTGCCTTCATCTTGAAAAGAATATTTTAGAAAGGATTTCAGTTTCCGGAATCAAATAACAGTTGGGATTATAGCCTAGACAGAATAAAGTTCCATCTTCAAAATTACAGCAAATAAAATACACTTAGATTTGCAGTAAAACAGATGACGAATAAGCCTTTTCATATAGCACCAAGAGGTAGAAGAATGCTCAATCTGTTGCTAACTCCTAGGAACCAATGAAGAAAAAAAATGACACAAAGCATTATATTAAGACCATCACTTGTTAAAATATCATAAGGGATGTTGAGAAATTATGGACTGCAATGGAGAAATGACCAGAGTCAGCTACAGGATGGACATTGTGTTGTTTTTTTAATGTCTCCTGGAAAACAATTTTCAGTCAGGTCAGACATTTTCAATAATCTCACCCCTTTTCTTTGGAAGATTATAATCAGTGAAAAACAGAAAAACCAGAAGATGTAATTCACACGAAACTGAATAATTTCAGTGAATTTTGTTCTCTAAGTTTGATAAATTAGAGTGGGCAAAGATAAAAGAGGACAAGACTCTTAATGATTGATGTGGGAGGACATATATACAAATTCATACAAATGAAGCTTCTCATGCAAGTTGCATAGTTAAATTAATTTTGGAGGGCGGGGGGGGGGGGGCGAAAGCCCTACTAAGCAGGTATATACAAAAGTTTGAAGGCGATTGCTTAACGCATTGTAAGCCGCCCTGAGTCTCCGGAGAAGGGCTGCATATAAATTAATTTTTAAAAAAAAATTATGCCCATTAATTCTCTTAAAACTACCTACCAGTCAACATGATAGAAAACCTATCCCTGTGAGAAGTTGGTTACCTTTTACAAAAGCTACTATGCATAAGGAAGTGAGCCAGTTTGGTCTAGTCATGAGACTGAGTTCTAGTCCTGCCTTAGGCATAAAAAAATAACTCCTATGCTTGAGGAAGTGCTTTTCCAGGAAAAACTGCAATGAACTTTAATTTTTTATTCTGAAAAAGTGGTTTAATTTCTCCAGCTTATCCAGTATTTTATGGTATGTTCATTAAATCCAATTTCTTCTCACACCCTTCTCAACATTATACAACAACACCGAGTTGTGCATTTTCCCCAGATTGGTGTTTGGACCAACAGTTAATAAACGATAATGCAGGGCAATCTCCTGTATGTTTATTTAAAAGTCAATATTTTTTTTCTAAGTTTTCTGTCAGGTCCGACTGTAAAGGGGCCGACTGTAAAGACTTTCCTGACTGAAAAGTTAGTACCAACGGGTTTTCTCCTCAACCGTCCTATTCCAACTTAATCTTTGAATCAGAGGTAGTTTGTATTCCTGCGTCTAAACAGATGGGTTTACTAAACTGATTTCACTACACTTCCTGGTTTACTGTTCGTCCGATCTTTTTTCTTTTTTCTTATCTTTCAGGTTCTGCCTTCACTGTCCAATGCCGGTGCAAGTAAAATCACCTACTTGTGATTTTTGTCTTAGGTTATTGGGGTTTTGAAGAGAATTAAAAATAACGTAATTTATAAAATGGAATGAAATGGAAATATTGTATGGAATACTTAGCCGCCCATTGGAAGGAAAATAATAGTTTATAAATAGATCGTTGCAGCTACCGGTATATCTTCTCAAGTGCGACGGAGATAATGAATTTGTTTGGATTCGAGGGAACTTTCTTAGCGCAGTTTTAGATTCAGCTAGGGAGCATCAGAATAGAGCTTTGTATTTCTCTACGCTGATCAGTTACATTTGGGACTGATCCTAATAAACTAATTCTCCATGACGCTTTATTGTATGGTAAGGCGGAGGATGTTACCGATAACATAACATAACATACCGATAACATAAGCACATTTGTCATTTCTGCCCCGCCGTTCTTTCTATTCGCATTGGTCGGTACAGTATTCTGATAAAATCTAAGATTTCCGAGAGGCAGGTATAGCTTTGGGTCGGCATATTTTAGATTTCACGATGTTAATTAATTCGAAATAACTGGGATCCATATTTTCACTTACGATCATGAAACTGTAGTGTGTGAATAAACACTTTAAAAATAAAAGCAAGTGAAGCGTTCTTAGGATGCGCCCACGGTGTCATTAAGAATCGAGTTTGCCTCAAATGAGACATTCCAGTTCATATTAAACTTGGACTCTGATGGTAAGTTCTGATTGGCTTACATTCAGAAAAACGGACCAATGAGAGATATACGAAGACAAGTACTGTAACAGCAAATGGTACTATGGCTAGCTTTAATAAGTATTGGACTATATTAAGACTGTAATTCTACTTCCTCGTCTGAGGGGAACAAACCCTCAAACAAGTCTTTCAAGAAACCTTGTAGATTGTGTTGCATTTAATAAAACGGAATGCTTCAGGTTCATGTTTCAGATCGGCCTCATTTAATCATATGTACGACCCGCAGTTCCTGGTCAGATTAGCCTGAAAATAACCTTTAACCGCGCTTATAAAAACGCTGATAAAAGAGAATATTTGTAGCTCAGGGTTGAAATGATGGATCTTTGGTGCTTTCGGAGCTTGTTTTCTTGCAGATATTTCATTACCTTCATGATGTTACCTAGTTTGAGTTCAGAGAGCACCAAGGACCCCCTCACTTATAAAAATTTAGGATGAAAAGCAAAAATTTGGGTTGGACATTAAACTAGGTGTATTTCTTTATTCAATTTCTGCTGCCATCCATCTCCAGAATGTGAACAGTTTTGACCATCTCCAGTATTTAGAATTTATCAAGAACCATGAGTTTTCTAGACATAGGGGTTTGATAAAGTAATCATACAAACTAGAAAGAGAAATATATTCTGTCAAACTCTCCTGCTTGTCAGCGTTTGATCTATAATAGGGATAGTGGTGTTAAAGGCAAAGAAGGAATTTTTCAAAGTGATGTGGTCAAAGTGGTTGGAGTTCTAAATTTTCTCAGCCGTTTTTTCTTTCCCCATTATTATAATTATATATTTATTAAACAAATTTATATGGCCTCCCAACTTACCTGTGGCTATCAACTCATGCAAAAAACTCCGTATGATTTCATATGCAGGAAGGTTTTAATCAAATGGATCAATTCTAGATTGTATGGTACTATGAACAAGAGCAAATATTTACAAAATATGTCTAAATCTTATTAGTATGGTAAAGTAAATTACTTCTCTCGCATATAATTAACACTGGAGTAAAATTATACAAAGAACATCAGAAAAGTTTTTTTTTCTTTAAAAAAGCCGTTATTTCGTTTTATTATACTGGTCTTTGACGATACTAGTCTCTCATTGGTTAAAATAGAACTCTTCCTATTGGTCTGCTCTTTTCAACCAATCGCAATAAGAGAAATGCGGTCAAGAAAGGTATAAAAGACCTTCAACGGCGATTGTTTGCTGTTGTTTCGTCTTGGGAGGCGGAAGAGTTTGAAGATGTCTGGCCGAGGTAAAACTGGAGGCAAGGCACGAGCGAAGGCGAAATCCCGCTCTTCCAGAGCCGGGTTGCAGTTTCCTGTGGGTCGAGTTCATCGGCTTCTACGTAAAGGCAATTACGCCGAGCGGATTGGAGGAGGAGCCCCGGTATATTTGGCTGCGGTGCTGGAGTATTTGAGCGCTGAAATTCTAGAGCTCGCTGGTAATGCCGCGAGGGACAACAAGAAGAGTCGGATCATCCCACGACACTTGCAGTTGGCGGTGCGCAACGATGAAGAATTAAATAAGTTGCTGGGGGGAGTTACTATCGCCCAAGGTGGCGTCTTACCAAATATCCATGCGGTTTTATTGCCGAAGAAAACCGAAATTCTACATAGCGCTAGTAGCAGCAAGCCCACCACCAGCTTAAGCAAGTCTGCCAAGGTACCCAAAGTCGCAGTCAAACCGACGACCGCTCCTGTTGCTGTTCAGTGAAGACAAGATAACAACCCTGCCCCGGGGGACAATACTGAGACCCAAAGGCTCTTTTCAGAGCCACCCACAGGCTTTTTGGAAGAGCTTTTCACCACTAAACAAATTCACAAAATTCAAATGTACAAGAATGTTTTTAAATACCAGTCTAAAGAATATTAAACGAGGAACCTGAACATAATAGGAGCAGTTTGTTTATTAAGCCAGGTCTAATAAGAGTTATCAAAGTTTAGTGGCAGCTTATAAAAAGTTGCAAATGGCTCTATTTTAAGCCTGGTCATATGACCCAGAATGGCTCTGTTCTAAAAGTACAGTAACAAGCTAGACAACACTAATAACAATCCTTCCACTGCTCAATAAATTTAGTATGTAGGTTGCCAATATAATACTTTTGACAGCTGGTAATTTCCCAGGATTGAGAAAATTGAGATAAAAATTTTAAATGGTGTAAACATTTTATTTACAACTACATTCTAACAGCCGGTTTGGTCTACTGATTAAGGCAGATTAGAAACCTGGTGTTTCTAGTCCTGTCTTAAGCATGAAAGTTAGCTGGATGACTAGACCCATCTCTCTCAGCCCAATTTACCTCATGGGGTGATCATGAAGCAAAGAGGAGGGAGTATTAGGTATTTTTGCTACCTCAAGGTTTTATAAAGGTGGGATAAAAAAACACGTCCTTTGATTTTAGTGATACACGGGCAAATGATACAAACTTGATTGCAGAAAATACGACTTCAACAGTGGTCAACACCTGGAATGCTCTACCCGACTCCGTTGTTACATCCTCTAACCCTCACAGCTTCAACCTTAAACTACCGTGGACCTTGCCCCATTCCTAAGAGGTCTGTAAGGGGCGTGTGTAAGCGCACCAACATGCCTACCGTCCCTGTCCTGTCCCCATTTATTTGTATTCGTTTCCTTCATGTCTGTTCATATTCATGCTATCTTGTATATGCTTGACAAAATAATTTTATTCCTCTTCCTCAGCACACTCCTGTTAAACCAGGAGATCCTTGGTGCTGTTACAGGTCTGCTCAAAAAAAAAGGGGGGGGGGCTTTGACTTGTTCTTTTGACAACAAGAAGAATGGGACAATCTTCTCTCCAGCAAAAGCAGCAGGTGAAAAAGTGTTAAGGTGCTGTGATTGGGCCTCAAACATGTTACTCACTCCTCAGAGTCTATATAATACAGATACATCAAGCCTTGCCCTTGTCAAGATAATAGTTCTCTTTTTGCAAAGCTCAGATTCCCTTCTCTGGACTAAGGGGGATCACACCCTTCCATCTGACAGGCTCCTTCATCCACTGTCCAGTTTTCTTCTGTGGCTTTTATTTCTACCTCCTAGGAATGTCTTCCTGAAGCAAATGCTCTCAAAAATACAAACATAAGGAATGGAATCAAATTTCCCCGAAGCTGGAGATGTAGTTGAATCTGAAGTGTGTGTGTGTGTGTGTGTGTGTGTGTGTGTGAAAATCCCCAAACTTGAGATCCTCCAATACCCATAAAGACAAACACATCCAGTTACTTTTGCAGATTAAATGCCCAGACAATATACAAAAAATGAGTCTGGGAACACCTTCCAACTATGGCATTTTATTAAAAGGCATAAGCTTTTTTACCCTATTCGCTTAGACTACCATTTCAAATGGTATTAAAAATAAGGTATTAATAGCGTACTTTTGATCATTTTTATTTCCAGAAACCAAAGGAAAACAGGCTCTCAAAATGTATTTACGGTGTTTCTTCTGATGTTTCAGTACCAAAAAGTCAGGCAGAATGGAAAATGCTTTATATAAATTTATATTTCTTAACCCTTCTCCCTCAGAGAGGGGCTCTGGCAGTGGTGGTTTGCCCCCGGTTTGCACTGGTTCTATAGAACCAGTAGTAAAACCGGCAGGAGGCTCTGCCCACTGACCTCAATGTCACCAAAATGCTTTTGTGGATGCGCAGAAGAGCGTGCACGTGGACCCGTTGCGAATCGGTAGTAAAGGTAAGTAGAACCCACCCCTGAGTTCTGGGCAGTGTACAATATAATCAATAAAATCAATTTAAGGTTAAAAAGTTTTAAAATTGTAATAATATAAAAGTTTCCAAAGGTGAAAAATTCCAAGATGGTTGATTAGCAGTTGTTAATACAGGTGTGTGTGGGGGGGGGGGGTGGAGTTCACATGGATCCAGCCAGCCTCATAGTTGTGTAGGCCTCTGCCCCTCTCCTCCCTCCAGGCCTCACAGCTAAGTTTCCCCTTAGCCTTACAGAAGGCTGAAAAATTGGGGGCTTTCCTCACCTCTGAGGGCACAATGCTCCACAATGCAGGGGCAGCAGCAGAAAAGGCCCTTCTAGACCCCACCAGTCAAAATTTGAAAGAGTAAAATTTTATTTATTTTTAAAATCCAGAGACCAAGAGGCCTAATGGTTTGCCTACTACATGAGTAAGGCTGCTGCTACATATGAATCAGCTGCCATTGATTTGTGTAAGTAGAAATGTTTAACAAAGTGGTGTATCCAGTCATTTCTCCATGGTATATTTAGTATTATATTCAAACTACAATCTCTGGTTTTCTGCTTTCTTAACGAAGTGGAATCTTGAACAAAAAAAAAATTGCCATAAAATAATTTGTTAGAGCAATAAACTTCATAAATCCTGTCTGAATTAGAATTTTTTTGAATTCTGTTTCCTTGAATTCTGGCTTTCCTGAAGACTGAATGCTTAGAATAAGGTTATTTCTTGTTGTTTTGGCATTTCCAAAAAAGTGGTTGCTGAGAAACCAGCATGATGCTATTGCTCACTTGAGAACTTCACTTACAGCCCTAAAATTACAGCTATCTGTTTCAGTATACTTTTTAATTTATTACATTTGAAGGAGGATAAAACTTTGGTTCAGATCAAAAGCCAAATATTAAAGGCCCAAAACTTTATATGCCACCCATCTCACTGTCAAATGAGTCTGGGCAACTCACATTTTCAATAGTAAAGTGAACATAAATTAAATAAGTTAAAAAACCAGCATATTGTGTGCTATCTGTCACTTTGAAAACAACACGTCCATTGTTCTTTAGCCAGTTTAAACCAACTGCATATAGTTAAAATTACTGATCTTTCAGGATTCATCCAGAGAATGTTCTTGGCAGCCATTAGTTCTGTGCACAATTATTCTTTGCTGCGCAAAATTTCATATGCAAAGCTACTTCTCAACTAGGAGCATTGGCACAGAGACTGTGTTTTATTTTAAAGTGTGTGACCAATTATATCTTGAAGTTAACGGAGGGAGAGATAGAAGTGGGCAGCCAAGGGAATAAGAAGGATGGCAGGAGGGCAATGCAGTCTGATAATACATAGCACCTGGAGGCAATTTAAATTTTTGATCCTAAAAAGTTAGAAAATTCAGTTGTGTCCACACACTTCGTTGTGTCACATTCCTGTTTCCAGTAGTTACCTTTTTCCACAGTTGGTTTCAGGACAGAAAAACAAACAAGATTATATAATGCAATGTACATACATACATACATACATATGTGTATATATGTGTGTGTGTGTGTATATTTCTTTATGCCAGGGATTTTCCTACGTATATCAAGATGTTTCATGGCCTAATTTTCAGTGAAATCTCCATTCACTAGTTTTTAGGCCTTTTTAAACATTCCAGCAGCTATCATGCTAACTGTTTGAATTTAAGAGGGAGGCTGGTATAGCTCTATTTCCATCTTATTTGATTTCTTCAGCCAGCCACACCCACTTTTCTTAATTCTGCCCTGTAACAGTCAAATATTTATTATTTTATTTTCGTAGGTCTTTATGTGTATATTTCTTTATGCCAGGGATTTTCCTACGTATATCAAGATGTTTCATGGCCTAATTTTCAGTGAAATCATGTGTATACATATATATATATGTATACACATACACACACACACACACACACACATATAATTATATTATTTTTAGGTTCAAAAATTTAGATTGTCTCCAGGTGCCATATATTATCTGACTGCATTTGCCCTCCTGCCATCCTTCTTATTCCCTTGGCTGCCCACTTCTATCTATCCTTCTGTTAACTTCAAGATATAATTGGTATTATATTCACTTATATTATAATCTTTATAATATAAATATATTTGTCCATTTTCCCCCTTATACGCTTTTCCATACCTTCAGTACTATATTTACTAAAGTAGAACAAAGATTCATGGAAAACTATAGCAAATCAACTTTCCACTTTGACTTAGCTATATTGGCATATTTAACAACTCCATGTTCATCAAAAAGCAAAAAAGGAAACCAAAAGACCAGAACAGCTTTTTGTCAGCGATCAACCAGATAAACCGGTAGCAAAAATCCCTGCGCCCCCACCCCCCACCATGCCCAGTTGAGCCGCACGATCATCAGAGGCTTTTTTTTACTTTTAAAAGCATTTTTTCTACCTCTTCCACCAAACCTCTTCCACCAAAAAATGTTTTTAAAAGTAAAAAAAAAGCCTCTGATGATCGCGCGGCTCAGCTGGGATTGTCAGAGGCTTTCCAAAGCATTTTTTTCTGCAACCTCTTGGGCGAAGAGGTGATTAAAAAATGCTTTGAAAAGTCTCTGACGATCCCAGCTGAGTTGCCTGATCATCAGAGAGGCATTTTTTAAAAAGCCTCTCTGAGGATTCCAGCTGAGTTGCCTGATCGGCAGAGGCTTTTCAAAAAAAAAAAAAAAGTTGGCCACGCCCACCCAGTCACATTACCCACCACCACCAAGCCACGCCCACAGAACCGGTAGTAACAAATTTTACATTTCACCCCTGAACCATTGGTTTGTTAATGATTGCAGCATTCACTTAAGACCACCATAAAAATCATAACATTGGTTTGATCACTTTGGGGGCCCTGTTTTATGACTACCACAGTTTACAACTATGATGGGCAGGCTCCATTACAGCCATAATTTGAGAACTACCTGTAGCTAAAAGCACAGGAATAATTTAGGGCTAATCAAGACATTGTTACTGCATTGAGCTCAATTCTCTCCACACCAGGTGGCACTAGCTCTCCACAACCTGCCTGGTAACACTGACCAATCTGGTCAGGGATCCAAGAGTTCCAAAAACAATGGGTCATTGGCTATTCCAGCCTCAGCTCCTTTTTTTTAACATAATGGTGGCACCATAGAGATGGAAAGTAGGACCCCAGATGACCGTCTGTTCTGCACCATGACAGAAACTATATGGTGGACGGAGATGACTCAAACATTCATAGTCTATCTAAATTCTTGCCATAAGAAGCTATCTTAAAAAATTAGCTTCTTTTGTATTGTTGGGGTTTTTGCTCGGGGTCATTTTATTATTTTTAGTTATGTCATTTTGGAGTTTTCTTTAGATTCTATCTTGGATGTTTAAACTATTTTTGTATGCTATGTAAGGCATTGTATCTTTAGATTGCAGCAGAATATAAATGTGTTATAGATAAAATTGCATAAGCTATGGTTTGTTTTAATTGTGCTTTGATTATAGGCTTTCTACAACATGCTTAGCCAGAAGCAAACCAACCATTTTCCACTTTAGTAAAGCAAGGCCTTTAGAAATTCAGAGGTAAAAATAATCCTCAGATAGGCATGTTTATGCATGCTAAACGTACACTTACAAAAATGGGTGACTTGGGGAGGGTTGTGAAATGAGGGGCACTGAATATCCCTGCTGATGCTAGAATAAACCTCCCTAAAACCAATGGGAATCACTTGGGAGAACTGTGTTTTCTGTCTGGCTTTTGTTGAAACAAAATATTCCCACTGAGATAAGCAAGAATGAAAACAACAGGTTGACAATTAACAGACAATTGCATCATCTCCACACCACATAAAATTACATAAAAGAACATCAACCATCCATAGTGGCCAAAAGTGTGGGCATATAGGTCAAGTACTGTAAATGAATGCAGATTTAAGGGCTTATTTGTAGATTTTGCTTTTGAACACACACCCTCACCCACCCTCCAAGTTAGAGAGTATTAATAGAATGAAGGAAAATGTCCTGGGATAATGTTGCAGGATCCAATCTGTGTCGCTCACCAGGACCAGAGGTTTTGTCTTCTGAGCTTTCAGAAGTATGCTGGAGCTCATCTTTAGGCAACTTCTCGTTAGCAGTGTTTGTGCTCTTCTGTGTATGGCTGTTTTTGTGCCTGCTCGTCCAACAATCTTGGTAGCTGCAAAATTGCTGAAAAAATAGCCAGGGAAGTGATTGAAGCCTGGGAAAGAGCCTTGGTGGAGCAGTGGACTAAAGACTAAAGTGCTGTTAAGTAGCATTTAGCTGCCAGCTGCCTGCCATTACTGCAAGTTCAAATCCATCAGGCTCAAGGTTGACTCAGCCTTCCATCCTTCCGAGGTAGGTAAAATGAGGACCCGGACTGTGGGGGCAATAAGCTGACTTTGTATAAAAAAGAACACAGCTTGGGGGGGGGGGGACGAAAGCCCTACTAAGCAGGTATATACAAAAGTATGAAGGCTATTGCTTAACGCATTGTAAGCCGCCCTGAGTCTCTAGAGAAAGGCGGCATATAAATCGAACCAATAAATAAATAAATAAACAGGCGCCTTGTCAGTCAATAGGAATGCTGAATTACCACCAGCCTATCAAGCACTTAGAAGATGAGGGCTGGGCAGCACAAACAAAGCTAATGACTTAAAAGCCAGCCATCAACATACCCCAATCAACATCTAAAAAGCCACTCACAACAGGCACTATAAGTACCACACACAGAACAGCACACACTCTGCTCAGGAATGGGTTCTAAATTTTTTTACTACTGGTTCTGTGGGCGTGGCTTATTTTAGAGGCGTGGCTTGGTGGGGGGGGTAATATGATTGGGTGGGCATGGCCAACTTTTTTTTTTTTTTACTTTTAAAAGCATTTTTTCTACAATCTCTTCAGCCGATCGTCAGAGGCTTTTAAAAGCCTCTGACGATCCCAGCTGAGCTGCGAGATCATCAGAGGCTTTTTTTTTTTACTTTTAAAAGCATTTTTTCGGCTGAAGTAGTTGTAGAAAAAATGCTTTTAAAAGTAAAAAAACCAGGCTCTGATGATCGCATGACTCAACTGGGCACGGGGGAATGGGGGGGCAGGGATTTTTGCTACTGGTTCTCCGAACCACCCGCCGCCATCGCTACCGGATCGGGTGATCCGGTCCAAACCAGGAGCATTTCACCCCTGCCTTTGACTTACAACAATTCATTTAGTGACCATTTAATTTACAATGGCACTGAAAAAAGTGGCTTATGGTCTTTTTTCACATGACCGTTTCAGCATCCCTATGGTCATAGGATCAAAATTCAATTTATGACAGTCGTACTATCCCAGGGCATGTGATCACAATTTGTGACCTTCCCAGATGGCTTCCGACAAGCGAAATCAATGCAGGAAGCCTGATTCACTTAACATCTGCAGTGATTTACCATATTTTTTGGACTATAAGACACACCGGAGTATAAGACAAAGATTTTGAAGAGGAAAACAAGAAAACAAAGTTTTTGGCCTCTGTCTGCACGTCTGTTTTTGGCCCACCCCAACCCCCAGGAGCACTCTACAGGCCTCCCAAACCTTCTGCACATCCTGTTTTTGCCAAAAACAGCCCTGCTTTTGGCCTCCCAAGCCCCTCATATGTCACGTTTTTGCCCTCCCCAGCCCCCAGGACCTCTCTGCAGGCCTCCCAAACCCTCTATCCATCCCATTTTTGCAAAAAGCGGGCCTGTTTTTGGCAAAAACGGGATGCACAGGGCAGGGTTTCAGGAAGCCAAAAATGGCTGTATTAGGTGTATAAGATGCACCAACATTTCCATCCTTTTTTGGGAGGGGGAAGTGCGTCTTATACTCTGAAAAGTACAGTACTTAACAACTATGGCAAAAATGATTGTAAAATGGGGCACAACTCAGTTAACAATTGCATTGCTTAGGAATGGAAATTTTGGGCTCCATAAATCGTGATGACGAGGATTACTTGTACTTCAGTGGGAACTCTCTTCTGGTGAATGCCAGAATCTTGTCTGGCAACTCTCTTCTCCTTGTTTCAGCCTATAGTAGATTCCACACAGCTGCTTTCTGGTTTCTTTCTTTTCTAGCCCCAACAAACTGTTATCACATTTGGGGATCTCTTCTGGCCAGCTTTGCATGGAACTGCTGAAACTTCTGGTGGGCTAGATTACTAATTACAACTTCTTTGCATCTTTCATTTTCATGGATTAATTATGTACCATCAAGCTGGTGTCGTCTTTTAGCAGCCATATAGATAGGATGATCTGTCCCTTGCCTGGCTCTTCAGATCTTCCAGTGGTGTACCCATCTCCACTGTTTGAGTCCATCCATGTTGATATTGTTTTCTTCTTTTCCTTCTAGCTTTCCCAGAACTATGGACTTGTCAAGGGATCTGAATTTTACATAAGGTGCCAAAACGTAATTTGAACCATTGATGCCTCAAGCGAGAACTCTGGATCAGTTGTTCTATGATCCATTTATTTGATTTCTTGGACACCTATGACATCCTGAAGAATCTTACACTAAACTTCAAAAGCATGAATACTCTATCTTGCTTCTTCAAAGTCCAACATTCACTTTCATAGAATGTCACAGGAAAAATCCTTGATTACACACTTTTGATCTTGCTGGTAGACTTGTCACAGTATCCGAATATCTTTTCCATGGTTTTCACAGCTATCCTGCCAAGTGCTAATCTAGTTTTACTTTCACACACATCTCTAGTAATTGTACTTCATACTTATCCCCTCATTTTTTGTTTCATCACATCTCATGAGTTGTGAGTGCTCACTTTCTATGGATTTTGTATCTTCTGATTTTTTTTCTTGCCTTTTTTCACTTTTCTTTTTAATCAACAGCCATCTTTTAGTTTAACAGATTAACAGAGTTGGAAGGGACCTTATAGGTCATCTAGTCCAACTCCCTGCCCAAGCAGGAGACCCTACACCATTTCTGACAGATGGCAGTCCAGTCTTTTCTTGAAAGCTTCCAGTGATGAAGCTCCCACAACTTCCGAAGGCAAAGCTGTTCCATTGGTTGATTATTCTCACTGTCAGAAAGTTCCTCCTCATTTCTAGGTTGAATCCCTCCTTGGTCAGTTTCCATCCATTATTCCTTGTCTGGCCTTCAGGTGGAAAATAGCTTGATCCCCTCATTATTGAAAATGTTCTCACAACCAGCAACCTCCTACTTATCCAGTAGCTATTCCACAAGGTCTCAACTGTCCCTGTTTAATATTTCTTGGCTCCGCTGTATCCCAGTATAGAACAAGACATGAACTGTCGGCAAGCTGTCCCAACAGATGGCTAATGAGTTTGTTTAATTTACAGCAGAGCTATTCAAAGGTTCATTGAAAGAGTTTTCCATTGGTTTGTTCCCTGTTTTTTTTTTAACTTTCCAATTTGGACTATGGTTTTGTGATTTCCTTGTGCTCTTTCACGCACCAAACCCAACCCTGCTTAGCAACCATGACTAAGATCAGCTGAGCTGCTACTTGCTGTGGTACGTATTTTTACGATTATGATAAAAAAAACAAAAGACACATTCAATAAACAGTTTAATTTAGAATTTGCAGGAAGTACAGGAAATTCTCTAATTTAAATTGACATTGATTAGGAAAGTCAAACAAGGGGAAAAAGTTAAGACATGTCAGAATTCTGGACTGGTTCACTTAATACTTTAATTAATAATGTGGATGGTTTAAGTTAACATGACATATCAAGTCAAACACTTATTATAATTATTCCATAAACCGTAACTAGAAATCCACGCAACCAAGCCAGCCACGTAGAAACACTACTAATTCCAGTTTGATGAATTTTGTGCTTCATTAAAACCAATATCATGTTACTCTGTTTCAAAATTGTGTATTTGAGAACAAAACAATTGTTGTAAAGCAGTTCTAACACCTTCCAAATCTGTTGGATTAAAATTTTCAGCCATTACCGGCAGATCCTGGATTTGAAGCAGTTCAAACAGTCTGGCTATGAGATTTACAACAAACAGGAATAGAGGCCTTTCTGCTCTCTTAAACATTGCTTAAAAGTTCCCAACCCTACAGCTCCTTTCCTAGGTCTTTTAAATGTTTCCTTTCTCATGTTTTCTCCTTTTGCCCATCTTCCTACTTCTGTATTTTCTACTTACTCTCTTATTCTATATCTGAGCTACTAATTATCTAATTCCTTCTCTTCCACTAATCATTATGCTATCTATTTTTAAGAGACAACTTCAGTCCCAACTGGGTTGCCAATCTGTAATAAGAAGAGGCAACTGTGAAGCAGATGAAAAGGATTGCAAATGTATTATTACGAATTAAATCAGATTGTTCTTGTCCTGCTCTGCTACTTTCTGAGCGACATTCCTATCCTGGTATTCAATGGTCAATTGGAACTCTCCTTCCAAACAATGACACCCGTTTTCAAGCAAAATTGATCAGAAATCCCAAGTTAAATAACCTCAAGAGAATTTGTTTAATGTCCCCTCGGATAATGGAACAAAAATAGGATACATCATAGAGTGGCTTGGAAGATGAAAGGCCTGGAATTTGAGGCAAATAAATGTCTATTCTTGAGTAAACATAATGGCAGCTCCAAGCTTTGAGCCAAGCTGAGGGGTATAGTCAGAATACTCCATATAATTCATGTCTGTAATTTTTGGCAACTACTCTGTAAGGTATGTGATTTATTAGAATATCTTATGTATTTATAAGTGTGTTGTACGGGCAATTAAGTAAACTGGATGCAATTTTAAAACAAGTAGGAGCATGGGACTAGATTGTGTCTGATGGTCCAGTCAGGTGTCTCATATTACCTATAGCACATGCCTGGTTTGGATAGAAGAATTAGAGAGGTAGAAAGGAGGGCAACGTAAGATGGAAACAAAGCTCTAAGTACTGAGCCTTCAATGGGGACATGAATCATTACAATGCAAATTATCTCTTTTCTGTTTGCATTCTATTCCGATACGTAATAGCTAGGACTACTTCCCTGATTTCAGGACATTCAAATCTTGCAATGTGAATTGTTTTGTAATCCCTGCCAAATCCATCAGGATTATTCCTCCCTACACAGAGACTGAAAGTAAGAGAGAGGGAGTAAACTGCCTCAAGAGGTTTGAGTAAAAATTTGCAAATGTGATTTTTCAAAACGCAGGGCCAGCAATTTAGTGCTTACGTTCAACCACGGATTCCTGACCATAAGAAAATTGTGGATTGCCTTTTGCAGTGTTTTTGAGTAACAGGGAAGAATTTCATTCCCCATAGACATGAGGCCAACCTGAAGAGGTTTAAAGTAAACATATTCATGGACATCAGATGAACAACAGCTCCTTACTATAGTGATCAGATGGTTCCTTCAGGCTCTAGAAGTAGCTTTTGGTAAGAACCTAACTGACCATTTTAGGAACCAAGGATAGATCAGAACAGCCTGTAGTCCAGTGATGCTAACCTTTTTGCCATCCCGTGCCAGCAGCGGGAGGGAGGGGGTGCCGCGCGTGCCCGTGCCCACACCCACTCCAGAAGTTAGCAAACAGGTCATTTTCGGCCTTTGGAGGGCCTCTGGGGGAGTGGGGAAGGTTGTTTTTGCCCTCTCCTGACTTCTAGAAAAGCTCTGGAGCCTGGGGAGAGAAAAAACAGGCCTTCCCCACCAACTCCCAAGGCCCTCTGGAGCCAGGAAAAAGCCTGTTTCCCTACTTCTCCAGAAGGCCTGAAAATCAGCTGAGCTCGATTTCCAAGCTGCCCACCGATACGATTACGTGCCATAGGCTCACTATCACGGCTCTAATCTGTTCTTTGTAAGACATGTTGGCAGGAGTGGGGTGGTGGGGAAAAAAAAGACACAATATTCATTCATTTTCTAACTTGCATCACATGGGGAGCTGCCATTTTAAAACATACCACAACGCCAAAGGACGACACTCTACGAGGAAACTATGGGAAATGCAAAGGGCAACTTCCAGCACCCATCAGAGGGCTGCTGCTAGTGAAGTCCACGAATGGAAGGCAACGTTCTTCAAAAGCTTTTTCCAGAGCTTCCCACCTTCAAACCTGAAACCAACCCCAGCAAAGATGTTGGGTTTGCATGTTGCCTTGGGCTAAAAGATGGTTTCTTTGGTTTTGGTACATTGTACTAATCTGGCCAAGTGTGGTTTATAGAATAAACCACACTTGGCCAGATTAGTGCAATTAGTACAACTAATTAGTACATTGTTAGTACAACTAATGAATAAACTGTGTCTTAGGGCACATTTGATGCCTGTAAAGGCAGCAGCCTTAGATAATAAGAAAGATGCAGCATTAAGGTTGCTGCATTCTAGGCAGGAGCACCATCTGCAGAAAGGCAAAAGGAAAGCCAGAGGCAGAAGCCTTGGCCACCTGCTTCGGTCAAGGAGGAGCAAGATAAACTGGCTACCTACTATCAGAAGTGATCGGTTGCATTTTAACCCTAGTAATAACAACTTACAGATACTCCTTGAGTTAACAGCCACAAGTCGGGCCAGGATTTCCATTGCTAAATGCCAAAACATTTGTTAACTGAGTCATCTCACCAACTATAACCATTTTGCCACAGTTATTAAGCGAATCATTGGAATCGTTAAGTGAATAAGCAAAGTCCTGCTTCTCCCATTAACTTTGTTTGCCAGACGTCAGGTGGGAAGGTTGCAGTCGGATGATCGCATGATCCAGGGACCCTGCAAAACTGTTGTAAATATATGCCAGTTGCCAAGCATCCAATTTTTGATCATCACCTGGGGATGCTGCGACAGTTGTTAAGTGCAAGGACCAGTCGCAAACCCCTTTTTTTCAGGGCCATTATAACTTTGAATGGTTGCTAAACGAATGGTTGTAAATCGAGGACTATTTGTATTCAGAAAAGAGGCAAAGAGCCTGCTATCTTTTCCCCAACTTCTGTTCCAAGGGTTTGGTTGTTTTGTTTTGTTTTGTTTTGTTTTGTTTTTTGGTATGTGTGTGTGTGTGTGCAGAGGAGGATAAATAAGCATGAATTCCATCCTACTTTTCCTGTTCTCTCCTTTCCAGGTATGTGCTAAAAAGATCCCTGATCTCCCGGGCATGTGGGTTGGAAATGTACATCAGCTGTCTTTCTGGCTGCTGGTAAGATCTTGACACAGACCTCACCACCTCTTCCCACCCTTCCTGCAGAGGTTCCCCTTTGCTCTCACAGATGTTGTGCAAAATGCAGCAGGCTACAATGACCCGCGGGGCGTAGCGTTCTCGCACATCGAGGCGGGAGAGGAGGCACCGCCAGCGGCCCCTGAGCCGCTCAAAGGCATAGTCCACTACTGTCCGGCAGTGGCCAAGCGTGCTGTTGAAGAGCTGTTTTCGGGAGTCCAACTGGCTGCTGTAAGGAGTCATTAGCCACGGCAGAAGAGGATAAGCAAGGTCTCCTAAGATAACCGGCTTTACTTGCTCTCCCTCTATGTCCATCGTAGTGCTAGGACCGAAACTGCCTTGATTCATGGCCCGGAAGATGGGGGAGCTGCGAAAGATCCTGGCATCATGAACTTTCCCAGATCGTCCAGCATACACATCGATGAATTTGCCTTCATGATCCACCAGGGCCTGCAGAACCATTGAGTAATACCCTCGGCTGTTGATGTATTCCATGGCTCGATGGGCAGGAGCAATGATAGGGATGTGGGTTGCATCGATCACCCCAATGCAATGAGGGAAACCTTTAGCCGAAAAACCTTTTATCACCTCGCGGGGCTTGGTGAGAAGAACCACATGGTGATAGACATCATAAAGAGCTTGGCAAACTTCCATGACTATCCTGGAGACAGTGGAGCGCCCAACGCCAAAACACTCTGCTACCGAGCGGTAGCTATCTGGGGTGGCCAGCTTCCATATGGCTATGGCCAGCTGTTTTTCAACAGTAATGGGAGCCCGCATGTTGGTTGTCTGACGTTCAAGAACCGGCCTCAATCTGTCACACAGCTCCATGAAAGTCTGCCGACTCATCCGGAAGTTCTCCTGCCAAAGGTGGTCATCCCAATGGGGCAGCACCACCTTTTCCCACCATTCGGAGCGGCCCGGCTGCACCCAGAAGGCCCGCTCCATGATGTAGAGTTCGTCTATCAGCCCAGCAAGAACCGCCGGGGACTGGAAGAGGCACGAACACATCATGGCGCGCAACGAGTCAATGCTGGTTTCCACCACTGCTCGGAGGCGCACGGCAGCTGCATTTTCCACCATCTGCTCAAGCTCCAGTAGGTCACGACGATGGCGGGGCAGAAACGTCCGGCGGGTGGCCAAACGGCTGAAAAGTTGTGACTGGATCCCGACAACGGTCTTGACAGCAGCTACAGCAGCTGTGGCCACAGTGACGGCCGCAGAGGCCATTTTGTCACCGGCAACAGTAACTTCTGAAAGTCAGAAGAGAAGCAAGAAGAAACTTTTTTTAGACAACGAAGATCAGCCCATCTAACTGATAAACTGTCCAGATTCTCAACTAGCAGTTCAGCCGATCCTTTTAACACTCCACCATACCAAATAAGAACTCTGTCGTTCAGCCAACAGAAAACAATGGCATTCTTTGCTTTTCTGAAATTGTGTCAAGTAGCCTGATGAATTTTTTTTTTTGGGGGGGGGGGAGGTCATCTATCGCTTACAAAGATAGTTCATGTTTCATGCTTTATTCTATCCACTGAACAAGTTATCTGCAAGTATGAGTTTGGAATTCCAAAAGTGCTTTTTCAGAAGGCAACTAGACTTTGTTTTTTTTTAAAATTAGATTTATATGCCGCCCTTCTCCGGAGACTCAGGGCGGCTTACAATGCATTAAGCCTTCATACTTTTGTATATTTATACAAAGTCAGCTTATTGCCCCCACAAACTGGGTCCTCATTTCACCTACGTTAGAAAGGATGGAAGGCTGAGTCAACCTTGAGCCTGGTGAGATTCAAACTTACAGTAATTGCAGACAGCTGAATGTTAATAACAGGCTTTTAGTCTGTTGAGCTATCCTGGTTTTTCTTTGAAGATCTTTCGCTTCTCATCCAAGAAGCTTCTTCACCTCTGACAGGATAGTGGAGAATGGAAAGATTTATATTCCTTGCAGGCAGCTGGTCATTTGCTTCCTTTTAGAGCCGTGATGGTGAACCTATAGTGTGGCACATGTGCCACAGGTGGCACGCGTTGCCATATCAGCGGGCATGCCAGCTCAGTTCTGGTGCGCATGTGCACGCTGGCCATCTGATTTTCGGGCCTTCTGGGCCCACTAGAAGTAGGGAAACAGGCTGTTTCCTGCCTCTGGAGGGTCTGGGGGTGGAGGGGAAGACCCGTTTTTCTTTTTCTGGCTCTAGATCCTTTCTATGCATCTGAGGAGGGCGAAAACTGCCTTCCCCACCCCTCGTTTTTTGCTGTCCCCAGCCTCTAGAGCCTTTCTAAGAGGCTGGGGACAGCAAAAAATGTCACTTTCTGTCCAACCGGGAGTTGGGAAATGGGTCGTTTTAGGCCTCTGGAGGACCTCCGAGGGCGTGGGGAAGGCTGTTTTCGCCCTCCCCAGATGCATAGAGAGGATCTGGAGCCAGGTGAGAAAGAAAAACGGGCCTACTGGGCCATCACGTGCCAGGAGCAGGGGAGGGGGGTTGCACGCACATGCGCAGGGCAGGGCGCATAGAATTATAGGTGTGGACACGCACACGAGCGAACCTTCTCCGCCCCCCCCCCTTCCTGGCTCATGATGGCAAAAAGGTTAGCCATCCCTGTTTTAGAGGGTCACTGAAGCCCTTGGAGGTTTATCTGGGTTCTAAGTAGTGTTCCTGATTCCTGTAGTCTTCGATTTTTTTGGGAAACCCATTCCTACTCCCACACCATTTAAAGGGTGTTCATCCCAAATTGTCAGAGCTGAATCCTGTCAGAGCTGAAGAAGTTTCTTGGATGAGAAGAGGAACATGTTCAAAAGAAAAAACAAGACAGTCCAGTTGCCTCCTGAAAAAGCACCTTTGGGACAACCATGACCTGGATGACTGAGAATGTCTACAGACTATGAATTTGGAATCTTTTATTTCACAGTTATTATACTGGGAGAGCCAGCTTGGTGCAGCCTTCCCGGGCTAGAAACTGGGAAACCATAATTTTTACTTCTGCCTTAGGCACAAAGCCAGCTGGATGACTTTGGGCCCCTCATTCTCTTTCAGCCCTAGGAAAGCAGAAGTGAAGACGGCAAACCACTTCTGAAGAACCTTGCTGAGGAAACTATAGGGAGTCACCAGGAATCAAGGCACTGAAAACAAAAAACCCCAGATACCGAAGCCATCTGCCATTTTAGCTACATTTCAAACTTATTCCATCATCACTTTATAAGAACTCATCTGGCTAGCCGTGTAGATTTCAATACACCTACAAAGCAACAAGTTAGAGAAGTGCAAAACCTACCTCATCTATGAATTGGTATTAAGACTTATCCTGTATCATTTTGCACTTGAGGAAGGATGCAAGAAAAACAATGACCCGTTCCTTCAAATCCTGGGAAGTCAATGATGGGCAGACTAATTATCCTTCAGCAGACAAACTTAGAATGATTCACACAGTTATCATTTAAAAACACTGTTATGGATTTCTATCCACTTCTTTACCTGAACTGGTCTCATTTCTCACTGTCCCTTCTCCAGTGCTCTGGGAATCTGGATTTTGTATTTCTTCCTCCTTCTCCATCCTAGATCTTAATTTAGACTTTAAGATAGGAAATCCTAAATAGAAAAGGATAGTTAAAAAAAAGAAAAGAAATGGAAATGAAAATAAGTTAGAACTGCAATTAGACATGGGAACATTCCAGCAAACTTCCAGAATTTTCATGCATGAAACTTTTAAGTGCTGAGGCAATCATGGATTGTATTTTGGGAGAAATGTTATATTTCCACATTCTGTAATTCATATACTGTACATTCAGGGATTTATGGTCCTAATGTACATGGATGCCAGTTTGGGGAAGGTTTGATTGGAACACCGAAGTAACCTTTTAAGGGATTGGAGTTAGCTGAGACGGCAAAATTGTTTTGGTTAGAGACAACAATTTAACTATATTTCTTGCAGCTTAGAGACTGTTAGATTTCCTACAGGAAAAGGAGAAAGCGGAAGTTTTGACTTTGAGATTTAATTATATTTAATTTGACCTGAGAAATATTGCGGGATGTTAAATGGCTATGATTTTTCTATAGTTAATAGGTCTTATATGTGTTAAAATTAAATTAAGAATGTATGAGTGTGGTTTTTTGAATGATGGTTTTGAAGAAAGTAAGAACGTTTTTGAAAGGCGGGGGCCGTGCCGCGCAATTAAGATTCTGGAGAAAGATGAGCCAGCAGCCAGGTATTAAAGCAAAGTTAGTGCTGCTGTCAGTTACTGATTTCCTGCTGTGGATCACCAAGATGAGTTCAAAACCCGCGCATTGTAGGAGAGATGGATGGGTGGATAGATAGATAGATTGATTGATTAGACAGACAGACAGATAAAAACAGGGATGGGTGGATAAACAAACAAACAACCACCAGGATGAGCGCACAAACAGCCTTTAAAGGCAAGGCAGCCGCATCTCTCAGCTCTTGGCTTCTGCTCTTCAAATGTTGTGCCTTTGAGGCCGGGCATTTAAAGGGCAGCCCTAAGTAACTCCAAAACTGCGGCCTTTGGGCATCGGCAGACCAGCCTCCCCTGCCTAGGTCTGGGGTGGGGGCTCTCTCCGCAGGCGATGGAGGCTGGGAAACAGCCGCCACAGACGACTCAAGCGAGACGGGCTTTCCCACTCTATATAGTACAAAGAAAGCGGTTCCTGCCCATCAGCCGTCCTGCCATTCTATATAGGCGACACACCGGACTTGCAAAGACCGCATTTTCTCCTTGCGCGATGCAGCCAAGCCTTAATTTGCGCCCTTTTGTATATTTTCCTCCCGCACCTCCCCCGGAGAAAAAGGGCTGCCCGGGTTGCCCTCGCAGCCTCCGCTGCCAGAGAGGCGAATTTTGCCGACGGCTCCTTCCCTTCCTTGCTTGCCTTGCGATTGTCGGACACAAAGGAAGCCTCTAGCTAGAGCAGGCGGCCGGCAGGGATCTCTCTGCCGGCGCTGAGAAAAGCGGAGACTGCCGAGGTCCGGGAGGGGGAAAAAAGTGCCTGGATTTGCACGAACAACCCGACTTCAGACCCCGGTTATGGTGGCGCTTGTTCTTCCTCCTTACAGCCTCGGCGGAGTCCAGGCATTTCGGTTCCTTCCAGGTCCTAGAGGCAACGCTGAACAGGAAGTTACGGCTGCTTTTGCAAGCCCTTCGCGGAGCCACGGTGGCTTGGAGGACGCGCCGGCGATTCCGTCTCTGGCTCGGCTCCACATGCCACCAGGTCCCGAGGCCGCTGATTCCTAGCTGATCAGCCTGGTTTATCTCTGGCGCTCTACGCCAGTCCTTCCAGAAGGCCAGCTGTTCCAGCTGTGTGGAAGTCTGTAGAGATTCCCGGTCATCCATGTCATGGTTCTGCCAAAGATGTTTTTTCAGGAGGTAACCGGATTTTGTTTTTTTTCTTTTGAAGATGTTTTGCTCCTCATCCCAGAAGCTTTTTCAGTTCTGACAGGATCTTCAGCTCCATTCCCTGCTATCCTGTCAGAACTGAAGAATCTTCTTGGATGAGGAGCAAAAGGTCTTCAAAAGAAAAAAAATAAGAAAGTCCAATTGCCTCCTGAAAAAACACCTTTGGGAATTCCAGCTGTGTGGTATTAACACTTGGATATGGTTTGGGAAGACCAAGGTTCACATCCACTCCCAATTACAAACACTAGTCTTTAGGGCCACCCCAAAAAGCAATTATTATGGGGCTAGAGTGAAAAGGAGATTTCCATGTAAGTCATCACTTTGAGTCTCTGGAGAAAAAAATGGGATGTCTATCTAATAAATGGATAAAACGAATGGCTGTCGTGATCATTACCTCCTGAGCGCTAATAGTGTTTCTTAGACCTGAGCAGATCTATAAGTCTTAGCTCTGAAAGGATGCACTGATCAAGCATTGCACAAGGCATAACTAGAAAAAATCGGATGAGAAAATGGCCATCTGCGAGATGTAGTGTTCAAAGACAAAACACACAGTGGACTCACGTGCAATCCAGTGGTGAATTGCTCCTGGTTTGGTCCGGTTCTTGCAAACCGGTAGTAAAACCAGCGGGAGGCTCCGCCCACTGACCCTGATGTCATCAGAATGCTTCTGCGCATGCACAGAAGCTTCTGCGCATGTGTGCGTGCGCGGCCCTGTTGCAAACCAGTAGTAAAGGTAAGTAGAACCCACCCCTGGTATAGACATATCACGGCATTGGGGTATCTTTTCCAAGACCGTCATGGCTGCTCTACCAAGTGCTAGCCTGTGACATATTTTTTGACCACTTGTTCCTTCTGGCACCATCTAGAGCAGGGGTGTCAAACTCAAGGTCTGGGGCAGTGGTGAAATCTAAAATTTGTTACTACCGGTTCTGTGGGCGTGGCTTGGTGGTGGGGGTAATGTGACTGGGTGGCATGGCCAATTTTTTTTTTCTTTTAAAACCATTTTTTCTACAACCTCTTCGGCAAAGAGGTTGTTAAAAAAATGCTTTCAAAAGGCTCTGATGATCCCAGCTGAGTTGCCTGATCGACAGAGGCTTTTTTCTTTTATGATCTAAGATTAAGATCTAAGATTAAGAAATAAGTGCTATGGCAAAATAGAATAGATAAAATTTTGTTAAAGATTTTGTTAAAAATTGAACAAAGTGATGACTGGATCAAAGCTCTGTTCCAAAAGGATGTTAATTTGTATGTTTGGGGAAAAAATAAAAAAAAATGGAAAAAAAGAGATATATCAGTACATCCCATTTTTCTTTCTGCCCATTGCTTGGCTATAACAGATTCTGCTAGGAATAAGAATATTCAAGCCTGGGATATGTGTCATTACCATGAACATGGGCAGAGTGTGTTTTCCCAGATGCTGATTCGTTACAGCCTGTTCCTAGCAATCTGAAAAGCAAGGACTTTGTAGTCAGAAGGAATGCTAAGATTAAAATCTTCCAGGAAAACTGCATAAAAATTTGCCTTTGAATTATCTGAGTTTTTAGAGGCTGTATCTGGTAGATGGACAGGCTTTCATTATAGCACACAGCAGCATCTCTGAAACAGGCATTGCTTCAGAATGGCCACTGAGTGGCAGCAGACTAAAAAGGAAGAGAAGGCTGGATGTGTAAAATGTAAATACTATTGGTAAAAATGGACACTGATGGAAACATATTGGGTCCATATTAGAATGTATGAACAAGCTTTGCTCATCTCCCTGCAGTCACAATCCATTTCCCAGTTCCCTACATTGTTTTTCAGATTTATAGCAAGCAAGTGGCTTATATAGCATCTTTATAGTTCTTTAAAGCAGCTGTATCTTTTTTCAGAAATGACACAGAAAAAGAAAAAAAACTTACAGAAGCATTTTCTTTTTTATTGCAGTATGTTATGCATCCCTAACTCTCAATAATATTGGAAATTTTTCTGTGGTATCACTCAACAAAATTAAACCTTATGTGTGCCCCAGTCGTCATACTATACAAAACACAAATATTTACTGGACACTAATCATGGAAATGGTTTTTTATGGTTATCCCAGTTGCAATGTATGGCTGTGAAAGTTGGACCATAAGAAAGGCTGAACGCCAAAGAATTGAGGCCTTAAACTATGGTGCTGGAGAAGACTCCTATAAGTCCCTTGGACTGCAAGGCAATCAAACCAGTCAGTCCTAGAGGAGATCAACCTTGACTGCTCTTTAGAAGACCAGATCCTGAAGATGAAACTCAAATACTTTGGCCACCTAATGAGAAGGAAGGACTCACTGGAGAAGAGCCTAATGCTGGGAACGACTGAGGGCAAAAGAAGAAAGGGATGACAGAGAACAAGGTGGCTGGATGGAGTCACTGAAGCAGTTGGTGTGAAATTAAATGTCCCCCCAGGGATGGTAGAGAAGGCCTGGAGGAACGTTGTCCATAGGGTTGCAATGGGTCGGACACAACTTTGCAACTAACAACAACAATCGTGGAAAAAATGGGGAGGCAGACAAAGGATTTATTTTCTCCTTAAGTCTTAAATGATCTATAACATTCATAGCTAGCCATAGTGACTTTAAAATGGTGAGATTTGCCTCACACAAATAATGGCTGTGCAGTTTGGACACACACCTCACACTTCATCTGACTATGTTTTGTTATGACATTGAAGTTAGTATCCATCATTTAAGACATTGTAGGTGGAGAGTCATGTTACTCTTATGGGGGGGGGGCAAATTTGTATTGAAATGCCTCTGATGAGTGTGAACTGACGCAAGTTCACACTTATGAATACATTTTGTGAGTCAGAAACAGCACCACCAGATTTCTGACTTAAGAAATAAATCCTCATTCAAAAACAAAATCTGTGTCCAAAACTACACATAGGTAATGCCTTCATTTGGTCAAGCCAAGGCCCCCAAAGTGCCTGCAAGCTTTCAAACTACTGTGACGTGGACACCATCAGGTCTGTATTTTACAAAACACGTATGAACAGGTTCCAAGTCAAAGATTTCAGGTTACAACTGGGCTCCGCTTGCAGCTGACTGGACGAAACTCCTTGGCCCAGGTAGGTTCAACCTCGGCCTTCTACCCCCTAGCAACCAATAGGAGGGCTCATGCCGGTCTGTAGGAGCCAATCAGGAAGCTCGTTTCCAGCCACAGCCGCAACTTTTTTTTTTAATCAAACAGATTTGCGGTTTGCATTTTTCTTCTGGTTCCAATTTTCGGCTATTGGTTTTCTCCGTTCACACCTGCGAGCAAACAAACCCGTCGTGCTCCAAGTGTTTTTGTTTTTTTTTTTTAATTTCAGAATAAGCATAAACTATCACAACGCGCGAAGATGAGGCTGAGAAAACATAGAAAGAAAGGGCTCATTTTATTTTTTAAAAAATCTGCAACCTTCGAGAAATACGTGGCGCCTAATTTAGCGTATCGTACTTTTTAATTTTAAAAAGTTGCAAATGGGCAAAGGATAAAAATGCAAATAAATAAATAAATAAATAAATAAGCGAATTCTATTCAAAATGTTTGGCTTCTGCTTTGCTCGACCAAGGAATTAAAATAAGACTTTAAAAAAAAAAATCTCCTTCGAGCCGGAATCGAACCAGCGACCTAAGGATGACTCTAGGAAAGCCTCTACAGTCCTCCGCTCTACCAGCTGAGCTATCGAAGGAACATGGCAGCTGCTTTGGGTCGTTTCCTATATATTTCATTTAGTAGGAAGTGCCGAGATATATATTTTTTCATTTCTTTTTCTTTCTTTTTATCCAAGCATATTCCTACAGTAATATAGTATATATATTTTCTAATTCTAAAGCCAACTCACAGTTTAAGCATGACTGGTAATCCTGATGCAAAGCATCTGAGAAAATATAAAACAGACGTTTTCGGTTATGCACAGAATTTCACTCCGATTCATTTGCGAAGGGTGGTCTCCTGCTTGAACGGGGGTGGGAATTGCACTAGATGACCTATAAGGTCCTTTCCAACTCTGTTAAATCTGTTAGTAGCCGAAACGCCAAACTGCAATTCAGTTTATCTAGCCACTTAACCGGTTGCCATTCCAGCTTTCCTCCAGCAGAGGGCGTGGGCGCCAACAAAGCAGGAAGCCTCCGCGCCTCTCACATACTCGAGTGCAAGGATCCGCGAGCTCCCCGCGGGCGCTGCCTATTACCTGTCTTTAAGGTGCTGGAGGGCCTCTGAAGATTTGGGGCCCCTTCCAATTTTTTTCCTTTAGGCTTTCCTGGCGTGTATCACGCTTGCTTGGAAGCGCATATCAGTTTCAGCGATGTTTTTCAACCCTAGCCCTGAACTAACATTAAGAGCAGGGCTGTCTGCTCCCTTTTTTTTGCCGAATCCTCAACGCCCTGCCTTAAATTGGGGGTATGTCGCCCGATGATGACCCCTTAAAGCAGCGGTGAAATTCAGATTTTTTTTAATACCGATTCTGTGGGCGTGGTTTGGTGAGCATGGCAGGGGAGGGATACTGCAAAATCTCCAGTCCCTCCCCATTCCTGGGGAAGGATATTGCAAAATCTCCATTCCCTCCCCACTCCTGGGGGAAGGATACTGCAAAATCCCCATTCCCTCCCCATTCCTAAGGGAAAGATATTGCAAAATCAACATTTCCTCCCCACTCTGGGGCCAGCCAGAGGTAGTATTTGCCGGTCTCCTGAATTACTCAAAATTTCTGTTACCAGTTCTCCAGAACCTGATGAATTTCACACTTGCCTTAATGTCTTCTGCTGCAAAGGGCCAACCACTGTCTACAGAGCTGACCCTCCTATTCTCCCTTCCCTTCTTTCCTTTAACTATGTGGTAGGATTGTGCCACTATTAAGTAGCTTCAAGTTTATGTAGTTTTGGGGGAGGGAGGGCAGATAGGGAGGGATATTGCCCAGTAGGCGTTATAAATTTTGATGTGTGAAAATTCAAAAATATTCCCCAGCTGCAAAGGTCTTCCTCTTTATTTTTCATTGGTCCCATTTCTTCATACTTTCTGAAGGCAGCTTCTTCTGAATTGGTTTATTTGTGTCAGAAGCAACACAATTAAAATAAGGCATACTATATGACATAAAATTAAAAATGCAAGATTAAACTTGTACAAATTAAAACAGATCTTGCCCAGAACCTAGCAACATTGTGTTCTGTCGCACTGCCATGAGGTCCCCAAGTGTACACTGATCAGGACACAAAGGGCAGGTGTGTGTGTGTGTTGTCTGCATGTCACCACAATCGCAAAGAACCGAAGCCACCAGATAGCCCCATTTGTTAACTTTAGAGTGTCTCTGGATCTTGTATCTGTGCATAGTTTCATTGAGTAGCTGTCATCGGATCCAAGTGCCAGCTCCTCAGTTGGTTTTATCCAATGTTGGTCTGAATTGATGATTGACTGAATTATTAGTTTGAATTGGTAATTGACTGTCAAATGGCAGAGATCCAGAGGTGGGCTTCAAAAATTTTAGCAAGGGGTTCTCTGCCCGTTCGCTGGGTGGGCGTGGCCATGGTGGGCGTGGCCTAGTCAGCCATGCCCATGACAGCAGGGCGGGGATTTTTGCCCTCCTCGAGCTCCGGAGGCTTTCTTTGAGCCTCCGGGAGGGTGAAAATGGCCTCCCCAGGCTCTGGAGGCTTCCTGAACTTCCGGTAGGCCCGTTTTTGCTCTCCCTGAGCCTCCACAGACACCCTGCACTTAACCTGCATCCAAAACAGGCCACGTGGGGACTCCTGGGAGGGGGGGCAACAGAGTGGGTGTGGCCAGGCAGGAGTGGGATTTGGGGGTTTCTCCGAACTGCACGGAATCTTAGGTAGAGGTTCTCCCAACCCCCAGCAGCCCACCCATGCAGAGATCTCTGTGGTTCATATCTGATATATTGAGAGAAAAAAGTACTATATTTTTGCAGGAGCATGATTGACAACAAGTACTTCCTAAAATTGGCCCTGGCCTTTTTGTGGCTTGGACCATCAGAAGACAAGACAGACAGACAGACAGACAGACGGACATTTTCCTCTGCCCATCTCCCCTTTGGGCATTTCTCATAACTTCAAGAAGTGTCTTTGCAACATTTTTTGCAGCAGACTGCCACTTGCCATTGTACACCTGAATGTGATGAGAGAATTGTGAGGTGTTGGATGCACAATTCAGCCAGAGTGTTTGCTCGGCTTGCTGGTTAGCTGCACCCACTTTTTGCAAACCCTGTAGAGCAATGTTTCTCAACCTTTGTAGCTTGAAGATGGGTGGACTGGGAGTTGAAGTCCACCCATCTTCAAGCTTCCAAGGTTGAGAAACACTGCTGCAGAGACAGGAAGGCGATCTTGGCAAATTAACTGTGTCTGTGTGTGTGTTGTTTTCCCAGGATTCAACTGGAATAGCCATGTGCCAAAAGAGAAAACATATTTAATTTTTTTTTAAAAAAAGAAACCAGTAGCAACCTTTTAAAAAAATTAATTTGGACAGAAAGAAATGAAAGATCACCAGGCCTTGGAATTTATTTGTGTCTTTATATCTTCATATGTTGCTTTGAACTTTGTGCTAAATAAGATTTGCACAGAATGGGAACATTTACATATATGCACAGCTCTAGATGGTGAAGGATATGATGGATTATGAAATGGTGTTTTTAACATCCAGGAATAATATATTCTGACCACCCTCCCTCTATTTAGCAAAGGAAGCACTTGGCTACAACTCAGTCAGTGATAATCAATTAGACTTTGTGGCTAATCTTTTAATGTTATCTTTATCCAAGTTTATGCTCTAACCTTTGCTGTAAAAGAAGACTACGAGGCTGATTAATTTATCAAGTTCAATCTGAAGCCAACAAAATATATACGTAAATTCTCCAGCTTATGCTTTGGTACCGGAATACCAAAGTTAGAAATGTTTAGGAGGAAAGTAGTTGGACTATATGGCCGAGGTAACCAAAATGAAACCAGAGAGTGACTTACCACTTTCTGCCAATCCAATTCATTACTAATATGAATATCATCAGATGGTGTATAGTCAAGCTGATTATATTATTACCATGAGGAGATGAAAGAGCTCAGTTATAACAGCAAAGACATGACTTAAGAGTTGATTGTGCAACAGATCATGAACTGATAAAAATCAAGCTCAAGCAGGAAGACAAAAAACAGCCAATCATTTTTCATGATATGATCTTAAGCATATGACTCATCATGATCAGGGTGTGTGTGTGGGGGGGGGGGGGGGAACAGGAATCACTTTGAAGTTCTGTTTCTCAGTGGAAAGTTCCAGACCAGAGTTTGGTTACACTATTTACACTAACCTCTAATATAGAAGATAAATTTAGTTCAACGTTCTGGTCATTACTAACTCAGAAGGAATATCTACAGAAATATGGCAAACAACAGAAAAAACCAAACTAGGGAATCTAAAGAATGACAGATTAGAAGAGATCAGCCTATGTAGCAATTCCATAAAAAGGTTTAACACTGTATAAACATCATACAATAGCCTTAATTTCAAATACTAGCAAAACAATGCTTATGAAATTTCAACACAGATTAGAGCTGTAATGGAAAGACATATGCTCAATCTGATTTTATATAAAGCCAAAGGACAAGAGACATAATTGCTGATGCATGCTGGATAATTGAGAAAGTCAAAGAATAACACACACACAGAAAAGCCAACATGTGATTAGACAAAGGCTTTTCATTGTGTCAGTTAGTTGGACTGTCCTTAGGAAAATGGAAATCCTAGAAGATCTCATTGTTCTTATGAGAAATCTATACATAGGTCAGAATGCCAGAGTCCATGGCAAAACAAGCTAGTTCCTCATCATCAAAGGATGTGAGGCAAGGCAGCATCTTCTCTCCTTATTTATTCAAACTTTATGCTAAATATACATTGACAAAGGATGAATTAGAAGATGAGTGTGGTTTTAAAACTGGAGGAACCTGTTTTATACTAATGACACTCCTCTCAATAGCTGAAAATGCAAATGATCTGCAAATACTAGTGAGAATCAAGTAGCTCAGTGAAAAAGAAACAAGTATAAAGATATTCGTTTTCTTTAAATATAAAGAAGACCAAATAAAGGATAAGAACAGCAATTGCTCTTAGACTTGACAATGAAAATATTAATAGAATCACAAAGGTGAAAGGGACCTTGGAGGTCTTTTAGTCCACTATTAAATATTTATGTGTCTATGTATCCATGGTGGATACTGTATTTTCTACTTTTTAAGTTTGGCTTTGGGGTCCTTGTTCCTCTCTGAACTTGATAGTTTGCTTGCAGATGTTTCGTTGCCAGACTGATAGGGCAAGTCACTAGTTGGTAAAAAGACAGTGAATTCCACTCTCTATTAGCACTGATGATGTTACCTAGTTGGTAATGAATGTCTTCAAGAGCTCCAAGCTCAGAAAGCACTAAGGACCTCACAATTCAACTCTGTGTACAAATGTTCTCTTCTATAAATTTGATTATCAACAGAAAAGGAACCAGAAGTCAAGAAATATGCCACAGATTAGGTACATAGCAATCATATATTTTTGGGGAAAAAATATTCAAATGCCACAATGTGTTTATACCTGCAAAAATCAGAATGGCACAAGCAGTGATTTTCTCTGTGTAAGTGCAATTTGGATTTTGAGGAAACAGGAACAAGTTTCCAGGAAACTACAGACTTATCAGCCTGACCTCAATACCAGGGAAGATTCTGGAAAAGATAATCAAGCAACGAATCACTGAACATCTAGAAGCAAACAAAGTAATAACCAAAAGCCAACATGGGTTTGTCAAAAACAGATCATGCCAGACTAATCTTATTGCATTCTTTGACAAAGTGACAAAATTAGTGGACTAGAGGAATGCTGTCGATATAATTTACTTGGACTTCAGTAAAGCATTTGATAAAGTAGACCATAACCTACTACTAGATAAAGTAGAAAAATGCAGGTTAGACAGCATCACCACCAGATGGATTCGTAACTGGCTGATCAACCGCACTCAATGTGTAGTCCTCAATGGAACGGCATCTACATAGAGAGAAGTATGCAGTGGAGTACCCCAGGACTCTGTTTTAGGCCCAGTGCTCTTCAATATCTTCATTAATAACTTGGACAAGGGGATAGATGGAGAACTCATCAAATTTGCAGATGACACCAAGCTGGTAGGAATAGCCAACAGTCCAGAAGATAGGCTCAAGATACAGAAGGATCTTGACAGACTTGAACATTGAGCGCTATCTAACAAAATGAAATTCAACAGTGAAAAATGCAAGGTTCTACATTTAGGGAAGAAAAACAAAATGCACAGGTACCGTATATGTGGTACCTTGCTCAATACTAGTAACTGTGAGAGGGGTCTTGGAGTCCTAGTGGACAATCATTTAGATATGAGCCAGCAGTGTGCAGCAGCTGCCAAAAAAGCCAACACAGTTCTGGGCTGTATAAACAGAGGGATAGAATCAAGATCATGTGAAGTGTTAATACCACTTTATAATGCCTTGGTAAGGCCACACTTGGAATATTGCATTCAGTTTTGGTCACCACGATGTAAAAAAGATGTTGAGACTCTAGAAAGAGTGCAGAGAAGAGCAACAAAGATGATTAGGGGACTGGAGGCTAAAACATATGAAGAACGGTTGCTGGAATTGGGTATGTCTAGTTTGATGAAGAGAAGGACTAGGGGAGACATGATAGCAGTGTTCTGATATCTCAGGGGCTGCCACAAACAAAAGAGAGTCAAGCTATTCTCCAAAGCACCTGAGGGTAGAACAAGAAGCAATGGGTGGAAACTAATTAAGGAGAGAAGCAACTTAGAACTAAGGAGAAATTTCCTGACAGTTAGAACAATTAGTAAGTGGAACAACTTGTACCCAGAAGTTGTGAATGCTCCAACACTGGACATTTTTTTAAAGTACTTTGAACTTTCATGTTGGAGAAGATTCCTGAGAATACCATGAAAAGTCAAGGTAAATATCTCATAGAATAAATCAATCAACATTTCTTATTCAAAGCACACATGACCAGAACTGAAATTATTCTATTTTGGAACATTTACAAAGACCTGAAAATCTAGGGGGGTCCTTGGTACTCTCTGAACTTGGTTGTTTTGTTGTTTTCCTCCAGACATTTTATTATCCAAACTAGGTACCTTTGTTTCCCCAAAAATAAGATGTATTTTTGTGTGGCAAAAAAAGGCAGCAGGTCTTATTTTCGGGGGGGAGGGGAGGATGTCATCCACTGACTCGCCTCACTTGTGCACATTGCCCCCCGGTCTCCTTTTCGCTGTCAGAGACCTTCAGGAACTTATTCTGCAGCACGCAAGGCTTTCCTGAAGGCCTCTGCAACTGATAACAGAGCTCTGGATCAATCCGGAGCTGTTATCGGCGACAGAGGCCTTCAGGAAAGTCTTGCTGGCCTTGTCAGCTGCAGAAGACATGGGCCAGCAAGGCAGGTGTCAGGGTATGCAAGGCCTGGCTGCAACTGTCTGAAGGTAAGTAGTAGGGCAGCTCCACCCCCCCCCATCCCTACCCTAGCTTAATTTTTACCTGTGCACCCTGGAGTGGGCGGGGTCTTAATTAGGGCTTATTTTGGGGGGTAGGGCTTATATTGGGCCCATGTGTAAAAATCAAGTTAGGACTTACTTTCAGGGTAGGTTGTATTTTTGGGAAACACAGTAACATCACCACTACTAAAAAATCTGTTGGCCTTGCCCTAGGCCTTTCATGCAGGGATAAAAGGTTCTCACGTGATCATGCTTGCCATCTTTTTATCTCTGTTAAGATTTTATTGTAATTTCTTCCACTGTTATGAGCTACCCAGTCAGGCAAGTTACAAATCTGAACAAGAGTAATAATAATAATGTAGCACCATGAACCATCCACCTCTATCTATCCCAGGTCCATGGGAAGACCTCAATAGGTGGATAAAAATGCCAATTTCAGTCTGAACATCTGGTTGATTGTGTGACAAACAATAACAACCTCATAATAGTGGAAGAGGAAGATGACTAGCAGCAAGATGGATGGACTTTTCTGCAGTGATTGTGTTGTGTGGTCACTAAAAGTCAACACCAGCTTGATAGAAGATAAGTAACTCCATTAAAAGAATGTGCATGAATGGACAATTGCTCCAAAATCAGGATTCCCTATGAGAAGTCAGCCAAATGGACAGAAGGTTATCAGAAGGTCACAAATGCCTATCCCATGACTCTGGGACACTGCAACCATCATAAATGTGTACCAGTTGGGAAATGCCTGAATGATGATCATGTGGTTGTGGATGCTGAGTCTCATTAAATTGGAAGACTAGCCATAAAGCTAGTTTTTCAGCATTGTTGTAAATTTGAATAGTTGCTAAACAGGGCAGTTGTCAACTATATGTAGGTCAACTGGTACCTTCTAGGATTAAGGGAGAGATCTCTGTGGCTCTCCTGGTGTTGTGGACTGCGGTCCTTACTATGCTAACTGTGGCAGCCAAAGAGTTGGACATCTTTATTTGGAGAATTACCAGTCTTCCTTTTGTAGTCCAGATTAGTTTTCTCCAATCAATCTGGCAGCTTCCACATATATAGTCTCAATTTAGCACTGATCATGCTGGCTAGAGATTCTAGGAGTCGAAAGTCTTCAAATCTGAAGAGCACCAATTAAGGAAGACTGCTCTAAATGTTTTCACTCCATCAACTTCAACAAGTACTGCTAATGATAAGTGTAAAAACAAAAACCCAGAAGACATCAAGTGGCTTACTACCTTTGAAAGGATAAGGAAGGCTAGGAGGGTAAGAAGTCACCACAAGGATGTTCTACAAGTAATGGTACTCAAAAAAGGAAATGAGAAATTTCTTGGTCTCCCCAATATATTTTCAGAGCCTGTCCCTTTCAGATGACAGCAGTGATCTGTTATTAGTCCAGCATTATGCATTTCTCAGTGGATAATCAGTTGCCCATAGAAAGCCCAGAGACCAGGCCTATGGCAGCACATTCCGATGATGTATTGATTTTCAGCAACTGAAGAGTTGGGGATAGATAGGATCCCATATGGGAGCAATCTTCTGAAATGCAGCTGTTTTAAGTTAGTGAGTGGCATGGAAGTGCATGACTTCACTTCTAGTGAACGTCTAATCTTGCCATTTCTTTATAATATATCCCAGTGGTTTACAATCTTTTCAGACATGGTATTCACCTTTTATCCAACTCTCCAAATGAAATCCAGGCTCCCTATTTAAAAGGGAACAAGCAAACAAAACTAGACATTCTTTCCCTTTCTTGCTCTCATAAATATTGTTTAGGTGTCAGCAAAAACATCTGCTTGGAGAACTTCTCTGTGGGGCTTAGTTTGAGACAGTGAACATGGAAAAAAGGGAGCTTCACTTTAGCTTTTTTTCATTTTCTTAGGCCTATGATTCTCTTTTTCTCAGTACTGCCAGAAAGTAACATAATTTTCTGTCTTTTGCAAACGGTTGGCTGTCACAGGATTTGTAAACAATCCCTGTTTAATTGCTTTAATCAATGTCTGAACTTGCCACCTGGCAGAGTAAAAATACCTGTGGGTAAAAATCAATCAGCGTTGCACAACTATTCTTTGGAAGTTCTTTTCAGAGTATATATTCTGACGCACAAGAGCAGATCCCATTAGCCTACTGCCAAATTTTTTAAAACCCAATGCCTGCATCCATATTTATTTAAGGTTCAGGTATTTTCTAAGAGCTTTGAAAGCACGGAGATACTTTTCCTGAAAAATCTGTAAGGAAGGGAGAATGGGAACTCTCCACTAGTACTTGCACTAGTAGCTTTTTACCAGTTGCTGCTCCACAGGGTTCTTTCAATAATTTAAAAAAAAGAAAGAAATTGCTGTAGAAAAAATATCAGAAGCAAAACAAACACAGTGTCTGGATTCTTCAATTTGAAATGGTATAATCAACCATAAAAAGCCAACTGTGTGGAATTCTTGTATTGGGTTTGCATTATCAATATAAATAGCAGCATTCATGCTAAATAAATGCTCGTTGAAGAAGTACATAGAACCTGAGGAGCTCAAAATTTTGGAATTTCAGAAAGCAATAATTTCTCAATTTGCTATTTCTCAAACTGCATATCCCCATCAACTAAAAAGTTGGAGGAAATCTAAGTGGTTTTAATAGAAGATATCTTTTTGCTTAACAAAGCAACACGGGCTGCCCACAGAACAAGAAGTCATTGGTATGGTAATGTCCTTCCATCAGGGGTGGGTTTCACTTACCTTTGTTACCGGCTTGCTCGTACGTGCGCCACTTCTGCGCATGCACAGATCACATTTGATGATGTCCGGGAGGGTGGGTGGAGCCTCCCGCTGCTGCTGTTACTCATTCACCCAAACTGGGGCGAACCGACAGCAACTCACCACTGCCTTCCATGTGCTTCATTCAAACACATCAGTATTGAAATGCAAGGAAGCGTCCTGGAGCTTTGACAGCTGGATTACATAATAATGCTAATAACAATATAGGGCTTTGCATAAATTGAGGATAGCAAGGTAGGAAGCAGGGAAGAGAGAGAAAGAAGGGATTGCTTTTGAAAAGTGTTGGGGAAATATCAGCAGGGAAAGTGAATGGTACCTGGGATTTCCATGATAGAAATCATTGTTGCTATAGGGCAGTCTCTCAACCTCAGCAACCTTAAGACGTGTGGACTTCAGCTCCCAGAATTCCCCCCATATCTTAAAAGTTGCTGAGGTTGAAAAACACTGCTAAAGGGGACTTTTGATCCTTCTGATCCATCTTCATAAACCTGGAGGTAAAATCGAAGAACTAGAACACTTGGACCATTGTGTCCAACCCTCTGCTCAATGCAATCCAAACTCTAGAGCATCCTCAAGAGATGGTTGTCCATTGCTTCTTTTGACTAGTTAGTCCTATCAAAAAGCTAGAAAAAACATCAGAGTGAAAAACAATTGGAATTTGTCTTCCTGTAACTTAAACCCATTATCCCATGTCCCGCATTCTGGAACAACAGAGAAAAGGGTCTTGATCTCATTTGATGTAAATATATATTTGATGTGCCTAGAAATGCTACTTTGGATGCCAGGAGTTTTTCCTGGTTCAAGTGAAGGGTAACAAATGGTGGTGTAGGCCTCTTAAAGAGACAATGTTATGCCCCCGTCTCCTCTTAAACCATTACCAACGCAATAAATTGCTGCATGAGATCAATTACACAGATTGTCTGAAAAGGAACGGTTTTTATTTTATTGTGGAAAATAACTTTTTTTTTTTGCTTCTTTAAGCTCTTCTCACCAATTAATTGTCAACATAAAATTAGTGTCTCTCCATCAAACAACCTTGATTCATACATCCAGATGTGGTGACACTTATTTTTCAGCAGAGATATTTTCGGGAACAGGAGGCAGCTCAGGACAGAAAGGGAGAAAAATGGTAGCTGCTGGTGGGTTTTCCTTTCTGCTGGGGTCTCCGCTGAGCATCTTCCAATTGTTTCACCAAAATCACAAACTGGAATGGAAAATATGATCATTTCACTGTGACCCAGGACAAAACACGAACACAGACAGTAGGCCAAAGGACAGAGTTTGGGCTACAGATGGTGTGGATTAAGTTACACAGAACTGAGGATGGGGGGGGGGGGGGGGGGGAAGAAACCATGATATAGTATCTCTATCCTCCTATTTTCATTTCCCTGATTGATTGGCTGACTGAGCACCAGAGGACAGAAATGAAAGGAGAAGGGAACCCGAAAAGAAAAAAAAATTCCATTTCCTCTCCCTTCCTCTGTAAATTCAGTAGCTGCCTTCTACTGAAAGGAGATGGCAATATAACTTGCAAACTGAGACACTGAGGCTGAGTCCCAGAACATAATACTAAAAGTAAGAACAGCGCTCTTGCTGTTTCTAGTTTTAAAAATGGCAATTCTTCAGCCATGATCCAGCAAATCTTGAAAGTTAGAAATTAAATAACCTGCCCCCCCCCCAAAAAATCTGATTTTCCATTACAACCCTCTCTCCTCCTCCTTACACACCCTCCGCATCCAGATAAGGTAGAGTATAACGGTTCTGATGGGGACCACATTGTCAACGGATGACTCGAGTGATCATTTCCGCATCTCTATCCAGGACGTTGTTAAAGTGAGTAACATCATGCCAAAAGATCTTTGCTCTCCGTGGAGACATTTCCACTCATGTTCTATACACATTTCTGACCTACTTTACACATTTCTTTTCAAACAGAAGCCTGACCTAGAAAATCGTTAAACGGTAGTCTCTTGCAGAGAATGAAAGTGAAATCAACGTATGAACATATCCAAGTTATCAACATTCCAGATGCAGATCACAGTTGGTCTTTTTTTTTTTAGAGAGCCTCTTCCTCTGCAGCATTTGTTTCTTTTTTTTTCCAAAAGAAAAATCTCAGGATGTAAGCAGATGCATCAAACCATTCAAAGCAGTCTCCCCAAGGCACCATCTCCTACCTGCCCACTTGCACTAACCAGAGGAGCAGATATATAAAGGGAAAACCTCCCCTCACTGAAGTGGAATACCAAAACACAATCTTCCTTCCTCCGTTCATCACGGAGGTGGTCTTACGCATGTTTTAAAAAAAAAAAAGAGAGAGAGAGAAAGTAATAAGCATTCAAACAACGCAATACCCTTTGGTGTGGTCTAAATTTTGGCCAAAGGAGGTCTGAAGTCGCTTCCTCATGCCTGCCTCATAAAGTGGCGTCTGGAGCAGCTCAGTGGCAACTCCCAAAGGCAAGAATGGGGAAGATTGGACTCTGCCCCACTGAATAAGGCTGGACTCCTTGTTTGGAGAAGTCCTTTCATGAGATGCTCTGATGCCTCAAGGAGTCTCCTCCCTCCACTCTATTTTACCGCTCACAGTGTTCCAAGTATGTAGCAGTGACCGATTCCAATATGGCCATTCAGGGGAAAAAACCTCCAGTAATTAAAAAAAATGCAACAGAGCCACCAGCACACTCTACCGTAGATCTGGATGGAGTTCCTACACCACGGAAATTAAGGCAGCCTTGGGCAAGTTCTCCTCATAAACTTGGGAAGAGAACATGGCACCGACCTCAAGCCATTGGTCAGCTTCCCTTAAATAGATATACCGGAAGCCTCCATCATTTCAGTTTACAAGGGGAGGCTGAAAGGTCCGACTGCTCCTTCATGTGTCATAAAGAGCTAGCCTTGGGCCTTCCTCCCCAAATATAATGGCCCACTTGCAGCCCATCATTTCCCGTTGTGGCTTAGAGAAAGGACCATTTGACAGCAGGCACTGGCTAGAAGGCTGCAAAGTCAAGACCTTCATGTATCTCAATACCAGGTAAGAGGATGAGAAGAAAAATGCCCACCTCCATCCAAACCTTTATTTAAACTAAAGTTAACAAGTCCCAGCATGGAGCTATAAAATGGGTAGCACGTGTTCATGCTCTCTGACTACTTTATCCTAGTGCCCAAATAAAAGCAATAAAAGAGGCTCTGACCTTCCTTTCCATCTCATCTGAGTGACAATCATATTAAGTTTGTCGTTGTGCACATTGTATCTCCACTGTCCCATTCAATAGGGTTAAAGGATTAGGATATCTAAGAGATCAACATAAAAATGGCCAATATGGTCAATAAAGATGGTCCTTTTGAGGGTTCAATGATCATCCAAAAGAGCTTCCTGCTTTCCAAACCTTACAGGTGCCCAGGTGAGACGTGAAGCAGCAGCCAAGAGCTGAGAGAAAAACTTTTATGTTCTCCCTACAGTTTACCTGTGGCCTATCAAGTTGAACGCAGTGTGCCGGTTTTGAATCATAGTTTTTCGGCAACTTAACAAGCCTCCCCATTTTGCTTGGCTAGAGTTTAAAGATATGTATAAAGTCTGCGGCCAAACATGTTATTTGACTGAGGAGTTATATCTGCCTCATGAGATCACAAGTTGCTCCGGCCTGCTGTATCTCAACGAAACTGCGAAAACTTCAGTGGGTCACTGCTTTGGTTTAGCGTTCACTTTGCTCAAAATGCACCAATTTGGACAAGCCACCAAGGATCTAATCAGTGGACAGGCAGCAATGTCAAGAAAGCAGGCAGGCACTGGGGAGAGAACAGAGAACCCAGAACGCTCCTTCTCATCTATGATGTTGGGGCTTTGAAATACCGCCTGCCACCCCGTAACCTATCCCTCCTGCCATTAACTCCTCCCCCAAATTAAGTGCACAAAACAATCCTCATTCCTGGAATGCACCTTGAATGCCACACAGGAGAAGAAAATACAGAGTTCTGGCCCCCCACCCCTACCCAAGCACCCTTTTCCCTGATGGGGTCCAACATGCTCAAAAATCATCAGCTGCTAACTCCAGCTGGGGTCATAGCCTGTCCAGTCAGGAGGAGGAGCCAGGTAAACACGGCGGCCTCGGTAAAGGAAGCTGACAATGCCCTGATACCCAGCACGGGGCACTCCTGATTTGAGGTCATCCATAACACCCAAGGCTTTTGCAAAGGCCTTGAAAGAGTCACGAGTGGTGTACTGCACTCGGACAGTACCTAACTCCCGGCGCTGGTTCCCCTGTAATTCTTCGACACGCAGTTGAGGGGCATCGTAGACCTGGGCCAAGAATGAGTGTTCATAGTTATTCTTCTTGAGGTAAGAAAGGTCCATCTGGGTGAAAGGCACAAAACGGTCATTGAGCTTGATGAACTTCAGATATTGGTCAAAGAACTGACCGTGGCTCACGCCTTTACGGCCAAAAGTCATTGTGCGTGACACTTCAGGCCTGATGCACGAACGGCCCTGCCGCTGTTCAGGCTGTCGCATCCAGTCGTCCCAGAAAGCCTTGGGCCACTTGGGTTCCAGCTCGTCCCACAAATCAGACAGCAGAAGCCAGCCCAGCCCAGGGAAAAAATCAGTACGATAGAGAAGTTCGGGATGGGCAACGTCTACCATCTGTTCCTTGCCATTATCGTTCCAGGCAGAGATACACCAAAGGGTTGGGTCAGCCAGTAGAAGTGGGAAACTCGCTTGAAAATATTCAAAGAAATCGGGAGCTACTTCCAAGTCGTCTTCCACCACAATGGCTGCTTGGTATTTGAAAGTCCGGAAAACTTGGCTCAAGGCCCAGCGATAGTGTCGAGCGATTTTGTAGTATCCCTGAAACTTGCGATGGTCGGTAGGCACAGGGATGTCACTTAAATTGGGCTGCTTGATGTGCATGATAGAATCTCCATAGGAGGCAATGACTCTAGCAGTTTCCTCATGTCCACAGTCCTGGCTTACAATGATGGGGAATCGCTCCTTTGAGGGACGATAATGCAATAGTTTATCTAGACAACGGCGGACTGTGCTACGGTCACAGGCAATCACCACCACAGGCAAAATGGCATCGGGTGATATCTGATTGCGATGGGGCAAGGGCACAGCTGTGGAAGGCTGGACCGACACTGCACCCGACAGGTGGAGGTTTTTGGCCTTCCGTTTGCTCCAGAGTGAACTATAGCGGTAAATCTGATGTAGAAGCTCCTTTTGGCGCTCTAATTCTACCTCGGCATCCTGAGCCAGTCGGATCACCTCTTCAGTTAGGCGGCTATGGTCCGATAAAGATTGTGGCCGAGTCCACAGGAAGAAAAGGATCAGGGCGTTCCAGGCCACAAAAAGCACCAGGCCCCAGACAATCAGGCTACTTTTCTTCAGCATCCTTCACAGGCATAGGCCGCACTCTGTCCTTTTATGTCCACCCCTTGGATGAGCTTCAAATTGCCACCATCAACCTGAAAAATGAGGGATAAAACAGTATTATTGATTCATCTGTCTTTCCCCTCCTTCACCACTCTGATTATCGTCTGGCTGCACTTACGTCCATCATGGTGAAACGTTTCGAAAGGCTGATGAAAGTATTTTAATCTATCCAGCCTCCCTCCAGCGTTTGACTCACTTCAGTTTGCTTACCAGGTGAATCGCTCCACAGAGGATGCTATTTCCTCTGTTGTTCTCCATCTGAGCTTGGCGCACTTAAGAAGAAAGAAATTCCCATGTGTGAATGCCATTTGTCGATTTTAGTTTGGCTTTTAATACAATTACCCCTTAGCGTTTAGTAGACAAACTGGGCCTTTTAGGCTTTAATACTCCTTTGTGCAATTGAATTTTCACATTGATACACCCCAGAATGTGCAAGTTGGGATTAATATTTCTAACACATTTTTGAGCACATGTATTCAAAATGGACTGAGATAGACAGACACACACACAGACAGAGTATATGTGTGTGTGTGTGTGTGTGTGTATACATACATACATACATACATACATACATACACAGTATGTGTGTGTGTATGGATATATATATATATATATATATATATATATATATATATATAGAGAGAGAGAGAGAGAGAGAGAGAGAGAGAGAGAGAGAGAGAGAGAGAGAGAGAGAGAGAGAGAGAGAGAGAGAGAGAGAGAGAGAGAGAGAGAGCAGGCAACTGAATTTCACTTTAATGTGTGCCATTGTATACACAGAAAAGTGACAATAAAAGTCTGCCTGCCTGCCTGCCTATCTATCATCTATCTATCATCTATCTATCTATCTATCTATCTATCTATCTATCTATCTATCTATCTATCTATCTATCTCTTTTAAAATGGAATTGTTTCTCATGATTTATTTTAAATATCAAATAAAATTAGATTTTGCTGAAAAGCCTTTTTGAAAGAAGCATTTTTGCTCTGAGTTAGATTAGCTGCTCTCTAAATGGTTCCCAAATGGTTTTTGGATTTGGTTCTTAATCTAATCAAAGGCATATATGAGCCTGCAATTCCCTTTCACTGTAGAACTGTATGTAAGCAGGCACCACCGTTGATTCCTAGATCAGAGGTATAAAACAAACAAACCAAAAATTACATTATGAAGGTAAAACCAATCTGCCTAGATCAGGATATACAACACTGACTAAAGGCCACAATTGCCCCTAAATGATGTGGAATCAGTCTAGAATGAGAATAACATTTCATTTATTTCAATTCAATTCAATTCAATTCATTAATTATGGTTAATGTCATTCTCCAATCATGCTTCTCTTTTGTTAAATGTAAGTTTTTGTCAGTAGAGAGAACATATTTCACGCAAAGCACACAGAAGTTAACAAGGAAGTAGTTATATGCTTGCATTCATTTTAAACAGCTCTTGCATAAAATGGAACAGGAAATCTCACCCGAGAATAAAAAATGAATTTGTGATTTATGGTTTTGACAATTATAGACAGGCCGGATTATAGAAAGAAGAATGTGATACAATTTTGGAGAGAGTGGTTAAAATGTATTTGTACTTGTTATTGCTCTGAAGAATATCAGAAGCGACTTAAGATCATTTTTGTTTATTTTCTATTTTTTCTTTTCTTGCACTTTCTGCTTTTTCTGATTTCTTTTTTTTTCTTCTTGCTTCATGTTTGAGCTAGTTTTTAATATTCTTGTTGAAAAGTTTTAATAAAAAATATATATACACAAAAGAAATGACAAAATAAAAAACCCAGCATTTTTTATATCCCAATATACAGCATCACCAAGTTTAAAATGGCTGTTATTGAAAAAGGAACATAAAAAATAGATAAGCAATTAAACTGAACAGAAACTCAAACCCTTATCATCTCAACAAGCAGTTCTCAAAGGGTGGTCTTGGGACCCCAAGACCTTTTCAAGGTATCTGCAAAGTCAAATAAAGAAATCAGTGGTGAGATTCAAATTTTTTTACTACTGGTTCTGTGAGCGTGGCTTGGTGGGCGTGGCAGGGGAAGGATACTGTAAAATCTCCATTCCCATCCCACTCCGGGGAAGGTTACTGCAAAATCCCCATTTCTTCCCGATCAGCTGGGACTCGGGAGGCAGAGAATAGATGGGGGCAAGGCCAGTCAGAGGTGGTATTTACCGGTTCTCTGAACTACTCAAAATTTCCACTACTGATTCTCCAGAACTGGTCAGAACCTGCTGAAATAAATATTTAAACATGTCTCTGTTTAAATTTCCAATACAGTAAATATTGATAGATATAACACATAGGAATCAAACTTCTTGGAGTCCTCAAACAATTTTAAGAATGTAAAGGGATCCTGAGACTAAAATATTTAGCAACCACTGACCTAGACTACTACAGTTGTCTATATAGGGCTCCTCCTGGATATACCTGGTACAAAATATTGCTGCCCACCTGCTGACAGATGAAAGCTATGGTAATTCCAATGCTTTTAGTACCTGCACTGGCTCAAGATTTGTTTCCAGGTGAATTCAAGAAACTGGTTTATTACTGAGGTCCAGGTTATATTCAAGACCCTCTGCTCTAAATGCCCAAAACTGTTTGGGGTCAGATGGTTTCAAAATTTATTAATTAAAAAGTAAGTAATTAGAATCTGCTCATGAAGTAGGAGCAGGCCAAAGGGGCATGTTGTAGATATCCCCTTCCAAGGATGTCAGTGGGTAGGGATTTGAAAACAGGCCTTTTTAGACAATGTCCTCTCACTATGGACCAGCTTGCAAACTGACATCAACTCCTTTGTTGAATGTTTGGGGGGAAAAGAGTGATTTGAGCCAACTTCTGATTTCCATGCTGGCTCATTGCTGCTTAACAGCCTATATGTGTTTTTATAATGTGATGTAATGCATTTGCAATTCTTAGAATATTGTTTTATTTGTTATTGCTCCATTGCCCTTTCATTTGTTTTTATTATGCTATGAGTCACCCAGTATTTCTTTGAATATTGGACAGAGGTGGCATGCAAATGATAAAACCAACTAAACAAAACCCATCGAAGTTTTATTTCTAATCTATAAAATTTGGCTTTTTAAGAATCAGAAAATATTATCTTAATTGTATTGCAACAGACTAACCTAACCACTCTTTTAAAAATTGTATTGCAGAGTTTAGATTTCCTATACTAAAAAGCTTTTTCTTTCTTTTCTTTCTTTCTCTTTCCTTTCTTCTCTCTCTCTCTCTCTCTCTCTTTCTTCTTTCTCACATAATCACAGAATAAGCTTCAAGTTGTCTGATGTGACTAGACATATAGATGCTGTAACTCCATTAAACTTAGAAGAAGAAAATGAACAAAAATTTATCAATCCTTGTATTGGTAGGCAGGGAAATCCACTTCCTTATGTGCCAAGCTGGGCTCCAACCAATGATAAGAAGACAAAGATATTCTTCATTTCAGAAGTGCAGGGCGAGATAAATACCTTGATAAAATATCTCTTTTCCCCAAGTCTGGTAGGCCTTCCAAATAGGTAGGTCTGGAGAGGAAAACAGTCTAATCCTTAGATTAAATGAACCCTTTTCTGCCCTGGGTAAATAATAACAGTACTGCCTTTTATGTTAGTGGGGACAGGAAGTAATATGCATAGGGATGATGCTCACATATCTTTGCTGAATTATATCACCAGAGTCTTTTACTTTTCTTAACATATAATTTTCATCATGTTTTTACCGCCACAAAACCTTAAAGACTTGACTTCATACTAATAAAAGGGTTTGAGTCATTACGTGCATTCCCTCTGCATAATTTATTTGGAAATACAATTCCTTCTTTTGGAGGAACAAAGTATGAATAGCTCTCCTTTCAGAGTCACAAAACCTCCCCTCAACTTGACTTCGTAAGAAAAGAAAATGGTTAGGGCCGTTGTTGCAATAATACATAAAAATAAATAAAATATTAAAATAATAAATTGAAAACAAAACAAAACAAACAACTCCTCAAAGGGCAGACTTGATGTACCAGTAGGTCTTTTTTTGCTGTCAATTTTCTATGTTTCTGGGACAATTGCATATTTAAGGAACATTTCTTTCTTAAGCAATTGGGGGCTCCTCTGTAGCAGCACCATCAAGGAATAAATAGAAATACTCAGGATGGCATTGTAATGCATAGCTCATTTAATGTTGTACTTTAATTTCAACAGCTTCTACATTCAGGAACATATCAATTGGTTGACACTGAACTCAGAAGATAAATAGTTAAGAAACAATTGATTATCAGCTAGAAGTCACACAGATAGTCCTTGACTTACAACAATTCATTTAGTGACCATTTGATGTTACAATGGCACTGTAAAAAGTGACTTATGACAGTTTGTCAAACTGTCTTGTTTAGCAACTGAAATTTTCAACTCAGTTGTGGTCATAAGCCAAGAACTATCTTTACCCGGAGCAGCTATTTCTCCTGCTTATGAGGAAAAGACTGAAGTATATTCCTTGAGTCTACTGAAATTATATACCAAGGCTTCGTTTTTAGTGTTGGAAATGATGTTTTTAAGTCAAATGACATAGCTTTGATAGCTTAACCAGGCAGGAATCTGAGCTCTGACGCAAATGAAATGATATATAATACCTGACTGGCATTAGTAGACTGAGAAACACCATCACCTACCTGGACACAATTCAATTAGAACAGAGGAGCTGGCGGGGGGTGGGGGTGGGGTGGGGGGTTATTGGACTCAGATGTTTCCAGAAAGTTTGGTTATTGTTATTGTACATGCTAGAGATGTAATCAACGTTAAGTATAGTTAGTGCATATCCTCTGGTGGTTTGTTGTTGTTGTTTTTTGCTAGATATTGCTAGACATTACTATGGGGAATTACATTCTTGGAAAGAAATTAAGGGCAAAAATATTAATGTATTGTTAAATTATATTCCCAAAATGTGGAGCATGTCCTTCTCACTCATTCTCTCTTTCCTTCCTCTCTCTCTCTCTCTCTCTCTCTCTCTCTCGTACACACACAGTTGTAGTGATGATTATGCATTCGTGAAAGAACACAAACATAAAAGCTGGTATAATGAATCTGTCAACTCTCAGCTTTTGAATTGGCTCTTCTCCATCAGCAGAAGGGAACCAAAGGCGAGATAATTCCGTGGTATAGATTTAATCTACTGCTATAAAAACAAACTGAACAAACTGTTGGGGGGTTTGCAATAATAATGGGGAGTGTTGTTAACTAAGTCCCTGTTTTAATGAGAAGGATGACAAGATAGCTAACATACTTTTATAAATAGTATGTGCTGTGCAGACATGCATGGAAAGAAGGAAGGAAGTTCCTGAGAATATCAGCATGGAAACCTAAATGTAAGACTGGGATCATTGGGATGTATGATGCGGTAAGAATTAAGCAATATAAAATGGTTTGCCTGACGTTTCAATTTCCTGTGACATCATTTATACCAAATTTACTGTGGCAAGTGATATCTGGTTCACATCCATCTTCAATTTGTGACTTTGAGTGAATCAAGCTCTCTCTGTGCCTAACTTACATCAAAGCAGGATTATTTCAAGAAAAACTGAAGAGAATGTTATGTAAGGAGAAAAAATGGGATATAAACTTAACAAGTAATCACTTGACTCTATAGACTCAGTCTTCAAAACAAATCCCTGATCGTCTTAACTCTGCTGTGGGCTCTGCTGCTTAGCAGCTGGATCAGTAGTCTTCTTAATTCCCCTTCAGCAAAAGTTCCAGCACTGCATCAAGTCTTTTGGGAGACTCCCTATAATTAACATCACAGATTTGCAGGCGCTTTGGTATTTGACTGCACTTTTTAAAAACAAACGAAAAGAAAATATTCCTACTTCAGGGGTGAAATCTAAAAATTTTTGCTACCGGTTCTGTGGGCGTGGCTTAATTAGTGGGCAGAGCTTGGTGTAAGGTGATTGGATGGGCGTGGCCAAGTCAATGTCACTTCTTTGCCCTTTTTTAACCTACACAACACAACACAACACAACACAACTGGCTCAACCACAATGTAAAAGCAGTTGTGCTAGACCCAAAATGGCCCCTGCAACGAGCAGGAACCTCACACAGCCACAAAAAGCCCCCCCAAAAAAACTTTCACACTTTACACACACAAAATTCCACATACAGCTTTGTGAGATTTTGTGTGTTTGTGTAGTTAGAGTGAAATACTACAGAAACACACTAATTCTCAGAAAGCTGCACAAATGTTATTTTAATTTATTTTTATTTTTATATAAAAGCAGCTAAATTTAAAACTTCCTAAACTTTAAATGGCTAGGTCTAAAAAAAGAACAACTAAAAAAAAAACCCCAATTAACTATTTTTTTTTAAAGCTCCCAAAGGGGAAAAAAACTTACCCAATAGAACAGGGGTCTCCAACTTTGGCAACTTTAAGACTTGTGGACTTCAACTCCCAGAATTCCTCAGCCAGCTTTGCTGGGAGTTGAAGTCCACAAGTCTTAAAGTTGCCAAGGTTGGAGACCCCTGCAATAGAATGTGGAAGGCAGGCAGGCAGATAGAGCTGCTCACTGTTGAGCTTGATTGCAGGCAGGGAGATTCAGTTGCTTGCTGATGCAATGGATTGCAGGTATTACAGCAAGCAAAGCAAGGCAGGCGCTAGCGGTTAGCAGGGATCGTCAGAGCCATTTAAAAGAAAAAAACTTTTTTTCTTTTAAATGGGTCTGACGATCCCAGCTGAGTTGTCTGATTAGCAGGCAACTCAGCTGGGATCGTCAGAGCTTGGATGTCAGAGCCATTTAAAAGAAAAAAAAGGCTTTTACGATTGTGCAGCTCAGCTGGGCATGGGGGATGGGGGGCAGGGATTTTTGCTACTGGTTCTCCAAACTGCCCACTGCCATCGCTACCTATTCACCCGAGCCGGTCCGAACTGGGAGCATTTCACCCCTGTCCTACTTGATATATAAGATATGATCTAGCTATTACCTAGCACTCTTTGTGGGATGTGAAACAAGTGTGTTGAATGGAAAGAGAACAGCCCCACACCAATGCCATATTTGCTTTACTCTATTGGGAACTGATGTGCAACCATATCTTAAAGCACAACATATAATAAATAAAAAGTAAAATGAACAAGAGTGTAAATTGAACTGCAGCCTCCTACAGTCTAATTTTCTCCAAAGTAGTTTAGGGTAATCTCAGCTAGCACAGCCAATCCAGACCTGGATTTCTGGTGGGGGTTTTTTTTAAAGGTCTTCTTACCCTGTCAACCAAGTACAGTGGTGAGTGCCACCGCTCCTCCACCTGGGCCACAGGGCAACTGGCAAACCCAAGTTTTAATACCCTCCCGGAAATCCAAAATAGTGGGAGCAGTTCTCACCTCCAGTGGTAGAACGTTCCATAGGAATGGGGGCCACAGTGGAAAAAGCTCTTCTCTTTGACCCTGTCTGCCGGGATTGTTTAGCAGACGGGATCCGTAGTAGACTTCTGCTGGAGTGGGGCAGGCTAGTCCAATTGGGGTGAGAGGTCTCTTCAGTTTTCCTGGCAAGATTTCAGAAGTAGCCAATGTCTGCTTCCTAGGGCTGAGAGAGAGGGACTGGCCCAAAGTCATCCAGCTAGCTTTGTGCCTAAGATGGGTACAGAATTCTTGGTCTCTAGCCAAGTGCCTTAACTATTACACAAAACTGGTTCTCTGACAACTTTCTGATTGACATTACATCAGAAAAACTGTTATAGGAGTATCAATATGACTACACTTTGAAAGAGCAGAATGGGAGGAGGGAGAGACACAGAACTAGGGTGATTTCTCTGACATTCTGGGACATTCCCAGAAGTTGCTTTTAACAAAAAAAAAAATGGCCCTCATTCTTATAATATGAATGAACTCTATAAGGGCCCATGCCCTTATAGGGGGGCAATTTGATTTTTAATGGGGGCAATTTGAACCTTGTTTAAACCAAGTTAATGGCCTTTTAGGCTTCCTCCGCATGAGTAGAGTTCATTTTTTGAGTAAAGTAAGAATTATATGTCACATCAGGATTTTAGAGATGCTTAGGTGGGGCATGGCCAAAAAAAAGTTGGTAACCACTGAACTAAAGTTTTCAACAGTGTTCTACTGAAGAAGTATTGCTCATTTCAAAATTGTTTTTCCGGGATCATAATGCCACTATTTCTTTAATACACACTGAAATTGTTGAGACATACCGCTTATAGCAGAGCAAAACATGAACAGAACAATACCTACGTAATTTCAATGGCAAAGATTTGCCTTGTCTGATTTCAGCATTTTTCAAAAGGTAACATTCTATACTTTTAGGCTTCGTGTTATTGGCCTAACTTGCAGCATCCGTCTCCAAAATATGAAGAAGTATAGGTATGTTTCCTCTTCAAAGCTTGGGTTAATCACTCATTAAGTGTTACACAAGAAGCAATCCATTTCTTACGTGGAACTCAACTCTTCACCAAAGGAGTCTTGAAAATTGAAAACAGAAGACGTACTTCAAGAAGATAGAGTGAATGGGATCGAATTTTGGAGGGCATTAGAAGTTTGTGTGTGCTATATTAACTACTTTAAGGCTTATGCTAGTTTTCATCAACATGAAGGGAAACAGTGCGGACAGTTTTTAAAAACCATGGCCAAAAGAAGTTTAATTATCCCAGCGCATGTGTTAACCTGGAGTCTCGCAAATGCAGCTGAAACTACAATTCCAAACTTCCTCACTAATGGTTACACTGACTAAAGTTAGTAAGAACTTCAGTTCATCAGGAGGGTTATGAATTCTGTATATGATTCGAGCAGTTTGTTCACTTGGATCAAGAAATGTCTTGGCTGCCATCTTTCACCTACTTGTCTAATTCCAATCAGATTTTCTGAGAAATGCCAACTCTGCACTTGACATGGTAAATTCACCAAGGGTGACTGCATTTCCCAAATACCTCTGATACAAGCCATCTGCAGCTTTTTAGGGTGCAAGAGGGAAAGCAATGGGGAGAGCCAGATTCTAGTAGACCATGGAAGCTAATGGATAAATTACTGGCTGCACAATTTCAGGCTGTTTTGGAGTAAATTAATTAATTAATTAATTAATTTAGATTTATATACCGCCCTTCTCCTTTTAATCATTAAAACATTTTTTAAAAGGATGCTAATGGAAAGCTCACCTTCCACAGCTCTCTTTTCAATTCTACTCGTTTAAAAGAGAAACAACCAATAATAAATTATAAAAATTGGCAGTTTTGCCAGTGATTTTCTGCAGTATCCTGGACCCTGACAGCCAAAATTTTTTGACCAAGGGGCCCACAGCCTGCCTTTTCTGTCAGCGAGGGTGGGGAGTGCTAATCCCATCAGGATCATCCATATGCAGTCTTCTTATCAAAGGGTTTTACTATTTTATCTTTTAAAGCAGAAGAACAGTTTTCTAGATAGTAGTTTACTAATTGGGGGAAAAGGTCTAAGTGGATCAGTCTCTTATTTTTCCTCTTCTTAAATCAACTGAAATTTATCCAAGCAGCAGCAAGTAACTGAGATTAGTCTTTTTTTTTTTAATCCTCAAGAAAACTGTTTTTCCTCTAACAAAAACAAAGTTCAATTCCTTTTCAGAACAGGAAACTAGATTTTTGTATTTGCCTTGCAAAATTAAGATTAGGATGTGCTGACAAAGAGAACTTCAGTATTAGCATTGCCTTGCCAGAATGTTCCGCCTACCCAAAATCTTTTATTATGTTTCAATTTCTTGTCTATGGAGATTCTCAAGTGATGCAAGTCATGGTTGTCTCAAAAGCGCTTTTTCTTGTTTTTCTTTGAAGACGTTTCGCTTCTCATCCAAGAAGCTTCTTCAGCTCTGACTGAATCCTTCCATTCCCCACCATCCAGTCAGAGCTGAAGAAAAAAAAACAGAAAGTCCAGTTGCCTCTTGAAAAAGTACCTTTGGGTTTCAATTTCTTATTATGTTTCACTCAATAAAGTTTTGCCCATAGTGGATGGCTACAAAGATAGTTAATTTACAGAACGTGAGACAATTGTGCTTAGGAACAAACCCAAGTTTTTACTTTAGTAAAAATTAATTCCATTAGGCATTCCTCTGAAACTGAGATTTACAAATCAAAATAGTTTCTTTCTCTCTGACACACATACACTACAAGTAGTCCTTGACTTACTACTGGTCATTTAATGACCATTTGGAATCACAATACCCTCAGAAAGGGTGCTTTATGGCATGTAAACATCTTCCTGTTGTTGTAAAATGCTGTGATTCTACATCGGATAGTTACGTTTCAGGCACTTGGCAACTGGCTCACTTTATGACAGGCTGTAGTGCCACATGGTCACATGACAGAGATTTGTGATTATTTTATTTTATTTTTTTTGCTGGCTTCCGGCAAACAATGCCTATATGGGAGAATGGATTCAGACTTATGTGATTTGCTTAACAAATACCATAAAAATGGTCATGAAACCAGGCCTGGTTATATGGATGCCTCAACTTACGACTGCCGTGATTTATGACTGAAATTCCAGTCTTCACTTTCAGTTGTCAATTGAGAATTACCTATACTTTCCAACCACAGCACAGGTCTGTTCACAAAAGAAGACAGAATGTTGTCTCACTCTTACTTTTTCTAGTGCTTTGACTTTGAACTCCTAACTACATGTTTCTGCTGGCCATTTTGGTTGCGACTTACGAGAGCTGAAATTAACAATTCCTGGAGGACACCAAGCTGATTATCTCAGTCTCAGAGCAAAACAGAACAGTGGTTGATTCTTTAAGAGAATGGTCCTCTAGAGTACATTAAGTAAGATCCTGGTGATATGAAGAAGCAAAGCATAGCTTTAGTTAGTCTACCTCGAGAGCTTCAGAACTTTCTAAGTGGAAGACTTCTAACTTGAAGACAGTTTTAAAACCAAGATAGGTTATTTACTAATTGAAGGCAGACTCAGATTTCAGGCAGGAACTGTTGTTTGTCTCACAATGAACTCTAATTGTTTATTAGCCCATCCATCCTATAAACTGCACTATAATCATTATCGGTTCTTCAGAAACAAGAGGCAGGAAGATATTTTTATATTTTGGGAGAAATCAAGGGTGATCGTTAAATTGTTTGATTTACATTTCAAGCCAAAGCAAAATAACTTGAATTTCTCAAATACGCAGAGCAGAACACTGTTTTTTCACAAAAATTTAAAAAATTTAAAAACAGATGCCCCAATACAAAAATAAATAGCAACAAAATTACATATGTTTTATGTACTCGACCCTAAGAATGTCTACTAATACCAGGGTGCTAAATTAATAAACTTTATTGGCAACCTTTATTCAGCAGGGATGAGGTGGCTCAGAGGCTAAGATGCTGAGCTTGTCGATCGAAAGGTCGACAGTTCAGCGGTTTGAATCCCTGGTGCCGTGTAACAGGGTGAGCTCCCATTACTTGTCTCAGCTTCTACCAACCTAGCAGTTCGAAAGCACATAAAAAATGCAAGTAGAAAAATAGGGACCACCTTTGGTGGGAAGGTAACAGCGTTCCGTGTGCTTTTGGCGTTTAGTCATACTGGCCACATGATCATGGAGATGTCTTTGGACAGCGCTGGCTCTTCGGCTTTGAAACAGAGATGAATACCACCCATCTCCAACTAGCACATATGTGCGAGGGAAAACTTTACCTTTACCTTATTCAGCATGCAGGATTCTGCCTTTTGCAGCTGAATAAATGAACCTAAGAGAGGCAGTTTCAGCAGAGGTGAAGGAACCAGGCTAGAAACCAAGAGACTGTGCCTTCTAGTCCCATTTATACACAAACCCAGCTGGGTGAATTTGGGGCAGGCAGTCACTCTCTCTCAGTCCTAGGAAGGAGGCAATTGCAAACCATTTCTGAAAATCCTTGCTAAGAAAACTGTGGGGACTTGTCCTGGAAATTGACATGAGTGAACAGAAGAAAAACCTGTACTTAAATGTGGCATCATGTTAACACCCACCCTCATTAAGAGAAAAACTTTCCAAATGCTCTGTCTGAACTTGTAAGATGCAAGTATCAATTCAGTGAGGCTCAACAAAAAATGTTCACATATGCCTCTGTGAAGTTCCAATCTGAAGACCACCAGACTTTTAAAATCCATTGGTAAATAAAATTCCATTTTCCCTCACAGCCAGACTAGACAGAGAGTACATGATCACAATGAAATCATTTAGCAATCGTGTAAGCCACAATCCCAAGCAACAGAGGACAAATACTGTACAGTGAAGAGTGTCTTGGTTATTCACCTCTGACATTCAATAATTCGGTGTGTGTGGAGTGTGTGTGTTGCACAGAAGTTGACTTAGCAGAGTTTAAACAAATGGGAGATTTTTTTTCTCTAGGAAAAGGACAGTTCTGGGCAGGGGTGAAATTCAATTTTTTTCCCTACCAGTTCTGTGGGAGTGGCCTGGTGGGCGTGGCAGGGGAAGGATATTGCAAAATCTCCATTCCCACCCCACTCTGGGGCCAGTCAGAGGTGGTATTTGCTGGTTCTCTGAATTACTCAAAATTTCCGCTACCGGTTCTCCAGAACCTGTCAGAACCTGCTGGATTTCACCCCTGGTTCTGGGTATTAAAACATGATTGAATAAAGGAACCAAGCCTTTGTGAATTCATGAGAAATGAAAGGCCAGACAAATCCATCTAGGAGAAGTCAGTAACTCATGTTTTTTGGGTCTTACCACCAAAACAGTGTTTTTTCAGCCTCAGCAACTTTAAGATGTCGGTTTAACCATGTTGGCTGGTTAATTCTGGGAGTTCTGAAGTCAACACTACTTAAAATTGCTGAGGTTGAGAAACACTGCTAGACTAATAGCTACTAAAATATCAGGAGCATTTATCAAACTGTCAGAGGAAAGTTTCTGGCAACTAAACAAGTTTGATTGCCTACCACTGAACTCTAACCGTATTTGAAAAGGAAAGGAGGTCAATAGATCCTGGGTTCCCCCTGCTTCATCTGGTTCCAGCTTGAAGCCTCAGGAAGGAAAATCTGGTCTCAAGCGAGAAAAAAACCAAGAGCACACACAGGTCAATTTCTCAAAGTTTTTTACTCTTCTGATTCATAATTATTTTGTTTAAATATAGCATTTGCTTCAGTACCTATCTAGTAAACATACTTCCCTCAAAAAAATGAAGAATTCCGAATAATTATTATTGTATATATTAAAACATACATTTATACACACATATGCACTTCCACCTTGAGATAACTCTATTTTAATCTCAAACATACTTCAAGATGGATTTAGTCTGAACAGTGTGACAATTTACAGATTTATTTATTTATTCAAATTTAGGCCCTGCCCCAATTCAGCTCACCATAAAACAAAACAAAAGTACGGTATAGAGAAAAAAGCGAAATACACATACCAATAAAATAGAGAACAAGATAGTGACATTGTTGATAATACTGAAAACCACCCAAAAATCATGGCGCATGAGAACAGATGCACTACCTCCATCTTGGTTATCTCCATACTAAAGTTGACCTGAAACGCAACTGAAACAATTCTCCAAATAGATAATCTACTCCCTCCAGGATCCTAGACATTTTTTTAAAAATCCCGCCTTTATTATTTTGATAAATAACTCAAGGTGGTGATGTTTCTAATACTCCTTCCTCCTCCTATTTCCCCCATAGCAACAACCCTGTGAATTGAACTGGGCTGAGAGAGAATGATTGGCCCAAAGTCACCCCGCCTTCATGCCTAAAGGGGGACTAGAGCTCACAGGTTTCTAGCCTGGTGCCTTAATCACTAGACAACCTTCCCTTTTTAGGAAACACAAGGATAAAACTCCTGGGTGCAGAGACAGCCTCTTGAGGAGGGAGTGCACTCCCACCTCCTTCAAGATTCACCACAGCATGGTCCCAATTCATGGCAACCCTAATGATCCCAGGAGGGCCACAGATCCAAGAAACAACTGTACTGATAGAGCAATTTAGTACCAGGCAGGAAAACAGCATCCTATTTGTTGTTTCCAGTGTTCTCGGAAGAGGAATTATGAGTATCCCAATTTTCTCCCATTATATATAAAAAAACTACTATCAGTACTCCAACAAATAGGTTCATGAAACATTATCTTAGACTGATATCACAGTTCTAAGCAATTAAGATTCCAGCCATTATGATTATAGAACACAGGGATGAAATTCAAGTAATTAAGAAAAAAAACGGGATATGTTGATCAAGGTATTGGTTATAGTTGATGTATCGGGCTCAACCCCACTCTCTGCCACAAAACTCAATGGGTAATTTTGGACCAATTAGTCACTGTCTATCAATTCAACAGGCTTCACAGGAATGTAGCAGGAAAGAAAAAAAGGAAATTGAATGTTATGCATTGTACCTTGGCACCTGAAATGAGTATGTTGCTCTAATAAATAAATAAGCAATCGGTTCTAATATCACACTTTGCTTCCATTAGAATTAAACTCTATGAAAGTTAGGCAGTTATTCTGAACTGGGTTTGGATCTTCTCATTACATTTACGGAGGATCTGAACATATTTCCTCCATGTTTCCAGGGATTTAAATCTAATTACTAATAAAATAAATAGCTAATTCAGCAAATAGAAAAGCACAAGGTTAATCAAACTCAAATTCTCTTAAGTTTATTTTGTAGCTCCACCTAGATAACAACTCCCTTTATCCTTGACTGGGATTATAAAGGCCATGTGTAAACAGAGAGCTGAAGATATATGAGATACTGAGGATAGCACCTTTCAAATAGATTAACAATATTAATATCTTTGACAGGAATAAAATTGGGTAGGGGATGCTTCAGACATATTTAAAAAAAAAGTTGTTCAGCAAATTCTAAATCAAGTCCAAACTGTCCTACCCAGAGAAAATAAAATGTGTTTTCATACTGTACTGGAGCTAAATAAACTAATTTGGGCTATTCAGGAATTCGGTGCAGCTGCAGCCTCAGCTTAAATTTGATGGAAACACCCTCTTCCGTCCTGTTTTATATTCACAGGAACCCAATCCTGCTCTCTACTCTGCTGTCCAGGAAAGAAATGGGGGTGGAGTGGGGGGAATGAGAGAAAACAGATGTGTTCCCCTAACCACAATTCTTCAATCTGGAAGGAAGACCAAAAAGCACCGAAACTTACAAAATTTCAGTTGCCCCAAATGGTGCAGTGAGGTTCAGCAAACATTGTAGCAGCAAAAAGTAAATAGCAACTATCAGCAAGTTATCCCAAAGTAGATTAGTAACACAGCCTATGGACATGAGTTGTCCTTTAACCTTGAGTTCTAGTTATATTTCTACACATATGAATAGTGCCCAGAAGGCGCCACAAATTTCTTGCAATTATGGCACAGCTTCAAAGAATATCTCCCTTGGTACTCATTACGTCGGGCCAAAAAGTAGAAAGATTAATTATAAATACATAGTATGTGATAATGCCAAGTCTTTCCTGCTTGACTTTTGTCTGTCACAGGTGTAACTAAGCAAAATCGTACCCATATCTTATTTTGGGCTATATGCACATTGGACCTCCAGCAGGCTTCTCTCTTACCAAAGAAGCATTTTCAATTCTCATAAATAACTTATAACAATGCACTGAGCAGAGCTCGCCAAGTCTGTTTAGCACAGAGATGTCAAAACTCGATTTCATTGAGGGCCGCATCAGGGTTGTGCTTGACCTTGAGGGGCAGGGGTGGGTGTGGCCAGGGTGGGCATGGCCAGCTTGATGTCACTCGTGTCAAGGGTGCCTGTGGTGGCCCGCAGTGCCTCTGCCAGGGAAAACGGGCTCTTGAGCTCCGTTTTCCCTGGCAGAGGGTTGCAGGAGGCTGTCCCAGCTGAAAACAGAAATTGGGAGCCTGATTTTGCTGGCGGGCCAAATCTAAGCATCCTCCGGGCTGGATCTAGCCTGCGGGCCTTGAGTTTGACTTCCCTGGTTTAGCACTTCACACTAGCAGGGAGAAGCAAAGCTGGAATGAAAAATCAGTGACCATTTATGATTTAGTTTTACCTTCAGTCAGCTTGTAAGTATCTTGAACTGTTCTTTTTTTGCAAATATTCTTATAAATATCACCTTCAAAGAATAAAACTTTTCTTTGGATTTATTGAAAAGAACACATTATCTAATTTTATTACTCCTAATGGAAGGTACAGTTAATCCTCAGCTTACAACCATTTGTTTAGTGACTGTTTGAAGTTACATCGAAGGGACTTATGACCAGTACTTACACTTCCAGCAGTGGCAGCATCTCCAAGGTCATGTGATTAAAATTGGACCGCTTGCCAACTGGCATGTATTTACATTGGTTGCAGCATCTCTGAGCCACGTGATCGCCATTTACAACCTTTCGACAAGCAAAATCACTGGGAGAAGCTGGATTCGCTTAATGACTGCATGATTCACTTAACAACCATGGGAAAAATAAAGATTGCAAAACTGCATGTGACTCACTTAATCACCACCTTTGCTTAGCAACCAAAATTCTGCTCCCAAATGTAGTCATAAATCGAGGACTATCTGTACTGGATTTCAGTTCTCATCACCCTGCACCAATGGAAGTGAGAGGACTGATGTGACAAAAGCACAATTTTATTAAAGAAACTATTCGAATTCTCAATGATTCTGAATATTCATTTTAGGGAAAATACATACAAAGGTAGCAGGGATACAACATCCACAATTTACAGAGCACTGCTAGGAAATTATACTATTTTAAAGTGGTGGGGGGGGGGGAGATATCTATACCGTATATGCTATATAGCAATCCAAGTCCACACCTGAATATAAACTCCTGCAGTCAGTTTTTCCAAGATCATGCATGCGTTCCCAAACTTTTACAGTCCTGTGATTTCTTTCAATTAACACAAAACCACATTCAACATCTAAGACATACATGACTGCTTATAGTCCCTACACGCCATATTCCTTATGATCCTTCTGTGTGCCACAGAGTTACTGAGTACAGCTGGAATTCATTCATTTTAGAAATATTCAAAGGCCCTTACTACTTTAAATTCTTGTTTGCAGTGTTCCTTAATCCTTCTCTCTGTACAGCATTTTTTGAAGATAAGAAAAAGTTCAATTTGTACCATCATCACCCTATCCTTGTCACACACTTGGTACAAGCGTTTTCCTCCCTCTACCAAAGCTGTTTAAATCAACACATACTAACTAAGCAGATTATCAAGCCTACTTTGGAGACATCTCCTGTGTCCCAGCACAGAAATAAATCCAGCTCAAGAACACTCTGCTGTTAAGTTTTGCCTTTACCTGTTTTCTCTGCCCTTTCCTCTACCGCTCTCCATTCTCATCCATTGTGATGAAGCTGCTGTCCGTCAGGCACCATTAATCGTTTGGAAAATCTTTACTACCAGGATCCAATTCTGATTGGCAAGAAGGCAGCAAAGTTCCAGCTCTCTGTCAGATCTTGTGTGAGAGCAAAACGGCAAGCAATGCTTGGGCCAGCAGCCCTGCCAAGTCTGAAGCCCTGAACGCTTGTTTCATTTCCCTAAGGGGAAGTCGAAATCACAACCCCTCCCTTGGAGGGGGAGGGAGGGCAGGGTTAAAGAGGTTGCACAGGACAGCCCTCGCACTCAGGAAGTCAGGGCCTCTTCTTCCCTCCAACCTGAGCAGAGAAGAAGGCTGAAGCTTCACACACACCCAAAGCCACAGGGAAATACCAGAATAAATAATTTAAATACTCACAAACGTACACAGAGCAGCTAAAGATGGCAAGACAAGCTCTCACTTGGCTGGGCTTTTAGTTAGGCCTTTGCGATCCTAGAGCTGCTGTCCTGACAAACACGGGAAAAGACGAAGGCTGGGATTTTTACTTCCATTAGTGGCATCGCACTAGATGCCGCAACTCCACTAAAGTCAAAGCAGGAAACAGATTCTAATTCCTGCTTTCACATCATATGACACGATCCTTATCAAGGTGTAATTAGCCAGTTTGGGGGGGGGGGAATCAAATAAGGTCCTGGTGTTTTAGCCATTCATGTGGGATGGGGCTGGAGTCAGTACTTCAATAGCAGTAATAGGGAAAAGATGAACACACATTCCCGGTAGAAGATGACTGTTAAAAATACTGAGAAAAAGACTCTGGTAAACAGCTTTCCTGGAGATGATTAGCTAGCAAAGTAAGCAAAGACCACAATGAGCTAATTTCTGCTGCCACGTTTCACCAGAGAAGAGAGTTAACCATTAACTATTCTCTTTCCAGTCAATTCTTGGCTTGTTCCCTTTGGACAATCTAAAGAGAAAGCTGTTCAGCAATAAACAGGATACAGGATGGGGAAAGCAGAACTGTATGGAACCACCAGTCAAAACAAACAGGTCTTTTGTGCATTAGATCCAGACTGCGGCCACCCCACCCAAGTCCTGTAATGGAACAGGAGCTGGTAGGTAGAGAGGAAGCACGAGCCTGTCATTCTTGCTGGGCTCTATTTGTTGACTCTTCCACCAGCACAATGATCTCTGACCGAATGGGAAGGTGCATCTAGCATAGTTTATAGGTACAGGTAGTCCTTGACTTACGATCACGATTGAGCCCAACGTTTCTGTTGCTAAGCAAGAGAGTTATTAAGTGAGTTGTTAAGCTTCATTCTATGACCTTTCTTGCCACAATTGTTAAGAGTGAGTCATTGCAGTTGTTAAATTAGTAAAATGGCCGTTAAGTGAATCTGGCTTCCCATTTTGACTTTGCTTGCCAGAAGGTCACAAAAGGGGATCACATGATCCCGGGACACTGCAACTATCATAAAAAAACCCAACCAACAGTTGCCAAGCGTTTGAATTTTGATCATGTGACAGTGGGGACACTGCAACGGATGTGGGAAAAAAGGTCATAAATCCCTATTTTCCAGTACCACTGTAACTTCAAGCAGTCACTAAACAAATGGCTGCAAGTCAAGAACTACCTGTATTACATGTTCTGCGACAGAGGAATTCAAAGAGCTACGTGGTGCTTTGAGTTAATCCCCTAAAGGTGCTTCAGAACATGAACACACAGCACCCATCTGCATCTCTTTAAAGCAGCTGTGCCTTGCCCTGGGATTATAAGGCTTTACACTGCAGCTGCTAAGGAGCTAGGAAAGATGCAGCGGTCTTAAAAAGCTTATGTTCACATAGAACAGCACCGTCTGCAATTGAGCACTGTAATTACTGCGCAGGCCTGATCTTTTAAGCAACCCTAGACGTACTTTAAATTCTTTCCAATTAAAAGTGTTTGTAGATGGAATGCAAGGAAGATAATTTTTTATTTATTCTATTGGAAATCAAATTAATTTAAGAGGACAAGTTTTAACTGTACGCAGAAAATGGAAGTAACAAAGTCTTGTAGTGTTTATACATCATTACAAGCAGCACTTCTAAAGTGATTACATTTGGTTTTGCTTTCCAGACAATTCCATGAAATCAGTTATCAAGATTCGAGAAAAGCACTCTAACTTTCTTTGTATCTTCCTAATTAAGTTCACTTTTATTAGAATAAATCAAATGTCTGTCTTCAAAAGAACAAGGAGAAAGTCAGACATAAAATAAGGAAAAGCTCCATCTCCACCTCCATCTACAGCCCAGCTGCCTGACCACTAATAGGAAAGAGAAATCTGTATCATGCTTGATCTTCTCTATATTAGGATGAATTAAAAAGCAAACAAAAAAAAAAAAACCAAATCCAAGAGAGAGATAGTTCTAGTGAACTGTTTAGAAGCATTGAAACTTCTACCCACAAAGATTTAAATCATGGGGTTTGAATTTATTCTTTCTATAATATTATGGCTTTTATATCATGTGATTTCTGATCATGGGAATAACATGTCTTTCCACAAGAACAGGAAGGAAGAATGACTCAAATGCTAGAAAGGATATGCAGAGAGATAACTGGTATTAATTGATTCCAGAAAGGACAAATAGTTTCATAACTAGTTTCTTGAAGAGACAGAGGGAAAGAGAAGCAGAAGATTGACAGTACAATTTGGCACATGACCTTCAAGGGAAAAAAAAACCACCTTCCTTCCTTAAGCCACTTTCTTTCATGTAACTCAGACATCAACAAACTGCTCTTCAAGTTTCTGCCCACCATTACTTGCTTCAAAGCGTATACACTTTGGACTCTCCCATCGCCTCAGCTGCTCACTCTCATTTCCTTACATTTTGGCTCACACAAAGGAATGTGCAGCTGGGATGCATTGTAAGGGCAAAGCTTTTCCAAAGGCTATGTTGCTTAAGATGGAAAGAGAGTGTATTAGTCATCTGTCCAGATCCTGATCACTCCTAAAGCAGTTTCTCCCACAGATATGACACCAGTAGCTCTTTGACTCAAAATGCAGCATCTGTTAAGAAGCAGCTACTCAGTGCTGACAGACTGATCAGTTACGTCAAGTACTCTTCTCACACTTGGACTGGGTCTCCTCCACATTGCCTAGAAGGCAATGGACTAAAATAAAGGCACTTATAAAAGAAGTACTACATAAATGTTAATGTCTGAGCATAAAAAGCGATGACGAAAATTCAGCTTAGTCACCAGTATAGGTAGTCCTCAACTTTCAGCAGTTCATTTAGTGTCCATTCGAAGTTACAATAGCACCCAAAAAAAGGGAGTTATAATTGTTCACATTTATCACTATTGCAGCATTCCTGATGGTCACGTGATTAAAATTCAGGCGCTTGGCAACAGGCTCATGTTTATGATGGTTTCAGTATCCCAGGGTCGTGTGATCGCCTTTTATAAACTTCTGACAAGCAAAGTCAATGAGGAAACCAGCGTCACTAAACAAGCATATATTACAATAACAACTGCAGCAATTCACTTAACAACTGTGTTAAGAAAAGTCATAAATGGGGCAAATCTCACTTAACAAATGACTCACTTAGCAACCCAAATTTTTGGCTCAATTGTAATTTTAAGTCGACGACTACCTGTATTAAAATCTCCAAATCCAATGCACGTGATCCATAAATATTGATGGCAAAAGGAAATTCCAATCCTCTTATCTTCTAGCTTATCAATATAATAGAATAATACCTTGACCCCACGTTTAAATTTGCTCAAATGAGTCCAATCCTTCATTAAAATAATGTTTTTGACAGCACATATAGATATGTCTGCACAATATAAATGATGCCTTAGTTCAGGGCTGTCAAATTCGCCGGCCCGTGGTCCAGATGCATCACACACTGGCCATGCCCATGCCCAGTTTAGCGAAGGAGGAAAAAAGTGGTGATATGTCATGTGACGATTCCGTGCCAACGCAAGTTTGACATCCCTGTCTTAGCTGTTTCAACTGTAAAAACTGCAGTCAATTCACAATCCTTGCAGATGCAGTACTGACTAGTAAATTATGGAGAGTATATTCAATCCTAATCAGTTTCATTAACCACTAGTCAGGTTCTGAATAAAATTCAAAGTGATAATTATGACCCACAAAACCTGATACTCTTTATCAATTCAAACTGTAATGCTCTCTAACTGTAATGTTCTTCCCCTTGAAGAGCACCCGGAGGCTCCAATTGGTCTAGAATGTGGCCGCACGAATGATTATGGGGATGACACGTCAGTCTCATGTAACACCTCTCTTGCACGAGCTACACTGGCTCCCAGTGGTCTTCCGGGTGCGTTTCAAGGTATTGGATACCACCTTCAAAGCACTCCATGGCTTAGGACATGGATAACTGCAGGACTGCCTTCTGCCACCGATTGCCTCCCACCGACCGATACGCTCTCACAGAGAGGGCCTCCTCAGGGTGCCGTCGATGTCAATGTCGACTGGCGATCCCCAGGGGGAGAGCCTTCTCTGTGGGGGCCCCCTGCCCTATAGAACGAACTGCCCCCGGATATACGAAGGATCCCCGACCTCCGCGCCTTCCATTGTGCTCTGAAGACTCTATTATTTCATCAAGCTGGTCTGACAGAACCATGATTGTAATGGGTTTTTAACTGTTTTTTTAAAATGGTTTTTAGTTTTGGGGTTTTTAATTATGGCCAAATGATTGAATTATTTTAAAAGGTTTTTAATTTTTGTGTTGTTACTGTTTTATTATGGCTGTACACCGCCCTGAGTCCTTCGGGAGAAGGGCGATATAAAAATGCAATAAAATAAATAAATAAATAAAATAAACTGAGAGACCACAAATGCATCACACACGCTTACTCAAGATTTTATGAATCTGCAATAGAAGATGTGTTGTCTTGCTTGCTAACACTTCTGGCATTTTTTAAAAGGATTTAAAAGTAGGCCATCTTGGCTATTACTCCAGATTTCTGGAAGACCAAAAAGGAAAACAAGGCTATCTCCATTCTTTTAGTAGCTGAGGAAAACATTTTTATTCATGTAATATTCTAAGAGGTTTGCTGAAATGTATTTTACAGATTATGTTCTTATTTTTTGCTTATTATTTTAATTATATTTTAATTATAACAGCTTGTTTTCTCTGTATTTTTGCTTATGGTATTCTTATTACCTCAATTTATATGCTGCTTCATTTCTACAGATCTTGAGCAGCTCAGTCAATGTTAAAATCAGTAGAAAATAACAGTAATAAACTGTAATTAATTAGATGTGCACCATTCAGAGCCAGCATATTCTTCAATTACAGGTATTCCTCAATTACTGACTGCAATTGGGACTGACAACTCTTTTGCTAAATGACATGGTAGTAAAATGAAAATCATCATCATCATGTGACCATTAAGGTAAGCACCCAGGTTGTTGGGGTGTGATGTCAATGACTGTGACTTCCTGCCAACTGCAGGTTGGAAACTGGCCTGTGATGGCTGCAAATGGCAATCATAAATGTGCAGCCATTGCCAAGTACCCAAATGCAACAGACCCATGGTCACTCTGAGAACTGGTTGTAACTCTCCTGATTCTGTGGCATTGCAACTTTTAATGCTCACTGAATGAACGATTGGAAAGCAAGGACTACTTGTATCTCAAAATGTTTAAAAATAACATTGAGGAAGATGACTTTCTGTTAAATCAGAAAGATAGACTTAAAAAGATCACTGGACCAATTTATAATTTCATTGAGCTATGCAGTCAACAATGAAATCAAACTTGTACAAAGGCGTACAAATACATGCCTTCTCTTGAAACTTCAGGAGGGAGTCCTTATCTAGCTTATTGCTGCATAACATTCCCTTGCTTAAATGGTCCTTTGCCTACCTATGGCTCCCAGCTATTATGTCTGGGAGAATTAATTATAAGATCATGCAGGGTGAAATATTACTATAAGCCTAGACTCATGTCTCTATAAAGAAGAAGAGTTGGGGAAGCAGAGAATAGAATAGAATAGAGTAGAATTTTTTATTGGCCAAGTGTGATTGGACACACAAGGAATTTGTCTTGGTGCATACGCTCTCAGTGTACATAAAAGAAAAGATACGTTCATCAAGAATCATAAGGTACAACACTTATTGATAGTCATAGGGTACAAATAAGCAATCAGGAAACAATTTCAATATAAATTGTAAGGATACAAGCAACAAAGTTACAGTCATACAGTCATAAGTGGGAAATGGGTGATGGGAACAATGAGAAGATTAATAGTAGTGCAGACTTAGTAACTAGTTTGACAATGTCGAGGGAATTGTTTGTTTAGCAGAGTGATGGCGTTTGGGAAAAAACTGTTCCTGTGTCTAGTTGTTAGAGCTGAGAGAGCTTGGGCTCAAAGAACAGTGTCCTGCATTCCTCAAGGAGCCAGGCCTTTTTCTGGAAAAAAACACTTAGCGTTTTCAAGAAGGCACTAGATGTTAAACAGGAAAAAAACCAGACTCTATATATCTTCAGTTGAGCAAGACCATCAAGCATAACTAGGACTGGAATTTCTAGCACTAAAAAAAAAAAAAAAAGCCGTTAGAGCTGCTTTGCATTCTGGAAACTTTCTGGTTTCTCTGTTTGTACACCTGTTATCGTTAATGCCAAACTCCCTGGCTGGCTTTGGGCTGTAGAAATCAGTACTCAGAACATTGAGTGTGTGTGTGTGTGTGTGTGTGTGTGTGAAGCATACTTTGTTCCTTTTTAGCAAGTCCCAAATTCAATCCAGCTTTGAACTGAAACAAATGGGGAGAAGCATGAATGCTATGAGGAAGGAGGAAAACAAAGCTTTGTCCTGGCTTTAAACCTTTTATCACAGTTGCTTGACCTCAGTAACAAATCCAGAAACTAACCCAAGTTCTACAGTTTATCTACGACAGTTCCATACATTTACTTAGGTAATAATATTACAGAAGACCCCAGTATAGGCTGACCTAAAATCATGTGTGTTCTCTTTCGACTGTTCTGTTATTATGAACAGTCGTTATGCTTAACTGCTCTAAATAAACGTTTCAGTGAACAAATTCAAAGCCTTTCCATCCAATTTCCTTCCTTGTTTCCAGTCATAATTACTGTAACAGAGACAATGGCCTTTGCACCTCCTGAAGTAAGTTCTAGCTCATGACTCAATGAACCTGATAACCTTTAACATGTCAGAAGATATTTTTATAAGAGTAGTCAATAAAGTGGCCCGAGATGATTAATTCTAAGTTGGGAAAAATAGGCAAAAGAAGAAGAAAACTTCTTAGATGGATGAAATCCACCTACTAGATCATTTCTCCTCTCTGTTCTGAAATACAGTATATAATGCTATACCACTCATTATTTTGGTTTATATCCATTCTTTTAAACAAGCTTGTTAAACTGCCTTCCATTGAGGACTTGTATCCTGCACAGATTGGAAAGAAAGCTGAGAAATATTTACAGATTCTCACATCTTGGACATAAACTGGTTCAACTCCTCCCCTTGGGACATAGCTATAGAGCACTGCATGCCAAAACAACTGGTCATGAAGACAGTTTTCCCCCATGCCATTACTCTGCTAAACACCTAATTCCCACAGCACTGTCTTATGCCTAAGGATATCTACCCATGTAGTAGGGCTGTATTGCTATTATCCTACTCATTTTTCCTATTACATTCTCCTATTGGTATCTTATGGTTTATCACTTTGTTATTTGTATCTTATAATTTATGACTGTGCTTTATTATTTACAATTTATGATTTATCACTTTCTTGTTTGATAACAGCTATGAAGAGATTGAACATCTGAAACAGGTTTATAGCCACATATAAGGCAACATTCATAATGTTTAATAAAACAGATAACTGGTGAGAACTTTTTCTTTCAGGCCACATCTATTTTTTAAAAAACATTTTTTTCTGGGCTAGATACTTCCATCATGAAATACAGTTGGTGGCCTCATGACATACAGCCTCTTTTAGTCCACAAATACCATATTCATGGCTACATATTGTCGATGGGGACCATAGACAACATGTAGCTAAAAATACATTAATAAAGCATGTCAAATGTATGCTATCTTTCTGTTTATAAAACTCTTAAAGTCAGAACATCAGTCTAGAAAATGAACAGATAATAGTAAACTGAACACACAAGCATTTCCTGTGGAAGGCAAATGTGCCTATTTTAGTTTCCAACTACTATAGTTGGCTCTCAAATTGTTCAAATCTGAAAATTGCTACGTCATTGTGGATAGACACCTGTTGTGATAATGCACTCATTTTAGCAGCTCTACTCTCATTTCAATGACTTAAAATACTTAAAAACAATTTCATTTTAGGTCAGAAAGATTTAAGTTGTCATTTCCAATTTAGCATTTCTCTTTTTCAGTGAAAATCTTTTCCACCCTTTCACGGCAAACATCTTGGTATTTTTTTTAAAATTAGTTTTTATTGTTTAAGCATTATAATACAATTCCAGCATTTCCGGTTTCATGGTGTTAATATACAGATGTACCTTCATAATATTTACGTTGTTATTTACATGGTAATAATTCGTTGTCTTAATCTAAAAATACTGCCCATAGGATTCCTTACTTTTAGAATCCTTAATGTCTAATAATATATTTTATTTACATAAGGTTGCATCTTTACTCTGGTTTCTCTTCAGATTGTATAAATCTTTCGCCTTTTACATCTTGGTTTGTTATTTATTTATTTATTTATTTATTTATTTATATTTATTTATTTATATTTATATTTATATTTATATTTATATTTATATTTATATTTATATTTATATTTATATTTATATTTATATTTATATTTATATTTATATGCTGTCCTTCTCCGGAGACTCAGGGCGGCTTACAATGCGTTAAGCAATAGCCATCATACCTTTGTATATTTATACAAAGTCAGCTTATTGCCCCCACAAACTGGGTCCTCAATTTACCTACCTTAGAAAAGATGGAAGGCTGAGTCAACCTTGAGCCTAGGGAGATTCGAACTTACAGTAATTGCAGACAGCTGGTATTAATCACAATGCTTTCAATCTGCTGAGCTATTCAGGCTCTTTTAACAGACTGATACACACATACGCACATAACAAACTTTGGAAGAAATCTTTGCTAAATTTTGTAAGCAATTCAGATAGTGATGAATAAAAATTGTTTCCAGGTGAGGAAGCATGAAGAGCAAGCAATCCTAAAAGAATTCTTGTAAAAATATTAATGGGCTAGTAACCTTGGTAAAACTGAACAAATCTGAATTGATTCCTTAATGTATGCTATCCCTTGTTTAGGAACATTAATGATGGACTACTGTATTGAAAAAAGAATTAAAATTACCCCGAGGATAGTTTTTGAAGTATGAGGCGTGTTGCAAACAATCTTAAAAATACTGTCTACTTGAACTTTCAAGTAAGTTTACAATAAGTATTCTTTGGTTATGCTTTGTTCTTTTAAGAAATGTATAAACAGCACTGGGTTTGCTGCAGCATGCCCTTGGGCTAGGAGTGAAATAAAGTACCACAACAGCATTGTTTTAAAAAAGTAGGTCTAATGCTTTTTTGTACATCACGTTTTAAAGTAAAAAAGATATTTTGATATTTGCAGTGAACTTGGGATGAAGCCACGATATTTATTGGTCAAGCCTAAAGTCCAACATCTAAACATGAGAATCCTCATTTTATTTCTATTTTTTGGAAAGTGTGGGTTCCAAAAGGTTTCGCTCTAATTTACTGTGCCCAAATAAACATGTTTTTATATACACTTCCTATCACCCCTTTTGATAGATTGAGAATATACTTACTTTGAGCTAATAAGAAAAGCATAAAAACAACTCTGTAATGAAACACAGGTTTCTGATTTGAATGGAAGTCTGAATAATTCCATCTATCTGTTAACCCATTAGAACCTCATGAGTGACACCTATAAGTATGTTACTTCCTCCTCTTTTACCCACTGTCACCTACGTATATTTCTCCTATCATAGTTCCCCATGTACTTAACATATACACTTAAGCAGGGTACTAGATGATAAGGTGACTGGAAATTCAAAGGAAATTACTAATGTGAACATTTATTTATCTTCTTCTTCTTGGCTAACATTAGTCAAGTCATCACATCAATATTTTCTAGGGGATACAAGGAGTCCTTGCTTACTGAATGTTATTGGGATTGAGAACTCTGTCATTAAGTGATGCTGTCATAAGGTGCAATGTCATGCAATCATACTGATTTACGACAGCAGTTTTGGTAGTCCCAGTTGCAGTTAGGCAAATCCCACGCCATTGCAGTGACCTGGGATCACATGATTGCCATTTGTGACTTCCTATCTGCTTCCCTATTGTTGAAAGTCAGCACTGAAAGTCGTAAATGGAGCCCACATTACTGAGACACTGTGACAGCAACAATTACAAGAGCCTGTTGCAAGTAGTTCTTGTTCAGTGCCATCATAACTTTGAATGGTTGCTGAACAAGTGGACATTATATGAGGAGTACATATATAAACAATGGAAGCAAAAATAGACCCATATCAAAATGGGAGAATAAAGTAAGACTGAAAGGGTCTCTGGGCCAAAATATAATTAAAAGGTAAAGCACTGCATTATCATATGCAAGAATGTTATTATCCAATTTAGGATGATTATGAACAATAGGTTTACAGGTAGTCTTGGGTTATAGTGGCAATCAGGATTGGGATTCCCATCACTAATGTTGCACTTTATGACTTCATTGGTTAGCGACAGCAATCCTGGTCCCAAATATCACTGTAACTCAAGGACTATCTTTTTATACATAGCCATTCTAAGACTGCCGGACAACAAAGTCTTGCATATGTCTGCTCACAGCTATGAGGAGTATTTCCTAATTACATATTTGAGTTTTATTTTTCCCCAGAGAAAAATTTATATTGTCCAGAATGAAAGCATATAAAAATGACAATGTCAAAGTACTCAAAGTCTGTTTCAGTTTATTTACAAAAGTTTCTAGACAGCTGTAACTGCTGAAAACAGATCAGGATTTATAACTACAAATGATTTGGGTATGCCTTTCTTGTGAATATTAAGGTAAAGGTAAAGGTTCCCCTCGCATATACGTGCTAGTCATTCCCGACTCTAGGGGGAGGTGCTCATCTCTGTTTCAAAGCCAAAGAGCCAGCGCTGTCCAAAGATGTCTCTGTGGTCATGTGGCAGCATGACTCAACGTCAAGGGCGCACAGAATGCTGTTACCTTCTCACCAAAGGTGGTCCCTATTTTTCTACTTGCATTTTTTACGTGCTTTCGAACTACTAGGTTGGCAGAAGCTGTGACAAATAACGGGAACTCAACCCATTATGCAGCACTAGGGATTTGAACCACTGAGCTGCTGACCTTTCAATCGAAAAGCTCAGCATCTTAGCCACTGAGCTACCACATCAGCTCTGTGAATATTAGAAGCCCATAAAAAGTTTTCCACAGAGAATGTGATACTTAAAAAATGCAACCCTCCAAAGTAGCTAATACCCGCCAGATTCCACTTTTCTGGCAGTGCTGATTGTGATCTTCCAAATTTTGTTAAATATTCCATATAATATGCCCACAGGCCAGTGGCGTTCTTTCTTGATTGGATCATTTATTAGCATTGGCCACAGAATGGCAAGATCTGTCCTCTGCTCAACCACAGAATAGCCAGCATTCATCCTATAAAACTCTTCCATTCTGACCTACTTTTTTAAAGACCTGTCACCAATTGCCAACAGCACTCTCTTCAAAGTTTTGCTGCTTTCCCCAATTAAACTATATGACCTAGCTTTTCCTACTGGCAACTCAAAGTAGAGACAAGAACAGAGTGTCAGGAACAACATGTGCAAAAATATACAACCAAACGGAGTGGTGCAGCTTTAGTAAGCCAACCAGACAGAATGTTATTAAATTGGTTCAATGTCAATAGGGAGGTGGTGAGGCAAAGCCAGCTGGTCAGGAGGATATTTTTATTGTGTCTACGTGCAAGGACAATCACTATAAAGAAGGTAACCATAAAGGCAGCATCTTTTGCATTTCTCAATTGTTTTCAATTTACTTCCTAGCCAAGAAGATACAGGAGGTATATTATGTCCCAATAAAGCTAAAATTCAATCTATCCAATGAAATGGATACATCCCACAAATGTTTGCGTAACTTATCTTTATTTTTATTTTATTTAAATTGTTTGCGTGGCCACCTCTCTCACATCAGTGACTCCGGGCAGCCTGTAAAGATTAAAACACATGTTTATATTATCATCTAAACATGACAGCCAAGATAATGTATTTCTTAGTTGCTAAAGTGCCACATTATGATTATTTTTTTGATTGCATGGCTACTGTTGTTTTAAGGAGGCAGAGAGAAACAGAGCATTGCCTAGCAAACATTTTCAGCATGCAAATGCTCTGCTGAATTGATCTTTCTTATTATTTTTTTAAAAAATCCCTTTTGAGAAGTGAAGAAGGGAAGTTTGCATCTTCTTGGTGTCACAAAAACTGTGCAACCATTTTAAAGTCAAAAGGTAACACGAGTCATTGCCCTGGAGCAGTGTTTCTCAACCTTGGCATTTTTAAATGTATTTGGACTTCAACTCCAAGAATTCTGGGAGATAAAGTCCAAATACCTTAAAATTACTAAGATTGAAAAACTCTGTCCAAATATTCAGGGCTACCATAGGCCAATGAGCTTATGGTAAGGGTTAGGGTTTATAGTATGATTATTCCTGAACTTCAGGTTCCCTGAAGAGATTTTTTCTCCCTCTATACAGGTAGTCCTCAACTCACAAACGTTTTACAGTAGCACTGAAAAAAATGACATATAACCAGTACTATCGCACTTACAACTGTTGCAGCATCCCCACAGAAACATGAACAAACCAGCATGTTATTCATGACTACTGCAGTGTCTTGGGGTCATGTGATCGCCATTTGCGACCTTCCCAGCCAACTTCTGATGAACTAAGTCAATGGGGGAAACTGGATATACTTGACTGATTCACTTAACAACTGTGGCAAAAGATTGTAAAATTGGGTGTGACTCACTTAACAACAGAAAGTCTGGTCCCAATTGATATCATAAATGGACGACTACCTTACTTATTACAATTCTGTTCGTTATGTTGAGGGAAAGCGTTTGCATTGAGGCTAGAAAAAAAAGTTTTGGCTGAACTAAGTGTTTGCATTGAGGCTAGAAAAAAAAGTTTTGGCTGAACCAAAATATGAAGCTGTATTACACAGCATCACAGTTCTTTAAACATTTATATCAGTGTTTTTCCAACTTGGCAACTTTAAGCAGTGTAAACCTCAACTTTCAGAATTCCCCATCTACCACACTGGCAATCAAACGCTGAGCATAAAACCTCAACATAACCAGTCAAAGATTTCTAGCTTTGCAAAAATCTCTGAGCTTGGCACTGTTTATTCATACATTCTGCCAAACCATACAACTGTACTGAAATGTCTTTCAATATTTAATGCTAATAAAATTAGTTCTTCTCCAGAACATGTACACGTTCCTAGAACATTGAATTTGTGTTAGCCTGTGCTGAACCCTAAATCTCAGAGCTTCAAAGAGTCTAATGGTCATTATTCACCCACTAGACTATATCAAACGTGTTCAATAAACCACAGCAATTCATGGCTCATCACAAAACTAAAGATTAAGTCAATTTATAAATTTAGATGTTATTTATATCTCACCCATTTAATTTTTATAAATTACTCTAGGCAACAAACATACTTAATGCTCCTTCCTTCTATTTTCCCTACAAAAACCATCATCAGATGACATATCAGATGATATGTGATAACTTCCATTTAGTCTGATAACTAAATGGAAGTTATCACATATGAAGGCAGCATAACTCTGACCGTTTGCTGATGGGGGGAAATGTCTTCATATTTTATCTATTGCTTCCTAGGCACTGAGAACACGCCATTACCCAATCCAGTGAGCTGATATCATTCTTGTAAAGGCCATTAAGCTTTTTTTTTTGGCAGTTTTTACTAAATCATTATGTTTATTTATTTAAAATACACAGTGATTTCTTCCTGGAGCAGTGGTTTTGCTATAGAATATAGGCACTCATATAAAAAAACACAAATAATTATTTAGCAAGAATGGAAGAACTGGATAACTGAGCAGATTGAGCAAAACAAAGAAGCCTTTTTCCCCTGCAGCTCTTGAACACAAGTCATTGTTGACACACGAGCTTTTCCTGGATCCATCCACATGTGACTCATATCTGAGCCAAAATAGTTAATCCCAATTTCATGCAAAGGAAGTAGTTCTATGCCCTCATATTGAATTGATTAGCCACAGGGGAGATTCTTTAGGATCACACATGAATTCTTCATTTTATTCTGGAAGAATTAAAGTGACCTAAAAAATGAGGGAGGGCTTCTAAGAAATAAGTCAGAACTTGAAATGTTCATACAAAATCAAGGCCATTTACTAGGATGTATAGTATATATAAGCTCATATGGAAACTAAAGAAATAAAAAACTGCATGATAAAATGTTTTAAACCTTAAAGAAACAATCATAAACCACAAAGGAAAGAATTATGGAATATAAAATTTACTCTAGGTTGTAAATTATGAGGAAACCAATACAAAACATTTTACAGATGGTATACAACTCTCTCAATAATTGCCAACATTGACAAATCACGTAGTAGTAATTATTGGAAATATCATCCTGAAAAAAACATTTTATCAGATGTGTTAAACATGTAAAAAAGCACCCAAAGTACTGGAAAGAAACACACAGCATTATTCAGAGAATTTTAGAAATCAGATTTGACATGAAACCACAATTCTTCTTACTAGGCATAATTCCAAAACGTTAACAAAAACAATCACTAAGATACTGTTTATGTCAGCAAGGATAAATTTAGTCCAATGCTGAAAAAGAGATGTGTTACCTAAAATATCAGACTGAAAACTTATATTTGAGAGAATATGCAGTAATAGCAAAAGTAATAGCATATATTCACAACAGAAGTTTAATCAAATTTAAGCAAGAATGGGTCCCCTACATATTACATATTGCGCACTGCACAGTAAGTAACATATAAGTATCCAGAGTACAACTTTTAAGAGGAAAAAGAAATAATTTCAATAAGCTTTTTAAAATGTCTATAAATATTGTATGTTAATCAAACTATGACAAATAGTTAAAAAACTAATGTTTTATCTCTACTTTTTTCAGTAGGTATTCTTTGTATTCTTAAAGAACAAATAGTGGAGATTTAGGCTTCACTCAGTATCAAAATTCCTTCTGTTAAAATGTTATGTACTTAAATGCAACAATGTTTTTTATGGTCTATTTCTAGTCAAAGATATACTGAGCACTAACTGTACAATCTTAATCATTACTTTGTCCACTTACGTATTTCTCTGAATTTTTTTCTTTTCTCCTTTTGCTTACTTGCTCATTTCTTTTAAAAATATTAATAAAAATTAAAAAGATCACGATTTCTTCACAAGCTTTTATGCCCCTCTATGTGAAAAAAAATCAATATTAAAAGCAAGAATTCTTACTTTGATTATATAATTAGAAGCAGAGTCATGGGTAGGGGAAATCCTGTATTCCATACAGGTAGTCCTTGACTTATGACCGCAATTTAGAATTTTCATTGCTAAGCAAGACAGCTATTGAATTGTGCCCGATTTTACAATCTTTTTTTGTCAGGGTTGTTAAATGAATCACTATAGTTGTGAACTGAATTTGATTTCCCCAATTGACTTAGTTAGCAAAGCTTGGTAAGGTTGCAAATGTCAATCACATGACTCAGGATTGCAAATACATACTGGTTGACAAGTGCCTGAATTCTGATCACATGGGAATGTTGTAATGGTTGCATGTGCAAGAACTGGTCGTGTGTCACTTTTTTCATCACCGCTGTAACTTCAGTCGCTAAATGAATGGTTGAAAGTCAAGAACTACCTGCAAGCATCTAATAAAGGTGGGTCAAAACCTCCTTGGGGGGGGGTCAGCCCAATCAATTATCATGGAAGCAAATTCAGCACTGCTGATTTGTTAGTCAACAACATGTACAGAGCGTGTACTATACAATACATATAGTGTATTTAAACACAGAGGCTGCATATGTCTGATTAATCAAATTACTGTATTTTTCAGAGTACTAAGACGCACCTACCTTTTTTGGTGAGGAAAAGAAGAAAAAGAAATCTCCCTCTGCCTCTGAGCAATTTTGCCTCCTTGCAGCAAACAGCAAACAGCCTGCTTTATTTACTTCCATTTTCGTTTTCAGCATAGCTTGATTAGCACAAAGGGAAAAAAAATCTGCTCCAGCAATTTACCTCTTCGAAGCAAGCAGCAGAGCCCTGCACAAAACAGCTGAGAGCAAATCAGCTGAGAGTCGGGAGGCCGATCCAATCAACTTGTGCTAATTAGACTGTGCTGAAGCTGAAGGGAGCTGTCTTTTCTTGCTGTTTGCTTGCAAGGAGGAAGCAGAGGTCAAAGGGTGGGGGCCAGTGGGTGGGCAGGGCTACACTTGGTGTATAAGACGCACCTAAATTTTCACCCCCTTTTAGGGGGAAAAAGGTGTGTCTTATACTCCAAAAATATGGTAATTACTTCAGTATATCAATTCATCAGTTATGCTGTAGATCAGTGATGGCTAACCTTTTTGCCATCATGTGCCAAAAGCAGGGGGAGTGTGGGGGATCACACGCATGAGTGCCCATACCCATAATTTTATGCATACACACACCCCCGCTCCCCTCCGCTTTTGGCACATGATGGCACAGTGGGCCCAATAGGCCTGTTTTTCACCCTCCCCAGGCTCCAGAGCCTTTTTGGAGCCTGGGGAGGGCAAAAACAGCCTTCCCCAACCCCCCCAGAGGCCCTCCGGAGGCCAGAAACAGCCTGTTTCCTGACTTCCGGTGGACCTAGAAGGCCTGAAATTTGTTGGCATGCACGCGCATGCGCACCGGAGCTGAGCTCCCATGCTCACTGATATGGCTCCGCATGCCACCTGTGGCACGCGTGCCATAGGTTTGCCATCATGGCTGTAGATCATTTGTGACAGCAGAGTCTCACATGAGTAAAATCAAAGAGACTGATAAGAGATCAGTCCATTAAACAGAACTAGGCCAGGTAGAGACTGTCCCTCCTAATCAAAAGGAAATGGTTTCTAGCCCATTACCTTGGACGCATGGGAGAAAGAGGCACAGAAATTTGAACCTTAATTTCATTATCAACTGGGCTTGTATCTGATATGCAGGTCACTGGAACCCTTTTCATAATGTTTCATTAATTTAACATTATATGATAATAAATTACTTAGCAGAGCTTGATGTCTTGGAGATCTACCACAGTTCCTTGTCTTGCTGACTAAGAGGTCATACCATTTATTATTTCCCTGTACTACTGATTGAAAAAAAACTACACAGCCTCTTTTATTTTGGCACACCCAGCATATTTGGAATACTTTTCTTGTCCTTTGTAGTACTTCATTATTCACACTGTATTTTATTGTTGTTATAATCTAAGATGCCCGGAGTTACCTGGAATCGTGCAGCATCTAAATGGAATAAATTAGTTTATCATTCATCTTCCTACTCCAGTTCAAAATAACTGCCCAATTCAGTATTGAGAATGATTTGAAAAGAAATCCACATTCAACTCTCAGAGAATTACTGGCTCTTCTGAAACTTGCTATGCTTGAAATAAATTATGCAGATATTTTTTAAAAAATGTATTATCAGAATCCCTATAAAGAACGGTGCTTAAATCTTTGGTCAAAACATATTTGCATCAGAGTGCTGCAAATTACATGAACATATACTAAAAAAACCTGTTTTATTTAAAGCATGTGCTGCTTTAAACAAAATAATGATATAGTTTATACATAACAGTTTTTACTTGTAAAATGTTGCAGATTATTTTAAGAGTGCATTAACTCCTGATATAATTACCATACCAGGATAGCTACTCTAGTCAAATGTGGTTAAAACTGGGCTTGAGAAATGGCAGGATCAACACTGGGCATCGTCCTACTCACACCTTTTCCCAGTACAAATGATTATACAGCAAAATCTGGCATAAGAACATATGAATGGGAACACATTTTCACAATAGTTTCCAGGAATTAGAGCTACATTGGTCCTGAAAATACTTATTAAAGAATGTCTCATGATCATCCTAAAAGAATCCACATGGACTAATATGTACAATTAGCATTCAGTGTAACTGTCATATACATTATTGGCTTATCCTGCAAAAGTTATACATGGCCTTATAGCCCCAATTCCTGGATTCGCCTGAAGTCCCTCTATGAAACTGTAGAAAGGTGTACATTTCTTCATGAACTAATACTATAGGACCATAAAACCTGTTCTTGCACTAATTACTGCTATCTTTTAATGGCCCAAGTTCTATATGCAAATGTTCAAGTGCTGGCAACCCTGTCTTTTACAAGAAAGTTCAAATATTTAAAGAACTGTGACCACGAAGCTAAATTGAAATACTGCCCAAGAATATATAAATGAAAGCCAAACAAACATCAATCAACTTAACTTACCTTATATACTAGAAGAAAATTGGACACAAAAAGAAATCTAAAGATAAGAAATTGGCTTTTAACAGATTCTGCTCCTAGGACCAGAAACTTAAAATAATCACAATAGCATTCCAAAAATGGATTTGAAGATTGACATGCAACCACGCTCTTCCAGAGTTATAAATAAAATATCTCAAATGAATTATACCCAATCCCATTCCACTATAATAAATCTCACCTGGTAAATATCCTTGTTCCATTGATGTAGGATAAAGAGCAAAAAACCCTCTCTTGGGGGAGGGGGGCCTCTTGGCACCCCCCTCCCCCTTCCAAGCTGCTTCTTGAAGAATCAGTGCAAACAGGTAAAGCAAAATGAGTGATGTTTCTTTAACTGCTAGATAGATCTTCTTATGCCGGAAATATGAAAAAGTATTCGTGGAATCCCAGCCACTACTTCAGGGTTTGTGACTTGTTTTCCTGATCCCAAGGTAATTCCCTTCAAGTCTTTAAGGTTCTTACGGAATTTTCCATCTCATAACATAGATGTCCATTCTACAGTACGTGAACTGTTGAGTGCACAAGGCACAAGGTCCCATTATCATATCCTTGGCTGACTCCTCAGATCTTGTCTTCAATCTTAAATCTGTCCATGGAGTAGTTTTCAAAGGCAAACACAAATAAGCATAATTGTTCTGGATTTAAACTCTCCATACAGGGTCTTCTTCCAGTTGTTCCAGCCTCAGCCACCATGCCCTGCATAACATGTAAATCCAAATTAGAAAACATTTCTGATCTTGGGATAAATTACTGCCACATGCTTTGACCAGTAAATCGCTAATTCCAGAAGGAGAGTTGGGCTTCAAGCTTTCCTTTTATCCACGTTTCTTTTCTTTTGCTTTCCATAACAAAAAATCTAAAATGCTAGGCTCAGCAGAGACATTTCTCATGATCCAAAAATAGAAGCCAGATATATAGGATATCCCTATATATATAGGGATATATATCCCTATATATATAGCCAGATATATAGGGATGCTCATGCACCTACTGTACATCCAGTCAATCCATCCCCCCTTCTTACCCTGCCAAAAACCAGTCTGGGAGAGATCTCCACTGACATCTCAGCTGCCAATCAGGAAGGCCAATACTAGCCTAGATAAACCAATACTCTGGCCCAATATTAGGTAGCTCCCCATCTTCTTCTACGGTATTAATGCCGCGGTTGGTTTAATGCACCCATCTTTTATAGTTTTTCCTCATCGGTTCCCCTTCGAAAATTGAACGTTATCTCGGCCTTCCTCTCCTCAGCAACGTTGGGTGGGGAGGAGGGGGGCTCTTCCTTCACCTCGCCACAGGTTTTATTAGATAAGACGGTGGTTATCTGGAGAGAAAAGCTGGCGTCCTCAGGTCCACGAGCCCCGCGCCCCCTCCCGGTTCCTTCCCCAAACTGCCTCGGCCATGCTCTCTCTTTCCCTCTGGGAGCCGTTGTTGCCCGCCCGCCCTCCCTCCTGCGAGTGGCCAAGGGAAAACGGGGCTCCCGCCTGCTCCGTCCTCACCTCCACCCCCCCCCTCGCCTCGCTTACACTGACCGACGGCGACGACGCCAGACACCAACCAGAATTCCAGCCACTTCCGCCTGGCAGCGCCGGAAGCGAACCCATGGCAACCAGCCGTCCTACCACATCAGCGCTCCTCCCCCCGCCCCGTCCTCGCGCCCTCCGTTGCTCTGGCTGAAACCACGCCCCCTTCCTTTGAACGTAGCGCACGCGCCGCGGGAGGCACGCCCTCTCTCTCCTCCCGTTTCTGCTGATACAGAGGGGGTGGGGGGAGATGACTTCGTTCCTTTAATGGAAATGGCCACGCCCACTCGTAGGCGCCACAAAGCTTCTCCTTCCTAATAGCGAGGCTTCTCCGTCATTTCTTAACACTTAATTGTTTATATGATGACGTAAAAAGCCATAAACGGTTGGGCTCGTTAGCCACGCCTCACTGCTTTCGGCGCTCCAATCTTCGCCCTGCCACTCACCTCAAGACACGCCCCCTTTGTAACGCCTTTGCGCTCTTCGGTGACGTCTGTGAGTCTCTTGCGCCCTCTAGCGGCTGAGAGTAGTTGCTGGGTAGAAATGGGAAACGATTAGCCTTTCTTTCTAGAGCTGGAAGGTGGAAGTGGGCAAGTAGTTGATGCCCTTTTTAGGCTTCTACAAAATAATGCAGAGTAAAAGCCGAGTATGAGTCCAGTGTTTATAAGTCCCTGCTCTAAAACTACCCCAATTGATTGATTGATTACGTGTCATTGAATCATTGTTGACTCTTAGTGATCACATAAATTTCTCCATAATGAGTTGTCATCAACCTTCAGATCTTTCAATGGTGCCTCCATCCCCACGGTAATTGAGCCATACATCTTGTTTTCTTGGCTATTCTGAATAGCAATATTCCATTGCTATTCTGAGGACTCTTCTCCAACATTGTAGAAAGTCAGCACCCACCTATCCTCCTACCTAGAGAACGAAATAGTTTGCAGAATATTAAAAAGACAGGATAGAATATTTCCCCTAAAGGAGAAATGGGGTAAAAATCTTAAGGGAGGCAGAAACCAGCTCCAGTCTCCTTGCCCCAAGCAGAAACTGAGGAGGCCAACTTTTAGAAATGCAGATTTAGTAATCCATTCAGAAAGACTGGGTCAGACAGAGACTCCAGATAAGCCACTCAATCAGGCAAGCCAAAGGTTGACAAGATTAGCTCAGACAAAAACCTAGGACAGTGATGGCTAACCTTTTTGCCATCAGGTGTCAGGAAGGGGAAGGTGGGGGGTCACATGCATGTGTGCCCACACCCATAATTCTATGCGCCCCAATCCTGCGCACACGACCCCCCCCCACTCCCCGTGCTCCTGGCACGCGATGGCCCAGTAGGCCCATTTTTCTTTCTCACCTGGCTCCAGGGCCTCTCTAGGAGTCTGGGGAGGGCGAAAACAGCCTTCCCCATCCACTCCTGGAGGTTCTCCAGCGGCTGAAAACAGCCCGTTTCCCTACTTCTGATGGGCCCAGAAGATCCGAAAATCAGCTGGCGGAGCTGAGCTTGCATGCCCACTGATATGCCTACACGTGCCACCTGTGGCACACGTGCCATAGGTTTGCCATCACGGACCTAGGATTTGCATTTCCCTTTTTGCCTATAGAGTCAGCCATGATCCCTACATGACCCCACAGGAATCAAGAAGATATAAAAACCCACCCACTCTCAACTCCATTTGGTCAGCTGTCCCAGAACCGCATACTGTGTGTGTTGGTTCTGCTCATCAATAAACGGACCTTCCTTTCTTAAGCAGCCTCCATTTTATTCCCGGCTTGGAACTGGACCTGGATTTTTCTTCCAACAACACAAAGGCTTAAAATGTAAATATTTCCTATTTACATCTTTCATTTCCATTGTCACAGGGAGTACCATTGCTTGCACAGTTCTGAGCTTTGATACAGGTAGTCCTCGACTTACAACCATTCATTTAGTGACTGTTCAAAGTTGCAGTAATAGCAATAGCATTTAGACTTATATACTGCTTTACCACACTGGACAGCACTGGAAAAAGTGACTTATGGCCGTTTTTCACTTACGACCATTGGAGCATTCCCACGGCCATGTGATTAAAATTTGGATGTTTAAGCAGCTGGCATGTATTTATGAAAATTACAGTGACCTCCGAGACCTTCTGACAAGCAAAGTCAATAGGGAAACTAGATTCATTTTACAACCTTAACAGCTACAATGATTCACTTAACAACTGTGGCAAGACAGCTGGTAAAATGGGGCTAAGCTCAGTTAACAACCTTCTTCCTTAACAACAGAGATTTTGGACTCAGTTGTGATCCTAAATCAAGGACTATCCATATACACATCAAAGTATTAGAATATCTCTTCCAAAACTTTCATGGCTGTTCTGTCGTGGCTAGTCTGTTTCTTCACTGCTTGTTCCTTTGCTGTTGATGATTGACCCTAAAAGGCAGAAGTTATCCCTCAGTTTGATGCCCTCACTGTCAAAAATTGGGTTGCTGTGTCCCTTAAGGTGAACACAATTTCTCCCATCAAAATTGTTTGTTGCATGAAACTCAATTGACTACATATAACATTAGGCCACTGAAGGCAAAGGTAGTGACTTTGTAAGGCAAGAAGTGGGAGAAGCATGGTATGGCCCCAACAGTGCAGAAGTCTCCAATACGTCTTTGTTGCCCCCACCCAGTGGGGTATGGGAGGTGGGTGGAGTCAGGCAAGTATTGTCCTAGGACGGGTCAGCAACCTGCAGCTCCGGAGCCACATGTGGCTCTTTGGGCTCTCTGCTGTGGCTCCCTGTACCCACCACTGGCTGGCCCCGCCCCTCACCCCCCCACAGTCACTCCTCGCCTGGCCTGAGAAGGTAAGGGCAATGGCGGGGGATAGAGAAGGGCAGAGACAGAGAGATACAGAGAGAGGGGGAGAGAAAGAGACATAGAGAGATACAGAGAGAGAAGGGGAGAGAAATATGTCCAAAGGGTTTTGTGGTTTCTGGTGTTTTAAAACAACTGGTTCTTTGCCCTAATGACTTGCTGGGTAAGTATGGCTGGTGGGAGGTGTGTGTCATATGACCGGTGGAAGTGAGTGACATTGAGTTGGCCACACCCACCCAGGTTTTGTAGCTCACAGTATTTTCTTTTCTGTGGGAAATGGGTTCAAATGGCTCTATGAGTATTTAAGATTGCAGATCCCTGTCCTAGGACCTAGGATGGCTCTTCTCACATGCCTTTTGACTTTCCAGTTGGTACACCTTTTTGCTGAGAGTCTTGGTGGGTAAAAAAAACCATGAAAAAGTCAAATGAATTTTCTGATACTAATCAAATTGAAAAATAACTTGTATTTCTGGAATTTGATGTTTTTAAAAAAGCCAATCTGATATTCTGTCTGTCTTTCTCAAACATTTGTCTTCTTTTATATACACGAGCATATGCTTTAAATAAAAATAAGCATTAACCAGAATGCCATTTTGCCAGCTTTGAAAACAAACCATGCTGTGTGCTCAGATATGAGAGAAAGCGTACAATGTGACTAAGATGTATTTTAATGAGCCATGTGACTAAAAAGTCAAACTGTTCTCACTGTTTGCATGATGGAGCGGATCCAGTTGCAGAAGCTGCCAATAAAAGTTCCTTGAAGTCTGGCACACACCAGCAAATTAGCAAACTTGGCAGTTTATCTGAATCCAAGATTGTAAGCCAGAGACTTAAATGAGATCCAATAAAATCAAGGAAAATACACCATGTAGACGCCATACAAACTAAGCAGCAACAAACCAGCCATCAAAGTTGGAGATCGTGTGAATTAAAATATAATTAGAATACAACTGAATGCAATTGAAAAGCCTGGGAAAATAAAAAGATCTTTACTTGATGCCAAAATGATGCCAATATTGGTGCCTGACAGGGGAAGGAATTCCATAAATTACAGGTTTATTGTGGCTTTGGTTTAACTAGGGCAGGGGTGTCAAACTTGATTTCATCAGGATTGTATTTGACCTAGGGGGGCTGGGATGGGTGTGGCTAGGGTGGGCTTGGGCAGCTCAGTGTCACTCATGTTGGGGCACATGTGGTGGTCCTAGAGCTCTCCCAGTGATAATGGGCTCCTGAGTTCCATTTTAGGCTGCAATCGTCTCCTACAACCCTCTCCCACTGAAAACATCTCGGGGGGAGGGGGGCATACATTTTTCTTGGCAGAGGCTCTACGGGCCAGTCCTTTGCTGTTTCCAGGACAGCACGGCAGGCCAGATCTAAATACCCCACGGACCGGATCCACTTAGAGTCAGAGAGCATTGGAATATTTGTAATAAATTAGTAATATTGGGGTCTGGGAGAATGGTGTGTTTCTAAAATGTACAAAGTATTGGAATTTAGTTAGTGACAGTTGAGTGAAATCAGGTGGGTTCTAAAAAATTTTAATACTGGTTCTGTGGGCATGGCTTATTTAGGATTTAGCAGAGGTTCTGGTCTATCAGGCTTTTAACTGCTTGCAGAGCTGTACTGATCTACCCATTTATTTTTGCAGGCAGTGATCTACTCATGTATTTTTGCAGGCACTGGTCTACTCATTTGTTTTCTTTTAACACTGATCAGCCGCAGGGCGGCCCTTTGAAGCTCCACGGCAAGAGTTTAAACAGTTTTTTTTCCTTCTAGCCATCAGCTGGGACTCAGGAGGCAGCAATAGATTGGGAGTGGGGCCAAATAAAAGGTAAGAATAACGCGAGGGGTGGGTGGGTGGGTGGGTGGGAGAACCGGTAAGAATAACGCGAGGGGTGGGGGGGCGGGTGGAGGGGAGAACCGGTTCAGTGATGTCATATCGTCACCGCTACCAGCTCGCGGGAACCGGGCCAAACCGGGAGGAACCCACCACTGGGTGAAATGCTACCGGTTTGGACTAGTTCATGTTCAGAGAACTGGTAGCGGCAGCAGCACAAGGCTCTGCCTATCAGATATTGCCTACATGTGATGCACCAGAGACTAGAAAGGGTTAAGTCTTTACAGACATCACATGTGACTATATCAGCCAATGAACTCTCTTATTGGACTCTTACATAGAAACCACTTGGATATCTTACCCTTGTTTTTCCTCTCTCTCATCTATCTATCAGCAAGACAACACGTGAACCTTTCTCTTCTCTCAACATCTGAGTCATACAGTTAGGGTAAAAAAATGCAACAGGACACCCTGTTCATTATTGTATGCATGTATATATTTTGTAAATAATAAAACAACCTTTTGAACCTGAAGCTGTATTGACCAAATAACTTCTCATAGAACCAAATGAGCACGACCATCAATATATATCTGACAAATGGTAGCAGATGATGAAAAATTATTGCTCAGGTCTATGAATTTTTTTGGTAAATTTTAAAATCATTGAACGATTTTTCCTAACGTGGAATCCTTGAACCTGAACCTTACAAGAGATTGATGCATTAACCGTTTTCTTAACAAAACAGCACCAATCATTATCCAAAAGACTAAAAAAAACTTTCTATTGAAGCTATGCAGCAAGTACAAACCTCTTCACGAATTTTTTTTTTCTCCTTTTCACCCGAACACCGAAAGAACAGACCCACACTTACAACAACCTTGCTTGGATCTCAATTCTACTCCACCTCATGACTATCATCAAGGACTTCAACCTTCTGAATCCCTCACCTGCCTGGACGTCGTTACTTCCTGGTTTTAAGCAGGAAGTAACCTGTTTTTGATCCTCTGCGCATATGTCGAAGGCTTTGCGCATGTGCAGAGGGTTTAAGCATGCATGTGATGCATGGGCGCAGGTGAGTGAAGCAAGCACGCTTGTGCAGAGTGCGCACTTCCGAACCGGTAGGGAGGGTAAGTAGATTTCACCCCTGGTGACACTGATTAAATGGCCAGCAAGAAGCCTTGTCTCAACCCACATACCGAAATGAAATGAAATGGATTTGAGTATGTTGAGAGAAGAACCTATAATGGCTCTTATGATGTGGTGATCCAAACTAAGAAGTGATGTGGCTCAACTTTCAGGGGAGGTATGGTGAACTGAAGATGGCTCTGTGAAAGCAGAGACTGACTGTGGTGAAAGACCAAGGAACCAGTGAAAAGATTAGTTCTCCGGAACTTTTCTGGATAAGGAGAGGATAAGGAGAGACCTATATGTATTCCAAATGGCTGTTCCTTATGAGGAAAACTCAGGAGAGTGGTTTTACGTTGAGTTTGAGGGCCAGAAGATTATAAAATCAGCCATCTTGCTCACAACCATGGCAAAGACTTTTAAACGGCACTAAATTTGTAAACCTCATTTTCTAAGCTTTTTCAGAAATTGCTTATTAACTAGGAGGAGCAGGTCAAGTTATTTTCCAAAGCACCTGAAAGCCAGACAAGGAATAATGGATGGAAACTGAACAAGGAGAGATTCAACCTGGAAATAAGGAGAAATTTTTCTGACAGTGAGAGCAATCAACCAATGGAATAGCTTTGCCTTCAGAAGTTGTGGGAGCTTCATCACTGGAGGCTTTCAAGAAGAGACTGGGCTGCCATCTGTCAGAAATGGTGTAGGGTCTGCTTGGGTGAGGGGTTGGACTAGATGATCTGCAAGGTCCTCAGATAGCTCAACAGGCTAAGTAGCCTGTTATTAACATTCAGCTGTCTGCAATTATTGCAAGTTCGAGGCTCAAGGTTGACTCAGCCTTCCATCCTTTCTAAGGTAGGAAAATTGAGGATCCAGTTTGTGGGGGCAATAAGCTGACTTTGTATAAAAAATATACAAAAGTATGAAGGCTATTGCTTAACACATTGTAAGCCGCCCTGAGTCTCCGGAGAAGGGTGACATATAAATCTAATTAAAAAAAAAAGATCCCTTCCAACTCTGTTAACCTGTATCTATTGAATATTATTTGCCGCACCTTGCATATATCATCTCTTAATTTAAATGCACATGTGATGTATGATTTAGTATGTAGCAAGAAATATGTAGAAGGTGGGAGGAAACCTCACAGTACCTTAGCCAATGGGGAATGGGGAGGCACATGGCGGCTGAGACAGGATTGTATAAAGGAGAGAATAGTTTTGAGTTGGAACTTTGGAGAGAACCAAGCTTCTCTCCCTGTTCGTTGCAATAAATGAAACAAAAGGCCTTCACTGCATCTTGGCTGGTTATTAGTCAGGCGAGCTTGACTCTGGTCACGAAGGAAAGTGGCCAGGAGCACATAATAATACTGAGATTTATAGAATGATACAAAACATTATAACATCAGAAGTATTACAGGAAATCTTTGAAGAAAAGCAGCCGAAATTAGTAACTAAAATGTCAACAGGAATCCTTTTTAAATGTCATCCTCTTTTTCCCCTTTGGTCACTGGGATGATTAAGTTTTCCATCTAGGTGGCTGTTAAAATAGTCCTTGATTGGTGAATTCAGCTGCTTTCTTTCCCATCCCAACCTCATCAAGAAAACAAGCACCTTTGGTGGAGATGTTCTTTGAGGTCTGGTAGGAAAGAAAGACAAGGGTTTTGCAGCTCTTCCAGTCAGTGGGTCATTTGACTCAACTACTGTCATTTTTGATGATCAAACTACCGTATTTTCCGGGGTATAAGACGACTTTCTAACATGCAAAAATCTTCTCAAAAGTTGGGGGTCGTCTTATACGCCGGGTGTCAGTCTCCTGTAACCAGGCAGACCAGCCTGAAAGGCTTTGATGAGCCTTAAATGGCTCTAAGGAGCCAAGCTGAATTGCCTGCAGAGTTGCCGCTAATCAGCTGAGTTACACGCAAGCCCCGTGTAAAAGGGAAAAACTTCCCTTTTACACAATGCTGGCCATCCCAGCTGAGTTGCCTGATTAGCAGGCAACTGAGCTGAGATCGCCAGAGCTTGGATGGCCAAGCCCCGTTTAAAAGGGAAAAACGTCCCTTTTACACCATGCTGGCCATCCCAGCTGCTAATTTTTGCCTGCTAATTGGTACGTAGCAAAAATCCCCCCCCCCCCCCCAGCTTGCTTACCTTAGCTGCTAGCAGCAACGCTTGGCTTGCCTTGCCTGCAATCCATTGCATCAGCAAGCAACTAAATCTCCCTGCCTGCAATCAAGCAGGCAGGGAGTTGTGGACTTCAACTCCCAGAATTACTCAGCCAGTAAAGCAAAGCTGGCTGAGGAATTCTGGGAGTTGAAGTCTACAAGTCTTAAAGTTGCCAAAGTTGCAGACCCCTGTTCTATTGGGTAAAGTTTTTTCCCCTTTGGGAGCTTTAAAAAAATAGTTAATTGGGGGGGGTTAGTTGTTCTTTTTTAAACCTAGCCATTTAAAGGCTAGATCTAAGTTTTAGGCTAGGAAGTTTTAAATTTAGCTTTCATATAAAAATAAAAATAAAAATAAAATAATATTTGTGCAGCTTTCTGAGATTTAGTGTGTTTCTGTAGTATTTCACTCTAACTACACAAACGCACAAAATATCACAAAGCTGTATGTGGAATTTTGTGTGTGTAAAGTGTGAAAGTTGTTTTTTTGGGCTTTTTGTGGCTGTGTGAGGTCCCTGCTTGTTGGAGGGGCCATTTTGGGTCTAGCATAGCTGCTTTTACATTGTGGGTGAGCCAGTTGATGTTTTTTAATTTTTATTTGGTGTGCGTTGGAAGAGAGGTCGTCTTATACAGCAAGTATAGCCCAAACCCTATATTTTTACAGGAAAAGTCAGGGGTCGTCTTATACGCCGGAAAATACGGTAAATGATGGATTGTTGATTTCTTACTCAAGGCACCACCATCCAAGAAATAGCCTCATATCCTACAGAGATTTGTGTTATAATAAAAATCCCACAAAGCTTGAAATAAATGGGAGAGGGTTGTGGCAGATTTTGCATATGATTTCACAAGTATTGGGAGTGGGGGTGACACGGATAGCTGTATTGATAAGCAGATCATTAGGAAATAGAAAGACTGATAAAATGCATAGATAATCTGATATCCCTGACCAAGTGGCTTAATGTACTGTACATGAATATGGAAGGAGGGATTGTTCAGAAGTGGGAAAAGGTCTTCCAATTGGAAAAAATATTTTTTAAAAAAATTATTCAACATTTACATCTTTAACATCCTTGTTACATTTTTACATCTTTCCGATACCGGCATCTTTGATAATATCTATAACCAACTATATACACATACATTTTATATATTATTTACTAATTTCTATATTCACTACAGTTTATACCTATCTATTACACAATAACTATTTCGTTCCTCTATAATATCTTCTTTTATGTTTATACATTAATTTTGGATTGTTTCTCCAACCAGTTATACCATCTATTCCATCTCGGTCTTTTAATTCCATTGTTAATTTATCTGCTTCTGCACATTCTAGCACCTTTTTTATGATCATCGTATTTGATGGAGCAAATCTTTGTTTCCAATTTTGTGCAAATGAAATTCTGTGAAGTGTAAGGTAATAAATTTCTTTCCTAATCTTCTCTTTTATAATTCCCGATAAAAATAGTTCGGGTTTCATAGCAATTTTTTCATCTGTCATTTCCTCTAACCATTTTTGGATTTTTAACCAATATGCCTTTGCTTTGGGGCATATCCACCACATGTGGAAATATGTCCCATGTTGATGATTGCATTTCCAGCAATTTGGTGCATTTTTTGGGGATATCTTGGCTAATCTCACCGGGGTAAATACCACCTATAAAACATTTTGTAAATATTTTCTTTATAGGTGGCTGACAACGTCATCTTATAAGAAACAGCCTTTATTACCACCTGGCTGTGGATGGCACAGGATTCTGCAATTTATTCTGGGAGAGGGCAAAACCCAACTGTCCTTTCAACACACAGTGCCAGAACACCTGGAGGTCTTGCAAGCTGGAGGAAACAAAGTATTCAGGTAATGGCCATATGAAGATGTAAAAGTTCCTAGCATCCTCAGTGTAGAATCCAGGTCTTCTACGACACAGAGAAAGATGGAGCATACCAGTCCTAAATACAACCTTTAGGAACTCAGGACTACCCAAGGACAGTTGATATCATGCATGTGTGCCTGGCTCTTGGTCTATAGAAGACTTTTCTGACCAAAAAGTTGTCCTGTACAAGCTAAGTCAGGGTATCATTTAGAGAGGACAAGGTCTTGGCTGGAGTCAAGGCTTCTTGGTGGGTCTGAAGCCTTCTGCAGGATAAGAGTAGGAAATACAAAAGTAATGTTGAGATAATAGGGGAGAGAGAGAGAAGGAGAGAGAAAGGGAGGATAGAAAAAGAGGAAGGGAAAGAAAGAGGATGAGATGGAGAGAGGAGCACACAGAGAGAAGAGAAGGTGGGGAGAAAGAGATACTGTCGGAAGTGGAAGAGTGGGGGAGAGGGGAAGAGAGGAGGAGACAGCGAGGAAGAAAATAGGAAAGTGAGAGGAGAGAGTGATAGGGATTCTGAGGGGGGGAGACAGAGAGTGGAAGAAAGAAAGGGAGAGAGGCAGTTCGGTGTGGGGGATGAGAGAGAGAGGGAGAGAGTGAACAAAAAACAGTTGTCAATTCTTAAGTAAACTTGGCTGAAGCCATCTTTTGTTGCCTCATGATTGCCATGAATTCTGAAGGGGGAAAGGAAGGGTGAAGTAACACTGGCTAGCAAAAAGCTTTTTTGTGGGAACCAAGGTCATCCCAACAGGTGGCAGTTGAAGGAGGAGAGGAGTGACCAAGAAGTTTGCCAACTACTTTAAGTGGGCAATGTGACCGGTGACATCTGGGGGAGGGAGAAATATTTGCTCTTTTAATTAGGTTAAAACCATGGAAAACGTTAGAGTTGGTTTTCACTGGCTGTGCTGATATGATGTATCCAATAAACATGTTCTTTGAGGAATCTACCTGCCTTGGAGTTCTGCTTTTAGTGGATGTGTTACTCAGAATGCTGACACCAGTTCGGTGTAGTGCATCGTTTCTTAATCTGGGCAGCTTTCAGATGTGAGGACCCCAAATTCCAGAATTCCCCAGCCAGCAGGGAAATCCCTCAGACATGTCCTTCTTTTGCTGGACATTTGGTAACCTTCCCCAGGATGGATGGGATACTTTGTTCATTATGCTCTTTGCACATTCTGCTCCACCACTCTATTTGTGTCTGTTTATGTCTCGCCATTCCTGAATGGCTCTTTCCCTTTTCTCTTAATGCTATTGAAGCCAGGAACACACCACCTGAAGGCATGTTGCCTCTCACTTCTTTCAAGTCCTCTTCAGAACTCACCCTTTCTGTGAAGTCTTTGGCACAAGCCTTTCATCCATTCTGGAGCCTCACCAAATAATTTGTGCATTCAATTAGATCCTGCCTGGGAGGCAAGTAGGGAAATCCAGTTGGAGACTATCTAGGCAGGGAACGGCCTCTGAAGTAATGTGGTGGCAAAATACTTCCAGCTCGTTGCCAAGAAAATAGCTTGAATGTGTCCAAGAACTGCCCGGGGTCAAGTTTGACTTGAAAACTTTACTTAATTTTTTTTCTAGCAAAAGGCACTTTGGGATATTCTTCCTTCTTTTGCTCCTTCCCATTTTGTTTCTCTTTCTTTTTTTTAATCACTTTAATTTTTCACCTACATTGAATGCAGCTGGAGTTTTCCTCTTGTTTTTTGTAAAGTCTTAACTTACCTCCTATTTTTCCCACAATAACAACCCTGGAAGGTTGAACAATTGGGCTGAGAGATAGTGACTGGCCCAAGATCACGGTTAAGGGAAAATTAGAATTCATTGTCTCACAGTTTCTAGCCTAGTGCCCTCACCATTAAATAATAGTACTATTATTTAAACCCCTATTTATAAAGTTATAAATCCCTATTTATTATAATTTTTTCTGTTGGAAATAATTCTGTTTCTCAGTGACATTCTTAGAGTCAAAACTACCCTGAACCCAGTTTGCTCAAAATAGGTCTAGGTAAAATTCTGAGAGATAAAAGTTGCAAAAGCTTCATGAGCTTCTGAAGAATTGTTGAGGTAGATAGAATTATCTCCACCTTCTCCCTTTTGCACATGATGATGTACCTTTAGGGTTGCATGATTGCTACCAGTTTATCAGGTGAGTTTTCTCCTCTTCATTGCCTTTCTGTCCAGTTCATTTTCTGCCTGCCTTAAGCCTACACATTGCACAGGAGTAGTGCTAGAAAATGCTTGGAGTAGTAATTCTCAGAATAGGATCCACCAATTTGGTGCCCTCCAGAAATGTGGTGTTCTAGATCAGCGGCCCTAATCTTTTTGGCAGCAGGGACCAGTTTCGTGGAAGACAATTTTCCCATGGACCAGGGTTCTGGGAGGAGGAGTGTGCAACTTAGATCTCTTGCATGCACAGTTTTACATTAGGGTCTCACTTCTCCTATGAGAATATAATGCCTGATGATCTGAGGTAGAGCTGAGGCTGAGATGCTACTGCTGGGGAGTGGCTGCAAATACAAATGATGCTTCGTTCACTTGCCCATCACTGACCTCCAGCTGTGCAGCCCAGTTCCTAACAGGCCACAGGACTGGTACTGATCCGTGGCCCGGAGGCTGGGGACTCCTGCTCTAGATTGAATTCCAAGCTAGTGTTATTTTGTAGGATTCCTGGATTTGAGATCCTAATGTATCTGGAGAGAACCAACTTAGGGAAGGCTGCCTGAAAGCTCTCTGAGGATTACAGTATCTCATTAAAACTTTTTCAAAACATTCCGTAGTTAGACACTGTTTGCAACTCATTTGGGATTCATCAAGAAACTTTCTGCCATTAAAAAATTCGAAGATATTTTTGTGGTTCTATAATTGTCAATAACTATCGGTGTTAATATAAACCACGGCTCCCTTCAGGTACCGTTTCCCAACAGAGAAAAACTAATGAGACCCATTGTGCCAGGATAAAACATTTAGAACAATGAGATATAATGATGACTGGGGATCAGACCTCCTTAGATGATACTTCTCTCTTTAATCATTCAAATTTTCTATGAACACAAATTGCCAAAAAAAGAAACAGCTCAGGAGATTCAACATGGGGTATTTCTGAATTTCAAATCTAATCAACACAAATGGCTGCATATTTAACAGAAGAAACTTTATTTGAGGTGAGGTGAAGTTAGTCCTTTCTCCCTGTGCTGTTTCTTGGAGCTCTTTCTTGAAGTTTTTGGGAGTTTTTCCCACCTATCAGAGGGATTAGCCACAGCTTTACAAGCTGGCCAATTGAGTGGCATCATCCATCTAATTTCCTGAATCAAAATAAGGGAAACTTTGAAAACAAACACTTTTAATGCAGAATAAACTTTTCTGGACTGTAGCCTCGCTCAATGTCTGGAGATTCTCAGTCATTCAGGTCATGATTGTCCCAAAAGTGCTTTTTGAAAAGGCAACTGGACTTTCTTGGTTTTTCCTTGAAGATGTTTTGCTTCTCATCCAAGAAGCTTCTTCATTTCATGGTAGAACTGAAGAAGCTTCTTGGATGAGAAACGAAATGTCTTCAAGGAAAAACAAAGTCTAGTTGCCTTTTGAAAAAGCACCTTTAAGCCACCACTCTATCTCTCAAGCAAGTGGAAGAAATCTAAAGAAGTTAGTACAAATCTAAACTGAGATCACTTGAACCCTTTACAATTGGATTTTTACTGATAGATCTGGAACTGAGGCAGCCATGGTTGACCTAATAGATATATCATTCCGAGACAAGGTATACAGTATTTGCCCATATTTGTCCTGTGACTCTTCACAATGGGTTTTCATATCAACATTAGTTCAAAGTTTCTATTAGAGATAACAGAATAACAGAGTTGGAAGAGCTAGTCCAACCTGTACTCAAGCAAGAAAACCTATACCCATTGAGAGCCCTCTTTGTTGGCGCGTGGACCGTTGCCACGCCAAGTTGCTTTCTGTCTGATAGCAGACTTCATGTATGGATCAAATACCGCTCCCCCATCCCATTTGCAAAAAACAGCCAAACCGTTTGTTAACCTTTTGCCCAGTTCAACTAATTGGCTGATCACACCACTGGCTGGCCCCGCCCCGCCCGCCCCACCCCACTAACGCTAAGACGTTAATCACGTATGAGTTGTTTTTTCTAAACTAAAATCTCATTATTCAGATTAACTTGCCGTGTTGGCACTTCATGATAAATAAGTGGGTTTTGGGTTGCAGTTTGGGCACTCGGTCGCTAAAAGATTCGCCATCACTGCCCTGGCCCATACCTTTTCAGATAACCTACAGATCAGTTTATCCATTCATTAGAGAATAATGGATATTATTATTTTGTGGTAGCTTTGATCCAACAGTGAAGCAAGTCCAAGAAGACAGTGGGATATGGGGCATCTGTTCCATTCCTTGGTTTCTGGTCTCTGGAATTCCTGCATTTTTCATCTTATTTTTTCTGTTAATTAAAATAATGAATCTGGAGTTGCATATTTTCAATATGCTTGTTTCTTGGCTCAGAATTTTCCTTTACTTGTGAGTCTGGGAAGATAAATCTATCTCAGCATCTACTTCTGTCCTATTATCGCAGCACCATTGAGAGTGTCCTGACATACGGCATTCTTGCATGGTATAGGAGCAGCTCTGTAGCGGACAAAAAAGCTCTACAGAGAACATTAAAACTGCCCAGAATATAATCGGGCTCCAGCTACCAGCCCTGGACGACATCTTCGAATCTCGCTGTTTGAGAAAGTTGCATAACATTCTCAGAGATTCTTCCCATCCTGCTTACAATCTTTTTGGACTGTTGCCTTCTGGCAGAAATTACAGATCAATTCAAACTCAGACCACATGTTTTCTGAATAGTTTTTATCCCAGAGCTATAATTGTACTCAATAATGAACTAAAGGGCCACCATCAGTGAGCTGTTGAACAGCATTACTTGGTCTGTTGTGTGGATGTTTGGGTGGTTTAGGGGTGGGGAATTTGTGGTGGTTGGGAATGTGTTTGGGGATTGTTATGTGTGTTGGACCTGGTCTTTGGGTATTAAGTGAATTTCGTTGTATGGGTATACTATGTATACATGTACAATGACAATAAAGTTATTATTATTATTGTGGCAATCTTGAGCCAATCCAAAATAGAATGAGGGTGGATGGGAACTACCAAGTAACAATTTATTCCAGGCATGAAAGAAATTATGGTGGTCAACAAGAAAACCAGTGTCAGATTTGGAGCACTATCTGTTCGCAACAAGTTCACTTCATTGTTCTGAGCCTGGACTTGGCATTGCTTCTGAATTTCTGGCAACTGCTGCCAGAACTGCTTTTCCAGTGCTTCAACTAGTCAACCACCTACATCTTTTCTGGGTTATGAACTTGGGGCTTTCTACAAAATCAGTTCACTTTGGATCTTGAACCTGCATATTATTAAACAGGTTCATGTCAGGGATGGGTTCTACTTACCTTTACTACTGGTTCACAACAGGCTCGCGCACATGCGCAGATCGCTCATTATGACATCTGGGTGGGTGGGTGGGTGGAGCCGCCGCCACTTTTACTACCGGTTCGGAAGAACCGGATAGAACCAGGAGCAACTCACCACTGGTTCATGTGTTCTGGAAGCCCCTAAATGCAACTGTCATTAATAACCAATCACTTGTTAAATAATACTTGAGGGCTAAAGTTAAAAGCCCTAGTTATATAATTATGTAAATCATCACTTTCCTTTGATGAGTTTCAGTAGAATTAATTAAAATAATGTGATTTGTCATTATAATCCATTTGATATATTTATTTTTATTAATTGGATAAATTCATATAGTTAATAAATATGTGGAAAAGAATAGAAATCTGAGCTCGTGCTTCCCTCCTACAATAAAATCTTTATCTAAACAAGGGGCCTCGAGAACTACAGCTAAATTGTTATTTCAACTGTTATCAAGAACAATCTTGGTTCCCAGCACCTAGTGTTAATGATCATCAGGCATTTATTGTAATTGAAAATGGCTGGTTTCCATTATTGACATTAGCACTTCATTTATGTGTGTATATATGTATGTATTTATATATGTCGAAATGGCACGAGACTCCTTCCACTGTCGTGAGAGACAGTGGAGTCCAGTTTACCCACTTTGAGTTGCCTGCTTCTCCGCTCCAGGACTTTCTAGATCATCCTATGGAACCCTGGCCAGATGTCATCTCCACCTTTTTGGTGTTTGGATGTACTCAGTGGCTGAGCTTCTTGCTCAGCCACTCCCCCCTCTCGCAGGTCTGGCCCTCCATACTATTGAGGGCCTACCTTGATGATGGATTTTGGAACCCCGAGAGGGGGCATGCTGCAAAGAGGAGGTTGAGGGGTTTTGGGGGGAAGTTTTTAAGGAAAATTTTAAGGGGTTCAGGGGAGGGGGTGGGGTGTTTTGAGATTGGACCAGGGGATGTCCTTACAGATCAGGGAGCCCACCTGCTGGACAGTGCCAGCAGGGATCGTGGGGGAGGACGGATGGAGAACGGTGGACTGAGGGTCATTCTATCATTGTGGTGGTTGGGAGGCATGGTGGTGGAGGGCACAGAGGGCGTTTGGATATCAGAGGGGTGCATACCCGCTGCCTGCAGCAAGTTCAGCACTCTGACCCTTGAGGTTCTGCCTGTGTCCCTGGGGGGTTAGGAGTGCGGATCCCAGGATTCCGGCTGGTGTATGTTAATGCCAGGTCTGTTGTTAATGAGGCTCCCTTTGTACGAGATCTAATCGACAAGGGGGGTGCAGACCTGGCTTGTATCACTGAGACCTGGTTGGGCCTGGAGGGGAGGATCCCCCTCTCTGATTTGTGTCCACCAGGCTTCCGTGTACTGCATCATCCGCAACTCCACGGAAGGGGTGGTGGGGTGGTGGTTGTTATTAGGAAAGATCTTAGACCTAGGGAGGTCACTATCCCTCAGATAGGTGGGCGTGAATCACTTCTGTTGAAATGGGATCCTGGAGTGCAGTCGGCTCTGTTGATTATGTACCTGACTCCCAACTGTGTATCCTCAGTCTTGCCCACACTGCTTGAAGTCTTAGCTGAACTGACGGTTGAGCTCCCCAACCTGATGGTTGTGGGATACTTTAATCTCCCATCAGATGGTGAGACATCTGAGTTGGTTCGGGAGTTCATGGCCTCCATGGCAGCAATGGACCTGACTCAAGTTGTACAGGGCCCTACCCACAGTGATGGGCACACACTCGACCTGATTTTTGTCTCTGGGCAGTGGATAAATGCTAGGAATAGGGGTGAAGTTTCTATCCAACCCCTGTCATGGACCGACCATTCCCTCCTTAAGCTAGACTTTCTGTCCATCAACCCCCACCACTGGGAGGCGGAACCGACTTGTTGGTTCTGCCCCAGGTGCCTGATGGACCCTGATAGATTCCTGACGGAGCTTGGGACATTTCCCACTGACCTAGCCAGCGATTCGCCAGAGGCCCTGGTGGATGCCTGGGAACAGGCCGCCACCGGGGCACTAGATCAAATAGCCCCTTTGCAGCCTCTCTGCCGACAGGGATCCCGAGTAGCTCCATGGTTTTCCGCCGAGCTGCGGGAGATGAAGCGTTGGAAGAGATACCTGTTGGAGATCGTCCCGTTCCGAATCCAATCGAGCACAGTTAAGAACCCACATTAAGTCTTATTTTGTGGCAATGGAAGTCGAAAAAGGTGACTATTTCGCTGCTCTCATTGCGTCTGCAGAAAATCGCCCAGCAGCCTTGTTCCGAGTGACCCACTCCCTCCTCAATCAGGGAGCGAGGGAGGACCTCTTACAAGGCAATGCTGAGAACTTTGCACAATTTCTGCAAGACAAAGTCACTCAGATCCGGATGGGTTTAGACTCTGACTGGGCAAGATCCGACGAGGAAGTGGGAGCTAGTCTTGAAGGTAACATCTGGGTTGACTTTGACCCTGTTTCCATAGATGAAGTGGACAGAATTGTGGGTAGATTGGGGGCCTCCACATGTTTGTTGGACCCATGTCCCTCCTGGCTTGTTACGGCAACCAGAGAGGTGACTGGAGACTGGATCCAGGTGATTATCAACACTTCTTTGAGGGGTGGGGTCTTCCCCACCATTTTTTTTAAAATAAATCTTTATTAAATATTTACATTAAGATTAACACAAAATAAACATTGGAAAACAATATAAATGGTGAAATGTAGAAACACATAAACACAAGACTAAAACAAAACGACAAACATGACTAACCGAGAGTTAAGCTCACTCTCCAATTAATAATAACTAGTGTCATCCAAACCAAATATTTCAATAGAGTCAATTTCTACTATCTACGAAAGAATTAGCCTGTTTTTATCGAAATTTTAAGAAATCATATAGCCTAATAAGTATCTAATTAATCTAAATAGACGATCTTATCACCCCTTTCCTAGGTTTAGCCTTCTTTTGAGCCAGACAAAGCATTTGTCCCAACTTCTATTATATATTGAATCTTTCTTGTCTTTTAAAATATACGTTAATCTATCCATCTCAGCACATCGGAGAATCTTGTTTATTATCAAATGATCAGGAGGCGTATCTACATCTTTCCACAGTTGGGCAAATGCCATTCTCGCCGCTGTTGAAACATGGACAAATATATACCAATCTTTGTTTTCAATATAGTCTGGTCTTATTCCAAGCAAGTAGAGGTCTGGATAAAGGGGAAAGCTCACACCTGTTATTTCAAACAGCCACTGTTTTATTTTCCTCCAATAGCGTCTAGTTGACGGACAGGTCCACCACTGGTGGAAGAAAGTACCCTTGGCCGACCCACATTTCCAACATCTATCAGAGGACCCTGGGGACATCTTAGCAATTCTGGTGGGGGGGAGATACCAACGGTAGATCATTTTATAGAAGTTTTCTTTGAAAGGGGAAGAAAGGGTCAGTTTCATAGTTTTGTTCCGTACATTTTGCCATGCATCAAGCTGAATTGTTGTTCCTATATTTCTCCCCCAGGCAATCATCAAGTCCTTTACAATCTCCTCCGCCATAAAATTGGACAAGAGAAAGTTGTAAACGTTAGAGATAAATTTCCTTTGGTCACCTAGGAGAAGCTTGTCAAAAGTTTGTAAATGAAGAGAAATACCAGGTTCCTGTTTATCCCTAGCGAATCTAGTTTGAATTTTCGCATAGGACCACCAATCTATGTCTAATCCTCTAGTTTGGAGATCCGCTCTAGGTCTAAGTCTCCTGATTTCATCCAACAAGTCACCATAAACCCAGTTCCTCTTTGTGTTGTGCACAGTTGGAAGGGTCACTGCCTCTAACGGAGACACCCATTTAGGAATCTGTGTGTAAACTTGCTTCTTCACCATTTCCCAGACCCTTATTAAAATTCCTCTAATACAGTGATTTGTAAAGTATTTGAATTTTTTGTCTTTTTGAGACCACAAAAAAGAATGCCATCCCTGCTGCAAATCGTATCCTTCAATTGTTAGAATGCGCTTTCTTGAGAGAATCACCCAATCTTTTATCCAAACCAGGGATGAGGCTAGGTAATAAAGCTCCCACATTGGGAGCCCATAGCCACCTCTTGTTTTGTGCTCTTGCAACATTTTTCTCTTTATACGGGGCTTTTTACTCTGCCAAATAAATTTACTTAGAATTTGGTCTAATTTCCTAAAAAAATGTTTTTCCAATCTTGCAGGGGCTGTTTGAAATAAAAAGATCCATTTCGGTAAAACATGGGCTTTTATCACGGCAATTCTACCCAAAAATGAGATCTGAATGCACCGCCATCTCTCCACATCATTTGCTGTGTCTGTTAATAATTTAGAATAATTGAGTTCTTTAATAGAAGAACATCTGTTTGTAAGCCAAATACCTAAATATTTAAGTTTTTTGACAGAGTTAATCCCCATACTATTTTGGATCTGTTCCTTTTGGGCACCTGACAAATTTTTAGTTAACATTTTGGTTTTATCTTTATTAATTTTTAACCCCGCTACCTCCCCATATTCATCTAATTTGGTAAGTAATTTTGGTCCCGTAATAAGGGGATCTTCTAATATGAAAACCAAATCGTCGGCAAATGCTTGGAGTTTATATTCTTCCCCTTTAACTTTTAAGCCCTTAATTTCCGAATCCTGTCTAATCGTCTTAAGAAGTGGTTCAAGTGTTAAAATAAATAGCAGCGGTGAAAGAGGGCATCCTTGTCTGGTACCTTTATAAATCTGTATCTCATCTGATACTGATCCATTAAGCAGTAGCCTTGCCGACTGTTTAGAATAAATGGCTTGTATTGCTCTTGTAAATTGAGGCCCAAAACCCATCACTTCCAATTGTTGTATTATAAAATTCCAGCTGACTCTGTCAAAAGCCTTTTGGGCATCCAAAAAGATCATTACCATTGGTTTATCAGAGTGAGTCTCATAATATTCTAAAGCATTCAATACCACCCTTACATTATCTCTTAGATGCCTATGAGGTAAGAAACCATTCTGGTCTTCCCCACCATTTTTAAGGAGGTGGTGGTTCAACCCCTCCTCAAGAAGCCTGCTCTGGATCCGGCCTCCTTGAACAACTTTCATCCCGTCTGCAACCTTCGCTACATAGTGAAGATTGTTGAGTCTGTAGTGGCATACCAACTTCCACAATTCCTGGAGTAAACTGATTATCTGGACCCATACCAATCAGGTTTCAGGTGTGGGCACAGCATGAAAATGGCATTGGTGAATGATCTCTGGCAGGCCCGGGATGGGGGTTTTTCCTCCATTCTCATGCTACTTGACCTCTCAGCGGCTTTTGATACCATCGACCATGGTATCCTATTGTGACGGCTCTGGGGGTTGGGGGTGGGAGGCACTGTTCTACAGTGGTTCTCCTCCTATCTCTCGGGCCATACGCAGTTTGTTTGGGCAGCGGGGTCAAGATCCTCTCCAAGGCCCCTTGCCTGTGGGGTAACGCAGGGGTCAGTTCTCTCCCCCCTGCTCTTTAACATCTATATGAAGCCATTGGGCGAGATTATTTGTGATTTTGGAGTGAAGTATCATTGGTATGCTGATGATACCCGGCTCTACATCTCCACCCCAGTCCAACCCAGGGATGCCCTTTCCGTGATGTCCCAGTGCCTGGAGGCGGTACGGTCTTGGGTAGAAACAGGCTCAGACTCAACCTCTCCAAGACTGAGTGGCTGTGGATGCCGGCATCTCCTGATCTAGTTGCCCCATCACTTCAGATGGGAGTCACTGACTCCCTCTGGAAGGGTTCGTAATCTCAGAGTCCTCCTTGATTCTCAGCTGTCCTTGGTGGATCATCTGACGGCCGTCAAAAGGGGGGCTTTTGCACAGGTTCGCCTGGTGCACCAGTTACACCCTTTCCTAGACAGGGATGCCCTCTGTACAGTCACTCATGCTCTCATTATTTCTTGGTTGGATTACTGCAATGCCCTCTACATGGGGCTGCCCTTGGGGTGCACCCAGAGGCTCCAGCTGGTCCAGAATGCGGCCGCTCGGGTTGTTACGGGAGCTTCCCATTACTCCCGTATAACACCTCTCCTGCGTGAGCTGCACTGGCTGCCGGTTGCCCTTTAGATCCGCTTCAAGGTGCTGGTTCTCATCTATAAAGCCCTACATGGCATGGGACTGGGGTACTTGCAGGACCACCTCCTACCGGCCTCCCACCACCCTGTGCGGTCACATAGGGCTGCCCACCTCCGGGTGCCATCAGCCAGACAATGCCGACTGGTGGCCCAAGGGGTGAGGGCGTTCTCAGTGGCCACACCGACCTCTGGAATGGGTTACCCATTGGGCTCCACTGGGTAACCCATGACAGCCCCTGATCTCCGCTCTTTCTGCACCGACCTGAAGACATGGCTGTTTCAGCAGTTTCCCTGATCTGCTATGAGATTTTATTCTGTTTAGGGTTTTATATTGGCTGTTTTTAGGATTTCTTACTGTTACATGTTTTTATTCTGTGTGCCACCCTGAGTCCTGCAGGAGAAAGGTGGCATATAAATTTAATAAAATAAAATAAAAAAATAAATAATTTATCCTGTTTGTGCTTTTTACTTCAAGTTTATCTGACAATTTCAGAGCCCCAGTTGCTTTTAGATGAATCTGAAAATATTTACAGGTAAGGGTCTAAATTGATCCATTTTCATTCAACCTATAAGACTATTTCTAGGGGGTGCAAAAAGACATTGTAAATTTAGAAGGAGGAAAAGGGGGGGAAAGTGGCTAAAATCAAAGTAGAACCAGTACTTGGAAATGCAACAAGAGTCATAGGAAATAAATGATTTATTAACTTATTATGGCATAAACATTTGTGGAGTGCTGCCTTATCAGATACATGACATTTTCTGGCCCTGTCAATGGCATTTTATCTGGCCATTTGGTAAAAATGTGGTGTCTGACCTTTGATGGGGAAATACATTTTTTGGGGACATGACTGTTTTAAGAATGGCAAGATCAGAAACAAACAGTTGAAAAAATGTTAACAAAACCTGATGCAGATGCCCTCTGCCTTCAGAACTGAGAAACAAGAGAAATTAGTTGCCATTAGTTCACCAAAGCTGGCAAAACAGACTTCAAAGTTAAAGCCTGTTGGATTTTGCTGTAGTTCATTTTAGCTGAAATAATAAAAGTGGTTTCTTTTACTGAAGCTTCAAATAAAAGCAACTTCTTTGTCCAGGTGTTGTTGGAATGTTTCGCTTTTATCTCCTGAGTACAGGTTTAAATTCGTAAAGAGAGGTATTTGTGTACAATGGGTGAAGGACTGAAACTTTTAATATAATCTGACTCCCTGAATTATTCCAAAGATGATACCAAACAGGAAGAAAATGTTCAAGAGTTTATACCCAAAAAATGAGTATACTAGCAATGAAAAATGAGCATTTGTTTAAAGTATTGACTTTGTTCTGCTGAATAAAGTTGTGGCCTTCATTAGTCATTGACCTTCGTTATTGATCTCCTATATTCTTTATCTTTATTATTCTTTGGATGGCTTTCTGAATCTCTTTGTTCCTTAAAGTATAGATCAGTGGATTAAGCATGGTGGTGACAAAGGTATAGAAGAGGGAAATCATCTTGCCTTGGTCATGGGAATAATTGGATGGAGATTGGAGATAACTGGAGATGGCTGAGCCATAGAAGAGGGACACCACCATCAAGTGGGAGGCACAGGTGTTGAAGGCCTTCCTTTTGCCTTCAGCTGAGCGGATTCTCAGTACAGCAGCCACAATATAGCTGTAAGATACGGTGATGAGACTCAGAGGTAGCAGAAGGAACACCACACTTGAAGCAAAGAGCTCTGCCTCGTTAACAGAGGTGTCCACACAGGCCAATTTGATTAAGGCTGGTACCTCACAGAAAAAGTGGTCTATTTGGTTCTGCCCACAACGTGGAAGACTAAGAGTCATGACTGTTTGAATTACTGAGTTGATGAAGTCACTTCCCCAGGAGACAGTAGCCAGTATGAAACATAGAGACTGGCTCATAATGATAGTATAACGGAGTGGATGACAGATGGCGGCATAGCGGTCATAGGCCATGACAGCCAACAAAATACACTCCGTGGAGCCCAGAGCAAGAGAGATGTATAACTCACCCACGCAGGCACCATAAGTTATAGTCTTGCTTTTTCTCCAGAAGTTCATCAACATATGGGGCCCGAGACTGGTGGTATAACAAAGGTCAAGAAAGGAAAGGTTGCTGAGGAAGAAATACATGGGGATATGGAGATGAGGATCTAATCTTGATACCATAATGATGGTTGTGTTTCCCAACAGAGTTATCATGTAGCAAGTCAGAACAAGTCCAAAGAGCAACATCTCCAAGTAAGGGCGGTCAGATACTCCCAATAAGATGAATTCTCCATGATAGCTTTCGCTACTTTCTTTCCATGAGGCATTTTTGTAGAACATCTGCTTCAAAAAGAAAGAAAAACATAATAACAGCTGGAATGGACATTGGAGGCGTTCTACTCCAACCCCTTGCTCAAACAAGAGACCCTACACCATTTTCATAAAAATGGTTTTCCAATCTCTTCTTAAAAATCTCTAGTGATGGAGCACCCACAATTTTTGGAAGCAAGCTGCTCCACTGGTTAATTGTTCCCTCTGTCAAGAAATTTCTTCTTAGTTCTATGATAGATTTGTTCTCTCTTTGACAAGTTTCCAACCATTGCTTCTTATCCTGTTTTCAGGTGCTTAGAAGAATAGGTTGACCCCCTCTTCTCTGTGGCAGCCCCTCAAATATTGGAATACTGCTATCATGTCATCCCTAGTCCTTCTTTTCACTAGACTAGACATACCCAATTCCTGCAACCGATCTTTGTATGTTTTAGCCTCCAGTCCCCTATTCCTCTTTGTTACTATTCTTTGCACTCTTTCTAGAGTCTTAACATCTTTGTAATATTGTGGTGACCAAAACTGGATGCAATATTCCAAGTGTGTGGTCTTACCAAAGCATTATAAAGTGGCAAGATCACTTCACACGATCATGATTCTATCCCTCTGTTAATGCAACCTAGGACAATACACATGGAAATAAATAGATCTCCAACACAACATGGAAGGCTATAAAGAAGTGATATAGAAAGAATTGTGGCTTGACCGAGCAGCAAATATAGCTTGCAACATGAATCTGTGATCCAGAAATATAGTTATTCTTGGTCATAGCTAACTATATCTTTTAGTTCTTAAATCCTCAGTGAAGCCTCAGATAGCTCGACGGGCTAGATAGCCTGTTATTAACATCAGGCTGTCTGCAATTATGTGAGTTCGAGGCTCAAGGTTGACTCAGCCTTCCATCCTTTCTAAGGTAGGTAAATTGAGGACCCAGTTTGTGGGGGCAATAAGCTGACTTTGTATAAATATACAAAAGTATGAAGGCTATTGCTTAACGCATTGTAAGCCGCCCTGAGTCTCCGGAGAAGGGCGGTATATAAATCTAATTTAAAAAATAAAAAAAAATTACTAAGTGAGAGAAGAATATAGTAAAAATGGTTTTGCTACCCAGATATTTGAACTGAATTCGTTGTACAGGATTGAACAAAAATACGTTTCTTCTTACACAATTTCCTACCTTGATTAAGAGTCCAAGAAGTACAAAAGGAGTGGAATAAATCAAATCCTCAATATAGTCATAGAACAAAATTGAAACACCAATAAAAACATGGCACGTGTTTGGATGTTAAGACCTAACAACATCACCTCTGCTTTTGTGAAGCTATAGTTTGATTTAGAGTACCATTAATAATGTCATTAAAAAAATCAGCAAGCTTTTGATTAAGTCAATCACCTGCTGATTTCTTTATGGCATTGTTTCTGTTAGGGCATGTCTTCCCACCTTATTTGATTCTTCTGTGAATTTCCCCCTAATGTCTTCTCCATGTATTTTTTTCTCACTTCTTTCTTTACATGTTTCCAACCATTTATTCTTTGAGGATCATCTTGCTTTCTCTTGCAAAGGGGGGAGACATCATCCTGTCTCCCCACTTTTCTCTCTTTCATTCTTATTTTCATCTTTAAAAATAATTTCTGATGTCCCTTCCACTTTACATGTAAAAATTCTCTGAACAAATGATATAAGAGAACAGTGTTATAGTAAGCCTTAGCTCAGAAAAAATTTATAGGGAGAGAATTTTCATGACAAACCATCTACTGTGTTTCCCTGAAAATAAGACCCTGTCTTATATTTTTTGAACCCCCAAAATAAGTGCTTGGACTTATTTTTGGGGAGGTCTTTATTATTTTGGGCTTATTTTCAGGGGAAGGCTTATTTTGGGGGGAGATTTCATTTTCAGGGAAACATGGTATGACGGTAAGGTCACATTGCACGTTGAAAGTACATATTCTAAATTGGAAAAAATATTCATATACAAAATATACAATTAGGATATAATGTAATGTCACATCACATCACAACACAACACAACATAACAACAACAATAATTATATATGTAAGGATAGAACTACATAACCCATGACCCAATTAAAGACAAACAAACAAAATTATGGGTTATATACCAGACACAGATCAGCAACTTGCTGCTGATTCAGGGACTCAGTAAACTTCTCTATTTGACCTCAAGATGATAAAACCAAGCTGGCCAAGCTAAAACATTTTTGAAAAAAACATTAATACAATATATTTAATCTCTGTTCTTTTTAGTCACTTAAATTACTTCTACAACTTATAGTCGCATCCCACCCTAAGATACTGCATTTCCAACATTCCTCTGTCTTGGGAAGAAGCAGCTTTTCCCCCTCCATATCAAGTTAGTAGTGAGGCTAGAAATATCTTCGATGCACCGATTTTGGGATGTGAAGGTCTACAGCTGTATTTTTGTCTTGCTGCTTGAATGAGACAGTAAGTAGCTTTGTTCTAGGAGGCAGGGACTGACCTTATGATTTCATTATTCGTGGTTCAGCTCTGGATAGATGGAAGACTTCAACACTACAGAATAAAGTAAGCGTCTCTTGTACAAGATAAGAGGAGGAAGAGTTTCCTGGGCTATCCCTGAACTGTGAAAGAGAGGAAGAGAAGCAAGCAAGCAAGCAAAAAGAAAAAAAAGGAAAAAGGAAAAGGAAAAAAGACAGTTGTAGAAGGATGCAGACTATTGTGGTGGGATGAGGGCAGTGCAACAAAAGTGATGGGAAAATGGGAACTGGAAAGCTTGCTGAGAACACAGTGGAAGAGTAAATGGTTTAATCCAATATATTGAATTAATGAATAATTATACCTTTGTGCATCTCCATCAGAGATCAGAGTATTACGGTCTTTATTATGTTATTCTGTAGCCAGATGCAGGTTTTATGTTCTATTATCAGCATAGGCAATTCTCATAGAACATGTTTCTGGTTTACATTCTACACTACCTGACTCTGTGGTTTCGTCCACAAGCCCCCATAACTTTAACCTTAGACTGCCTACTGTAGACCTCACCCCATTCCTAAGAGATCTGTAAGGAGTGTGCATAAGCGCACCAATATGCCTACCATCCAGTGGTGGGTTGCTCCTGGTTCGCCCTGGTTCAGGCCAACTGAAAGTGGCAGCAGTAGGGAGAGGCTCTGCCCATCCACCCAGATGTCATCAAAAATGATCTGTGCATGCGCTGCACGCTCACAAAGCAAACCCATGCGCCGTGCACTACCAATTGCGAACTGGTAGCGCCAGGTTTTGAAACCCACTACTGCTACCATCCCTGTCCTACTGTCCCCATTTATTTGTACCCATTTCCTGTATTCATAATCATGTTTATACTTATATAAAGTATAAATATGGTGGCACAGTGGACCAAACTGCTGCTGTTAAAGTAGTATTTAGCTGCCAACTGCCTGCAATTACTGCAAGTTCAAATCTCACCAGGCTCAAGGTTGACTCAGCCTTCCATCCTTCCGAGGTAGGTAAAATGAGGACCCAGATTGTGGGGGCAATAAGCTAACTTTGTATAAAAAAGAACACCGCTAAGGGAGAGCCAAAAGCCCTACTAAGCAGGTATATACAGGTATATACAAAAGTATGAAGAAAAAAAATGAGATAGTATATAGAGGTTAATTACTAGCCAATTAATGAAGATATTTATTACTGTGTATTATTATGTGCAATGATTATTAAGATAAAATCTATTACTATTACTTCCACCTATAAGAGGTAATAGTATATGTATATGTATGGCAAGATAAAAGTTTATGTATCTGTATATGCACCACGGAACCGAAAATGTTTCCTATTGTATTGTTGATCCGTATAAATAAAAATTAAAAAAAAACAAAAAACAAAAGTATGAAGGCTATTACTTAATGCATTGTAAGACACCTGAGTCTCCGGAGAAGGGCGGCATATATAAATCAAACTAATAAAATAAATATGTCCGTTATCCTATACATGCTTGACAAAAATAAAATAAATAAAATAAAAATAAATAAATACATTCACTTAATTGTAATGAATGTATGAAATTATCTGGTAGCTGAAGGTGGAGTATTTGTGACTTAAGTCATGAGATGCTGAAAATTCAGTGCAATTGGATTTGGACCTCCAAGAATAGAGTCCACCAATTAAGCATGAACTGAGTTTACTGGGGGGAAAGGTTCAAGCCACTCCCCAAATATGGGAATGATCTGATCATGATAGATTCCTATCTGTCTGTTTACACTGGATTCTTTTTCTATTTCATTACTTATTCTAGTATACATAGAAAATAAACAGGGAAACCTCATGGGAAGAAAGTGACCAATGCTACCAAGAAATATTCTTTTGTGTGTGTGTGTGTCTGAATTAAATATTTCAATTTTATAAAAAAAAATAATAATTCCAAATTGAAAAGGAAGTGGAATGAAATGATGTACAATGTTACGCTGAGAGAAAAAGAGAAAGAGAGTCAAGGAAAATATAAGAGAAAGCGGAACAGAAGAAATTGGAAAGCAGGAGACACCTGTAGGCAAAGATTGAGATGGTCTAAAAGTTTAGAGACATCTATATAAGAATCACCAACATGATCGCCAACGTCCGATGACGGATATGGCACAAGAAGAAGATATAATGATACTCTGAAACGTAAGAAGGAAAATATGGCATTGATCTCTACTACCCACCCTACCGGTTCCTCTTCTGATCAGCCTCTTTAATTCAGCCTTGGTTATTCTGGTTCAACACTGCATCCCAAGATACCAGCTGTGACTATGCAGAGGGTCCTGTGCTATAAGAACTGCTGTAAAAACAGTAAGAACTGTTTTTCTGGGCGTCAGCATGGAGAAGGAAGCAATTATCTTCTTATTGTCTGCTGCATTCTGAAGAAAAATCATCAAGAACTAGAATCCTAATATTAATTAGGAGAGAGATTAATCATTGCAAGCGTGTATTTCCCTTCCCCAAAAGGCCTTTCACCCTTGAGAAACATCTTCTGAAGTGATGATGATGTGTAGAAGGGATATACAGGGAAGGGCTAATTAATTCTTTAAGGAAGATGAAAGGGCAACTTTTAAAGTTTTATCATATAGCAATAGCACTTAGACTTATATACCGCTTCATAGTGCTTTACAGCCCTCTCTAAGTGATTTACATAGTCAGCACTTTGCCCCCAACAATATAGGCCCTCATTTTACCCACCTTGGAAGGATGGAAGGCTGAGTCAACCTTGAGCCTGGTGAGATTTGAACTGCCAAATTGCAATCGGTCAGCAGTCAGCAGAAGTAGCTTGCAATATTGCATTCTAACCACTGCGCCACTGTTGGCTCATATGTTAATTATCCAAGCAATCTAAACAACCATTTGAGGAGGAGGGAAAGAGCCTCTGTCTGAGTTTTGAATTTTCATCGGCAAGGTACAGACACAACTGTATTATAACCACTTTTGATACAGTGAGATGGTATTTTAAAGCGTTTCACTATTTCCCTCTATTTTACTGTTAGATTTGTTTTTTTTTTGAATCTGTATGATTTATTCTTTTAAACATGCATTTATATTTTTTCTTTAAACCTTTGAAACACATAATAATGTATGTATGTATGTATGTATGTATTTTTATTTATTTTCATTTATTTATTGGTCACCCATCTTACCATAGGGTAACTGTGGGTGGCTTATAGTTACATATACAGTTAAAACATAAAAAGTTAAAATCAGACATTAAAATCAAGGACACGTAGGGAGGGGGGCAGAGTGGGGGGTGGGTGAGATCTTTTGTTAGGGCCCCAGGCCAACTGGCAGAGTCAGGTCTTTAGGCCCTTACAAAAAGATAGGAGGGCTGGGGACAACCTCACCCGGGGGGGGGGGCGAGCAAGATGTTCTAGAGGGCAGGAGCAACAAAGAAGATCCCCCTCCTTCTGGACCCCACCAGCTGGAATTATTGCACCCACAGCATGCCGCCTCTGCTGGCACGAGTGGTTTGGGCTAAACCCGGTGGGGTGAACTGGTCCTTAAAATAAATTGGACCCATGCCATGAAGGGCTTATGAGGTGATCACTAACCTATAAGTAGGCAAATCCAGAAAAAGAAACTCCTAGGACAACATTTTACCAAGAGTACAAAGTTTACTGAATAAATCCACATTGGCACATAAGAAGTGAAACCAGCTCTGAGCTCCCCTTGACTGAGTTACAGGCTATTCATCAACTGGTGAAATGATATCTCGACAAGGCCAAGGAAGATTATAAAAGGGTCATGGATGGCAACACCACCATTGGCTGTTGGGGATTGTGTGTGGCTGTTGATGAAGCATCTCCCCTCAGACCAGCCAGTCAGAAAACTAGACTATCATTACATTGAACCTTTTCCTGTGGAGGCGGTTATCAATCCAGTGGCCTACCACCTGACCCTGCCTCGGTCTTTGAGGATACACCCTGTATTTCTTGATCCCTTCTGGTTCCCGAACGGCCTACCTGTCTGCTTCACCAACTTGACCATCCTCAGGCCGGCGCCCTGTGATGGAGATGAATCACTCAAGTATGAGGTTGCTAGCATTCGAGATTCCCTGTGGCTGAAGGGTCGGTTCCAATACCTCATCAAGTGGAAGGGGTATGTGCCAGAGGACTTTACATGGGAGGATGCAACCTCTGTTCATGCTCCAGATTTGTACGTGCTTTTCATGAGCAGTTCCCATCCTGACTGCATCCGGATTGACAGACTCGGGGGAAGGGCCCTGCGATGAGGGATAGTGTTGTGGCCCGTATGCGGCCTGTGTGGCTTCGGACAGCGAGGAGGCTGGTGTGGTGCTGTGCCAGCAGCCCGTGCAGCTGGTACTTGAGGACAATGGGGCTGGAGAAGATGTGGTGCCAGAGGTGGGGATTCAGCCAGGGCCTTCAAAACCTCCAGAAGCTCCCTTAAGTGAAGAGAACGAAGAGGAGGAGCCTCTTCTCAATGCACGGGCGCGCAGAGTTGCCAAAAGGCAGGAGTGGCTCCTCAGGAGGAGGTCTCCTCGAGAGTAAGGCTTGGGGCTAATTGGCCACTTGGGGCTAATTGGCCGCTTGGGGCTAATTGGCCACTCCCTTAGCCTATTTAAGGAGGAACGCCGACTGAAGCAATTTGCAGGGAACAACTTCATTCACTCTCCTTCATGCCTTGATTTTAGTCCTCTGCAAATTGCTTCTGGGCTTTCTGCCAACCATAGTAAGATTAAGATTATTTTTTCTTTGTATTCTTGTAGGCTGTTAAGAAAGTTAATTAACAGTCTTTGTTTGAAAAAGAAACTGATTTAATTTAGTAAACTAAGGTTTATACAGACTTTGTGTGTGCTGCGTTCTTTGGGGTCCATAGCTGGGGCAGATTTCGATCCGAATATGATTTCGAATAGAACTTCTAGAAGTCTTTGGCCATCACACCAATCTAGACCAATCATGAGAGGATCGGGGCACCTATGTCGTCTCCATGGACTCTCCATCCAGTCTACATTCTTTCGCCACAAATTGTATTCCAAATGTTGGCAGCATTGCAAAAAAATGCAAGTGAACTCAATGGGCGTATGTAATCCTGCTCCATTGTTCAGAAATATTGTCCCTCTTTCTATTTATATCAGTCCCTCAACTGCCTTGGTTGAGTCTGCTAAAGGGTTCATGGCTGCCATGTCACAGTATCTATATTTCAACTTCTTATGGACCAAAATCCATACCAGGCCACTCTCTGGATTTGGATTCTTCTACTACATAAGAATATAATATTCTGTATATTATATTTTCCATCTCAGGATATTATTTCCTTGGGAAGAAGAGGGAAGATTCTGAACGTCGTGTTGCTACTCATTTATATATCTCTTTTGCACTTATCTTTACACACTCTCTTTGTGTGTATAAATCTGTTCGTATCTCTAGATATAACTCTCATTTTGAAAGCCGTATCTACAAATATCATCTGTAGCAGTGGTGGGTTGCTCCAGATTCTGTCCAGTTCTGTCCAGTTCTTTAGAACCAGTAGTAAAAGTGGTGCGAGGCTCCGCCCTCCCAACCGGACATTATAATTGATGATCTGTGCATGTGCAGAAGCTTCCTTGCATGTGCTGAACTGCGCACGCACGGGCGCTCGCATTGCAAACCAGTAGTAAAGGTAAGTAGAACCCACCCCTGATCTGTAGACCTGTAAATTTGTATGCTTCCTCCAATGAGCTATTACTAGTGCTGCCTTCATTGTCTTTTAATGCCAGACAAAGTTACATCATTCTTCTCAGCATTATAATAGTATACTTATGTTGCAGTAGTGGGTTTCAATTTTGTCCGCTACCAGTTTGCTCATTGCGCATGCACAGAGATATCCGGACGGGTGGACGGAGCCTCCCACCACCGCCACTACTGGTTCACCCAACCCGGGGTGAACTGGTAGCAACCCACCACTGTTATGTTGCTGTAGATTCTTTAGGTTTTATTGCTAGTTTCATTTTTTTCATTACTTGCTTACACAGAACAACAAATACTTTACTTCTTGAGCACTTTTAGATGTGTCGTATAGACCTTTGGCTGCTAATCACAGAAATAACATGTAATTTAACTTATCGTGGACCATTCTGCTGAACTCTTCTGTTTTTACATAATGGCAATGTATAACCTTCCCTACCTGTTGACAATGCTCCACACATTCAAGAAGCATACAAAAATATGAGCAGTTCCTAAAGCACATCACCAAGTACCCCAAGTACAACTAAAACTAAAAGATATCATTTCAAAATAGTTGCAACTTTATTTTCTAATGGCAATATTTGTGAATATGTAAAAGTAATGGCTCTGTTACTTGGAATGCAGCCCTTACATATCAAGCATTGTTGTTAGATATTCGAATGGGACAGCCATCCAAGGGAGTCTCATTACATTAATAAGAAAAGGCAACATCAAAATAATTTGGTTCCAGGACAGAAAAATATGGCGTATCACCCACTTGCTGACCCAACAAAGATATTTTTACCTCTGCTTCACATAAAATTCATACTGATGAAAAATTTTGTAAAAGCGAAGAACAGGAAGGTGAATGTTTTCATTATTAGAGACTGATGTATCCAACAATAACAGATGCCAAGGTTAAGGAAGGCATTTTTCTTGGTCCACAAATCAGATATCATTAAGACGAAGTGGGTCAAAGTTATGTTAGTGAGGCCAGAGAAAATCACCTGGAAAATATGCAGAGATGTTTGTGAGAATTTTCTTGGCAACTATAGAACACTGAATTACAGCCAGCTGGTTGACAAACTTCTTACAGCCCACAAGACCATAAAGTAGAACATGTCATTGAAGAGTCATTTTCTGCATTCACACTTGGACTTCTTTCCCAAAAATCTATATGCATTCAATGGCCAACATGGTGAAAGTTTCACCAGGACAATGTCACCTGGCTGGCTGTAGCAAAATGCATCAGATAACCAAGTAGAAACAAAAATCAGGCACAGACAAAAATTTAAACCTGTTGAACTCATAAAATATGTCAAGAAGCATTAAGTGGTTAACTATATCATAGCCAAAAGAGCAAACTGTTCTTTTAGGTTCAGGAAATGGGCCTTTTGCAGTATCCTTCCCCTGGAGTGGGGTGGGAATGGAGATTTTACAGTATCCTTCCCCTGCCACGCCCACCAAGCCACACCCACAGAACCAGTAGTAAAAAAATTTGAAACCCATCATTGCCATGATGGCAATGTCATGGTCTACCTAAAGGAGAAGTTTGGGCACTGTTCTTATATGGGAGAAAATCAAGAGCAAATTGTTCTTTTAGGTTCAGGATATAGGAATGGTCTAGAAGGATGGAAAAATCATAATGCATATAGCATTTGCAAGGGTGGGATAATATCAATCCAAATTCTCCTTAAAAGAACAGAGAACTTCAGAAGATGCCTTTTTCACAGGAGCACAAAACCTCTGAGATATCAAGGGACACAGTTGACACAAGATGCAAGTGTACACTCTTTAATTTACATTCTTGTGTACTGCTGTGGTAGCGCAATATGTTACAATTTTATCATGACAAAAAGAGAGAGAAAGAAAGGTACAATCAAAACCGCTTAAAGAATAACAAAGAAAGAGTATTCCTGTTGAACTTTCAAAGGCAGCTTCAAATTGTGTGTTTATTTCTTCAGTAGTCTTTGGAGAGCTTTATGTACTTCTTTGTTCCTCAGAGTGTAGATTAGCGAATTAAGCATGGTGGTGACAAAGGTATAGAAAAGGGAAATCATCTTTCCTTCATCACGGGAGGAGGTAGAGCGAGGTAGCAGATAATTAAACGTGGCTGTGCCATAGAAGAGCCACACCACCATCAAGTGGGAGGAACAAGTGTTGAAGGCCCTCTTCCTTCCCTCAGCTGAAGGGATCCTAATCACTACAGCTGCTATATAGCTATAAGAGATTGTGATGAGACTAACCGGTGCTAGAAGAAACACCACACTACCAGACAGCATCAAAGCTTCATTAAGGGAAGTGTCAACACAGATGAGTTTAAGAAAGGCAGGGAGCTCACAAAAGAAATGATCCACTTGGTTTCGTCCACACAATGGAAGCCTAAGAATCATCATTGTATGAACTAATGAGACACTGAAACCACTTATCCAGGAGACAGCAGCCATCATGAAACACAGAGAGTGGCTCATAATAGTAGTGTAGCGCAGTGGATGACAGATGGCAGCATAGCGATCATAGGCCATGGCAGCCAACAAAATACACTCCGTGGAGCCCAGACCAAGAGAGATATACAGTTCAGCCACACAGGCACCATATGTGATAGTCTTACTTGTTCTCCAGAAGTTCACCAGCATCTGTGGCCCAAGACTGGTGGTGAAGCAAAGGTCAATGAAGGAAAGATTGCTGAGGAAGAAATACATGGGGGTATGGAGCCCTGGATCTAGTCTCGACACCATGATGATGGTTGTGTTGCCCAAAAGAGACATCAAGTAGCAGGCCAAGACAAGGGCAAAGAGCAACATCTCCAAGCGTGGTCGGTCAGACACTCCCAGCAAAATGAAATCTCCTTGGTAGCTTTGGTTACTGTATTCCCATGAGGTTTCCACATTCATTGTCTATACACATTACAACAAGTAATGACACACACAAGGAACCCAGTTCAAACAATTGACAGCGATCCAGCATCAGCAATTGATTCACTTAGAAGTGCTAGTTCTATCTTAGTCTCCCAATGAATATGTGTGTTTTTCTTTACCCAGGTTTTTCCTACGTAAACCAAGATTTTTCTGCAGTCCATGTTCAGTTAAATCACATTCACTAGTTTCTGGGCTTTTTTCCTTCTGGCAGCCAACAGGCCTTATGCTGCCCATTGGGAGACTTATATAGATCTATTTCTGGCTCGTTAGCCTTCATCAGTAAGCCACACCCACATCTCATGTATCCTCCCTGTAAAGGTACATTATTTATTTTCTTACTTTTTCGTAGGATTTATGTGCGTTTTTCTTTAGCCAGGTTTTTCCTATGTAAACCAAGATTTTTCTGCAGCCCTAGTTCAGTGAAGTCACATTCACTAGTTTCTGGGCTTTTTTCTTCTGGCAGCCAGCAGGCCTTATGCTGCTCATTGGGAGACTTATATAGATCTATTTCTCATTAGCCTTCATCAGTAAGCCACACCCAGATCTCATGTATCCTCCCTGTAAAGGTACATTATTTATTTTCTTACTTTTTAATAGGATTTATGTGTGTTTTTCTTTAACCTCAATTCTGGAAGCCAAGGGAAAATTTCAGCATCCCATAGATTTGATTAGGATTTCAGGCTTAAGGTTCTGTGACTCAACCACCTGCTTCATTTCCATCACCATTTCCAAAATGAGATCACCTGTCCTGCACAGGTAGGTTTTCCAGAAGCCTCCTTCATGTTTCTATATGACAATGAAAAAAGATGTTCCAATTACTGTTCTGCTGGATTCTCTCCCCATCTGCAACACATTTATTCCTTTAGCCAGGTACTTATTTATTTATTACATTTATCTCCCACTAAAATCTGGAGATTCAGAGCTGTAAACAAAACGCTTCCTGAAGTGCTCCTTGCAGAATAAATGAAAGTTTCAGGAAACGGGGAGATAAAATGCAATCTTCTACCCCATAATAATTATATCCACATTAGAATAGAATAGAATAGAATAGAATAGAATAGAATAGAATAGAATAGAATAGAATAGAATAGAATAGAATACAATACAATACAATACAATACAATACAATACAATACAATACAATACAATACAATACAATTTTTTATTGGACGCACAAGGAATTTGTCTTGGTGCATATGCTCTCAGTGTACATAAAAGAAAAGATATGTTCATCGAGAATCATAAGGTACAAAACTTAATGATAGTCATAGGGTACAAATAAGCAATCAGGAAACAATATCAATATAAATCGTAAGGATACAAGCAACAAAATTACAGTCATACAGTCATAAGTGGAAGGTGAGTGGAAGGTGGAAATGAGGAGAAGATTAATAGTAGTGCAGTCTTAGTAAATAGTTTGACAGTGATGAGGGAAAGACCTTTAGAAAATGGGCAGCCAGCTACAAAAGAAGATCAAGCTTTGGTAGTTTTAACAGTGGAGGAATTTCAGCAGATACAGAATCAAAGAAAGAAAACTGAAGCAATATTTAATATGCAAAAGAGGAGAAATGAAAGAACATTCCAACCCCTTGTCCTTTTCTCTTGACCATCCAGCAGACTTGCTTGTCTGATATCTGACAAATCTACTTTTCTCTCTTTCACACTACTTATGCATTGCATTCATATCTCACCTTCCATTCAGGAGCTCGTATGTAATGCCCCTTACACCTTTCTTTCCTACAAGAAACACCCAGTGAAGAAAGGTGGCCTAAAAGAGAGAAGGGGAGAGAGGGAGAGGGAGAGATTTGACAAGAAGCACATGGCAACAGCCAACCAAATCTTACTTTTCATACAGAGAAACGTCCCATGAATTCTAGTTTCATGTGTGTGAATATTGGCACTGCAAAAGCTAGCCAACTTTACCAGGTATAAATCTTACTGATTTTATGCTTTTTGGGGGGAAATTACATATTAATTCTCTCATCACTGCCACAAACCCAGCACACTTAAATGAAAAAAAACAAACAAACAAAAAACCAGGGGAGAGATTGGTGATTTTAGGCAATTGGTTTGTGGAAAACAAGGAAGGGATTATAGGTCTGTTAGCTACGATTCAGGTGGTGATCAAATTCTAGTTAACTTTTCAGTCCTTTTCCATTTTGACATGAATATATAATTTTTGAAATAAAAAAAATTGACCATTTTAATTTGAATATTTCTTAGCATATACATTCTTGTGCACACTTCCTATGTACATTTTTTGAAGCATATGTTCTTAAATACTTGTCCCCTAAAACTGATATTTGTGGTTTGTTCTCTGTGTGAAGATGTATCGATGTATAACTAGAAACTGCATCACAGTTTATGGGTTTTATTGTTTAGCTCTATTCCAGTTTATATCTAAGCTGTAAATTGCCCAATTTCATATTAAAAAAACAAATAAAATTAATTTCTTATTTGTTGAGTTAATATCAGTCTTTGTAAAGCAAAATATCCATTAAAAGGTGAAATTTGACAATGAAAGACCAGAGGTGAGTTTAGCAGGTTTTGACCAGTTCTGGAGAACTGGTAGTGGAAATTTTGAGTAGTTTGGAGAACCGGTAATAAAAATTCTGACTGGCTCTGCACCCATCTATTCTCTGCCTCCTGAGTCCCAGCTGATCGGGAGGAAATGAGGATTTTGCCATGCCCACAAAGCCACAACCACAGAACTAGTAGTAAAAAAATTTGAAGCCCACCACTGGAACAGTCTCGTTCAAAAATCACATTGACAACTTGAAACAGTCTAGCACAGCGGTCTCCAACTTTGGCAACTTTAAGAGTTGTGGACTTCAACTCCCAGCTTTGCTGGCTGAGGAACTCTGGGAATTGAAGTCCCCAAGTCTTAAAATTGCCAAGTTTGGAGACCTCTGGTTTAGCAAACATTCAGACCCAGAATAACTAAGAGATTTATTACAGTTTCAGCTGGCCTTTGGTGAAGTCAGCTGTAATAAATGAAAACCTAGGTTACAATATATTTCACTATCAAAATTCACTCTCTTCTAGAAAATATTCAAATGTTCTAAACTGAAGTAATTCTATGCCTTCATAATTAAGAAAAAGAAGAACTTAGCATAGATGATTTGAGAGAGAGAGAGAGAGAGAGAATATATAGACTTCTTCTTCCCTGTTATATACATGTGGAATTGGACAACTTGCCACAGCCAACTCACTGCGGCCAACTCACCATAGTCAACTTGCCATGGGACAACTTGCTGCAGGACCATTTAACAATTCTATTTAATTATTTAAAATAAATAAATAAATATTTTCATTTTTGCAATTCACATTTCATTCCTTTTGCATCCTTTCTTTAATTATTCAGTTCTACTATTTCTTTGATATTAGTGCAACTCTTGTCCTGCAGCGAGTTGGCCATGACAAGTTGGCCCTAGCGAATGGTCATAGATCCTCATACATGTGTGTATATGTGTATTATATAAATTATATGACTATAACCCCAAATCATTCCATTTCCCAAATACTCCATTTCCCAACTGTTAGCCATTTTACCCTTCTGGATAAAAGAAATTTGCTACCTCTTGGCTCACCTGGAGGATCTTAGATGCTTGTATGATTTCAGGTAAGAATCCCTAATTGTGACTCCTCCTCCTCCTCCTCCTCCTCCTCCTCCTCCTCCTCCTTCTTCGGAAGAACCAGCCTTTACTCAAGGATCAGGTGACATATTTTCAGGCCAAAATAGTTCACAATGGAGCATCTCTGAATGGATCTTTCTACTCTAGAGGATAAAGGTTGGACTGAAAGGTGGGGACAGGAGACAGATTGGTGGGGAGGGGAAGCCCCCTAAAAAGAGAACAGAAAGAGTCACTGATGAATAGAATAGAATAACAGAGTTGGAAGGGACCTTGGAGGTCTTCTAGTCCAACACCCTGCTTAGGCAGGAAACCCTACACCACTTCAGAAAATGGTTATCCAACATCTTAAAAACTTCCAGTGTTGGAGCATTCACAACTTCTGGAGGCAAGTTGTTACACTGATTAATTGTTTTCACTCTCAGGAAATTTCTCCTTAGTTCTAAGTTGCTCCTCTCCTTGATTAGTGTCCACCTATTGCTCCTTGCCACCCATAGTGTCTACCCATTGCTCCTTGCCTGCGTTTGGAGAATAGCTTGACTCCCTCTTCTTTGTGGCAACCCCTGAGATATTGGGGGACTGCTATCATGTCTCCCTTAGTCCTTCTTTTCATTAAAGTAGACATACATGGAAGTAGATCCAAGCTAAAACAAATATTTAGATAGGAACGGAGGAAGAAAGAATTGAAAGAATGAAGTTTGAGGCAATGAACAACATGAAAATAGTCAGACTGAATAGTGCAGAGTCTCACGGGGCTTAATCTCAAGCAAATGGAGCAAATTGCAGCAAATAATTTCAAGACTATATTTCACTTGATCTTATAAGGAAAGAAAGCTAAAAGCTATGATCAATGCATCTTTCTATTTAAAGAGAAAAAGGAGAGAATTACACTAGAGAGACAATAATAAGAAAGAAGGGGAAATCTCGCAAGTTGAACATTTGGAGTGTTGAATAGGCAACATCAAGGGAGATGGGAAAGGCAGAAAGGGAAGTCTCCATCAAAATATTGCACATCAGCCCACCTTATTCAGCCCAACATCCTGACTGTTCCAGGTCGTTAGTGCTCCAGAAAATTTGATCTCATACAGACAAGCAATAATCAATCTGAGAAAGCAGAATGGTAGACTTTATGGGCGTTTTCTGGGAGTGGGAGGAGAAAGGGAGGAGCACTGAGTGAAGGTGCTATGTAGCAAAGTTGCCATAGAGCCTCAGGGCACCAGGACTCAAGATGAACAATTAGCAGCAAGCAAGATACTTTTTCTCCAGAGTCCAGCAAAGCCCTTGAAACCATTTGCCAAAGCTCATCCAGGAAGGAAAAGAGGGGGTCAAAAAAAGTGACAGGAGCAAAAATGCAGGAATGCGAGAAAGTGACGTGCAAAAGTTTGGATCAGCAAACAAAGGAGTAACTTTCAAATAGTGTCAGAAAATTGTATTTGCTGTTGCAGGAGCTGTATGATGGAATAAATTTCTGTGCAGCCTTTGCAGCACAAGATGCCAGGTTAAGGGTGGTGGGCAAGAAACACACACACACACACACACACACACACACACACACTTCAATTGTTTGCTTCTCTCTCTCTCTCTTTTATTAAAGTTGTACACACAAATCTACACACAATTCTGGATAAAACTTCCAGAATGTCTTTCGCCACTACATCCAATTTAGACTGGGGAACCTATGTCCTCTCCATGGACTTTCCATCTAGTCCAGGTGTGAGAATATCCAAGACATATTCATATTCATATTCTCATATTCTCTCACCAGGGGTCTCTAACCTTGGCATCTTTAAGACTTCTGGACTTCAACTCCCAGAATTGAGAGTTGAAGTCCACAAGTCTTAAAGTTGTCAAGGTTGAACACCCCTGATCTAGTCTACATTCTTTTCTCACAAATTGTATTCCAAATGTTGATAGCACTGCAAAAAAAAAAGCAAGTTTATCCAGCCAACCTATGTACTTCTGCTCCACTGCTCAACAGTTTCCTCTCTCTTACTCTCCTCTCAAGTGCCAGCATGGAATGACCTCAGCATTTCTGCTGGGATTGCCTTGGTTTAGTTTGGTTAGGTGTTCATGGTTGCCATGGCCACAGTGGCTATCTCTCAACTTGTTACGGCCCAAAACACATGGTGCAGCAGGGTCTGGGTTTGTTTGGGAGATTCCAATGGGTTCCAGAAATCCCTGGAGGACTTTCCAGTCCATATGGCTGGTATTCAGGATGAGTATATAGATGCCAGTGATCTACATGGCAGTTGATATGTGTCAACTCACAAAGCATCTCTGACCTGCGCTCGAGTTGCCATAGACCAGGGGGGATGGGAAACCAGTGAAACGGCATGGCAGCCAAAGACAGATGCACATTCCATGCTTATCTCTCTCAAGGCTGTATTCCAGGGTTACCCACAGCAGCCAGAGGAGAGTGACCTCTACAGCCTGTGAAATTGCTCCATTGGTGAATGTGATTGATGACACACCCTGGGGGGAGGGAGAAAACAGGGTTATAATTGGGGAGTAAATTACATAGGGTGAGAGCTTGCTTCACTTGGGAAAGTGCCGACATGAAGCTCCTAATAAATAACTGGATTTCTTTTGAAGCTTGCTCGAGGCTCATGATTTAATTAGGGCATCCTTCAGAACCCTGACAATATGTTTGTTTATATCTGTTTATAAACAGGATATCTTCAGCTCCACCCAACCATGGACTTCTTAGTCTTCTCTTCCTCTTGCACCATTTACTGTTTTTTTCATAAATTTGCTTTGCAATTATGTTTACACACTCTTTTTGTGTGAACTAACTGCCACAATATTATTTGTTCATTTTGGTCACTCAATTGATTTTCTGATCCTATCATTTGTTTTATCACAGACTTTTCTGATATTCTCCATTCACACCACGTTCAATTTATCTATCTCTTGACAAAACTAACTCTAATTTCCATCTCAATATCTACAAACAGGCCTTTTTCATATGTTGCCCCATAAATTGGGGGTGTTCTCTCCAAGGAGCTATAATTAGTGCTGTCTTCATGTCTTTTAATGCCGGCAAAGGCATATTATTCTCCCGAGCATTTTAATAATATACTAATATTGATGTGATTATTTACTTTCTATTGCTACTGTAACTTTTTTCATTGATAGCTAATTTAATTCTGTATTTATTCTGCATTTCATAAAATATTTTATTAATTATTGTAACATATGCAATTTCAAAACACTTTCAGCTTTATTTTCTAATGGCAAGTGGCATAGACATGTTTTAAATAAATAAACTATATGTCAATTTTGAGGTCCTGCGGACACCGTGAAAGGACTTTTGTAGAGATGAAATCCCAAAGACTGCATTGGTGACTCTGAATTATTTTAGATAATAGTCCTCAAAAATCCATCATGACAATATCAGGGTTTGCCTAAAGGGAAAGTTTGGGAACTGTTCTCTTGAAGAAACTCGTGAGCAAACATATAACAATCTTGTTACTTATATATCGGTATTATATAAAATATAACCCCACACTCTCCACTCACCAACATCACCTGTGACTGTAAGAGAAATGTTGTTAGCTCTTAGCTCATCCTTATATGTTGGATGCCTGCATAATCTCAGGTAAGAATCTCTAACTGTGATTCTTTTTCTACTACATTGGAAGAACCAGCCTCTATTCAAGTTGCGGATGAAACATTTTCAGGCCAAAATACTTGTCACGGGAGAATCTCTAGTGGACCTTTGTAGTCCAGAGGTTGGAGGTTGGATTGAAAAGTGGGGACAAGAGACAGATTGGTGGGGAGAGGAAATCCCAAAAGAGAGAACAGAAAGAAACACCCAGAAAATAGATAGGAAGAGAAATAGAGGAACAGAGTAGAAGGGAGGGAGGGAGGGAGGGGGGAAGGAAGGAAGGAAGGAAGGAAGGAAGGAAGGAAGGAAGGAAGGAAGGAAGGAAGGAAGGAAGGAAGGAAGGCAGGCAGGCAGGCAAAGGATTGACAGGAATGAAGATTGGACAATGAGCAGCATGGAAATAGTCTGACTGACTAGTCAGACTACAGAGTTCCATTCAGTGGTGGGTTTCAAAATTTTTTACTACCGGTTCTGTGGGTGTGGCTTGGTAGGCATATCTTGGTGGGCGTGGCAGGGGAAGGTTACTGCAAAATCCCCACTTCCTCCCGATCAGCTGGGACTCGGAAGGCAGAGAATAGATGGGGATGGTCAGAATTTTTACTACCGGTTCTCGGAACTACTCAAAATTTCCGCTACCGGTTCTCCAGAACTGGTCAGAACCTGCTGAAACCCACCTCTGGTTCCATTCCATCTCAAGAAAATAGAGATAACATTGCAGCAATAATTTCAGGACTATTTTACACTTGAGCCTATAAAGAAAGAAAGCTAAAAGCAAAGATTAATGCATTTTTCTGTTTAAAGAAAAAAGGAGGGAAATTACAGAGAAAAGACAGAAAGAAGGAAGAAGCGAAAACTGTGTAGCTGAACATTTGGAGTGCTCAGCCTGGCATCTTGGCTCTTCCAGATCGGCGGTGCTCTAGAATACTTACAGATATCTCACAGACACACACAATAATCAACCTGAGAAGGCAAGGAATGAAGCAGCATTGTAAATTTTATAGTTATTTTCAGGGAGGAAGAGGAGGAGGAGAAATGGGAAGACTATTCATATCTATTTCTTACTATTTAGTGAAAGTTGCTACGCAGTAAAGTTGTCATAATTCCCAGGGCACAGGACTCAAGATGAACAATTAGCAGCAAACTAGACACTTCCCTCCAGAGTCCAGCAAAGCCCTTGAAACCATTTGCAAAGGTTCACTCAGGAAGGATAGAGAGGATCAGAAAAGTGACAGGAGCAAAATGCAGGAGTGGGATGAATAGATCTGCAAAAGTTTGGTTCTGCAAACAAAGGGGTAAATTTCAAATGTGTCAAAAATTGGATTTCCTACTGCAGGAACTGTATGATGGAACAAATTTCTTGCACAAGATGCCAGGTTAAGAGAGCGGGTTAGACACATGCACTTCAATTGCTTTTTGTGTTTCATTAATACTATACACACACAACTACATGCAATTCTGGATAATGCTTCTAGAATGTCTTTGGCCACCATGCCCAAGTCAAAACCAACCAGGAGGTGGCCAGGGCACATATATCCTCTCCATAGACTTCCAAAAAACAAAAGTGAACCCAGAAGGCCTATGTACTTCTATCCTGCTACTCAGCAGTATTTTCTCACTTTCTATCTCCATTGAGAGGTTATCAAGAAGTGACTGGATCTTTAGCATTGTTAGTATATGGTAGGCAGCCCACCCACTGCTCAGAAGCTTTCCTACTTCATCTGAGCAAAGTGGTCCCAGATTTGGCATGGAAACCCATTTGAGGATTCATTGCAGAGGTGCTATTCAGCAGGTTCTAACCAGTTTTGGAGAATCGGTAACAGAAATTTTGAGTAGTTCGGAGAACGGGTAAATACCACCTCTGACTGGCCCCACCCCCATCTATTCTCTGTCCCCCCCACCCCCAAGTCCCAGCTAATCAAGAGGAAATGGGGATTTTATAGTATCCTTCCCCTGCCATGCCCACCAAGCCATGCCACACTTACCAAGCCATGCCCACAGAACCAGTAGTAAAAAAAAATTGAATCCCACCACTGATTCACTGGGCTATGAATTTTCTGTCTTTCACTTTGAGTTGTATTGTGTTGGGGGTTGGGGGGGTGCATGAAGGGAGGCTCAGCCAATCTCATTATACACATGTTGTACTCTGACAATAAAGGTTTGCATTTGAATTGGAACTGGAATGCATTAGTTCTGGAAGACTTCAGCATTGGTTGAGTCTGTTTAGGATTCCTGGCTGTTATGTTCTCAGTGACTATAGCTCTACTTATTAAGGCTCCAAACACATAGTATCTCTTCAGCTCTATCCATCCATGGCCTTCTTAGTTTTCCCTTCCTCTCCAGCCATTTATTACCCATTTATATATTTGTTTTGCAATTATTTTTAATACACTCTCTTTGTGTGAACAAACTGCCTTAATGTCTTCTTTTATATTGGTCACTCAATATTCAACACAGATGGATCTTATTACTTCTTGTACCACATGCATTTCTGACGTTCTCCATCTGCACCATGTTCAATTGATCAGTATGTATCTTTTGATGTAACCAACTCTCATTTCCATATCAGCATCTACAAAAAGGCCTTCTCACCAGTAGTCCCATAAATTTGGGATGTTCCCTCCAGTGAACTATCATTAGTGTTGTCTTCATAGTCTTTTGATGCCGGACAAAGATATATTATTCTCCTGATCGTTTTAATAGTAGGCTAATTTTGCTGTGATTCTTTACCTTTTATTGCTACTTTCACTATTTTCATTGATTGCTTAAAATTTGGGGTGTTTCTTATTGATTTTTGGCTACTAATCATGAAAATAATCTGTAATTTAACCTAACATGTACCGTTTTATATAAATCTTCTGTTTTTACACAATGGCAATATACAGCCTTCTATAGCTATTGGCTATGCTGCTCACATGCCAGAAACATATGAAAACATGGAACTTTTCTTGAAGTGCATCCAGTACACCATGGAAAACTAGAATATCTGTGAAGATCTAAAAATGATGGTTCTGTTGCTTGGAATACAGTTTATATGTACCTAGTATTGTGAATGGGACAACCATGCAAGAGAGTTGCATTACATTAAAAAAACAAAAATTGTTGTCCAGTTTTATTTCATTCTATATTTTATTTATAATTGTTACAAGCAACACATGTAATTTCAAAGCACTTCTAGTTTTAATTTCTAATGCAAGCAGCATAGACATAGTCCATATCAAATAAATTAAATGTCAATTGTTTACTTTTGGGGTCCTGCAGACACCATGGAAGAGCCATTATATATATATATAGAATTCCCCAACAGGCCATTACTGACTCTGGATTATATTAGATTATATTATAGTCTTCAAAAACCGATTATGACAATCTCAGGGTCTACACAAAGGGAACGTTTGGGAACTGGTCTCATAAGGGAAGAAAATCATAAGCAAACTCTTCTTCTTAGCTCAAGAATTTGTAGCATTCAAGAAGGAGAGAAATGCAGACTGGATTTAGCCCAGCAAAGCCACAACATGGATAGAATTTGCTAGGGTGGAGTAATAACCTCAGTTCAAATTCTCATTAAAAGAAAATTTCAAGAACTTCGGAAGATGCCTTTTTCACAAGGCTAATATCAAGTGACAGAGTTGAAAGAAGATGATAGTATATTATCCACAATGGGCTAAACACATTTCAGAAAGTGACTTCTTTTAATGTATTAGTTTTGTGTAGTGTTGTGGTATCAAGATAAATGGAATATTTATTATGAAAAGAGAGAGAAAAGAAAGGAAGGTACAAAACATAGGAAGGTACACCTGTTAACCCTCACAGCTTCAACCTTCAACTGTCTACTGTAGACCTCACCCCATTCCTAAGAGGTCCGTAAAGGGAGCGTGCATAAGCCCACCAGCATCGCTACCGTCCCTGTCCTATTGTCCCCATTTATTTGTATTCATTTCCTTCGTTCATGTCCATGTTTATATTTATACCTGCTATCTTGTACATGTTTGACAAACTAATAAATGCTAAGAATCAAAAGTACTGCAAAAAATAACAAAGACCATTCCTGTGGAATCTTGAAAAGCAGCTTTGAATCATGGGTTTATTTCTTCTTGATTAGTCTGTGGAAAGCTTTATGCACCTCTTTGTTCCTCAGAGTGTAGATCAGTGGATTAAGCATGGTGGTGACAAAGGTATAGAACAGGGAAATCATCTTGCGTCGATCACGGGAGGAAATGGACAGAGGCTGGAAATAATTGAAAATGGCTGTGCCATAGAAGAGCCAGAACACCATCAGGTGGGAGGAACAAGTGTTGAAGGCCCTCTTCCTTCCCTCAGCTGAGCGAATCTTCACAACAGCAGCAGCTATATAGCCATAAGAGACCATGATGAGACTAACTGGAATTAGAAGGAACAATATGCTAGTAGAAAATATCACAACCTCATTAAGTGAAGTGTCAACACAAGCCAATTGAAGAAAGGCAGGGAGCTCACAAAAGAAATGATCTACCCGATTCTGTCCACACAGAGGAAGCCTAAGAGTCATCACTGTATGAAGTAGTGAGACACCAAAGCCACTTACCCAGGAGGTAGCAGCCATCATGAAGCACAGAGAGTGGTTCATAATCATAATGTAGCGCAGTGGATGACAGATGGCAGCATAGCGGTCATAGGCCATGACAGCTAACAAAGTACATTCTGTGGAGCCCAGAGCAAGAGAGTTGTACAATTCAGCCACACATCCACCATAAGTGATAGTCTTGCTTTTTCTCCAGAAGTTCACCAGCATGTGGGGCCCAAGGCTGGTGGTGAAGCAGAGGTCAATGAAGGATAGATTGCTGAGGAAGAAATACATGGGGGTATGGAGCCCTGGATCTAGTCTTGACACAACAATGATAGTAGTGTTACCCAGAAGGGTCATCGTGTAGCAGACAAGAACAAGGGCAAAGAGCAACATCTCCAAGCAGGGCCGGTCAGCTACTCCCAGCAAGATGAATTCTCCTTGGTAGCTTTGGTTACTGGTTTCCCACGAGGTTTCCATGTTCGTTGTCTATACACATTAGAACAAGTAATGGCATATAAAAGAAATTCAGTACAGAATAGAGAGGAATCCAGATGAAAATGTTTGGAGGTGCATAATCTTTAGCATGGCATTTTCACCATCTCATATCTTAATAACCACAAGGGAGTAATTGTGTACAGATGGCAAGTTAGAGATTTACCTGATCTACTTTGTTTATTAATTAGTTTTATTTATTTATTATTTTTTTATGCTGCCCATCTCCCCCACAAGGTGGTCCACTTACATTTACCGCTTATAAGTTTCCCAGTTGTGCACTCTTTATCTAAAAGATTGATAAAATAAGAACAGAGGTGGGCATCTATGGCCGTTTTATGACTTATGGACTTCCATTCCCAGAATTCCTGAGCTAACATGGCTGGCTCAGGAATTCTGGGAGTTGAAGTCCACAAGTCATAAAAGGGCCATAGTTGCCCACTCCTGGCTTAGAACATTCTTTGGGAGCAACTCCCTCTGTGCAGGAAAAGTATTCTGCACATATTATAATGTATGTCCTCTGTTTCTCTCATGGAAACAGTCTATGAATTCCCAGATAGTTGGAGTCCAATCACAACACTAGGCAGTGCAGAATTTGTTTGTGGCAAGACTAAAAAGTAAGGCAAGACAGGTTTACATGGGTGTCCACTTTTGTACAAAGGGATGAGCTTTTGTGGAAGGTCACAACCCTAAGCCTGAGCCAGGCTCAAGAGCCATATGCAGTCTAGAGTGATGGTGAGAGCCCATCTCTGTCTTTTAACTGAGAGTGACAAGGATGAATGTCCTGATTAATCAATTGGCAGCTTGATTATGTGCCATCAAGGCATTCCTACTCTTAGCAATCATTTGACAACTTGGAACAGAGTCTAGCAGACATTAAGACCCAGAAGAACTAAAACATTTATGTCAGCTTCAGCTTCGGCTGACATTTGGCGAAGTCAGCTGTAATCAACAAAAAGTTAAGTTTCAGTATCTTTTATTGTCAATATTCACTTATTTTTAGAAAATATTCAAATATTCTAAAATGAAGAAATTCTATACCTTATAAAGGAGTATTTATCATAGATGATTAAATAGATAGATGAGAGAGCGAGAGAGATGATAGATAGATAGATAGATAGATAGATAGATAGATAGATAGATAGATAGATAACATGTAATCTTCTCCTCCCTTGTTAACTTACACACACACACACACACACACACATTATATAAGTAACTATAGCCCCAAAACACTCCATTCGATAATCTCACCTGTGTCTGTGTAAGAGAAATGTTGCTACCTCTTGGCTCATCCTCATGTATGGCTTGGAGGGTCTTAGATGAATGTATGATTTCAAGTAAGAATCTCTGTGACTCTTTTTCTACTACATAGGAAGAACCAGCCTCTATTCAAAGAGCAAATGACATTTTTCAGGCCAAAATAGTTCTCACTGGAGCATCTCAGAATGGATATTTCTATTCCAGAGACTAGAGGTTGGGCTGAAAGATGGAGACAGAAGATCTATTAGTGGGGACTTGAAAGCTGAAACCCTATGAAACTGGATGCAAGCTGAGAACAGTGAATAAGGAAGGAAGAAAGATATAAAAAGGAAGGTTGGGGCAATGAGCAATATGAAAATAGTCAGTCTGAATAGTCCACAGGGCTTAATCTCAAGCAAATGGAGATAACATTGCAGCAACAATTTCAGGACTATTTTTTTACTTGATCTTGTAAAGAAAGGAAGTTAAAAGCAAAGATGAATTCATCTTTCTGTTTAAAGAAAAAGGGAGAGAAATTATAGTGGAGAGACAGTAATAAGAAGGAAGCAGAAACTGTGCCCTTGAACATTTGGAGTGCTCAGCTTGGCATCTTGGCTCTTCCAAGTCAGCAGTGCTCCAGAATACTTACATATGTCACACAGACACACACATTAAACAACTTGAGAAGGTGAGGAGTGAAGCAGCATAGTAGATTTTTTAGGCAGAGAATGAGAAGGAGGAGAAATTCTTGCCAATTTCTTACCTGTTGGTGAAAATTGCTATAGAATAAAGTTGCCATAGATTCCCAGGACATCAGGACTCAAGATGAACAATTAGCGGCAAAGAAAATATTTCCCTCCAGAGTCCAGCAAAGCCCTTGAAACCATTTCCAATGACTCACCCAGGAAGGATAGAAGGAGTCAGAAAAGTGTCAGGAGATGCAGGAATGGGAGGAAGAGATGTGTAAATTTTAAGTGGGGTCAAGAATTGTTTTTGCTATTGAAGGAAGTTACAATAGAACAAATTTCTGTTCAGCCTTTGTAGCACATGTGTCAGATCAATGTGGTGGGCAAGATACACACACACACACAAATACACATTCCAATGGTTTCTTCTGTTTTTATTAATGTTGTATGCACACACCCACATGAAATTCTGGGTAGATCTTCTGGAACATCTTTGGCTACCACACCTAATCTAGACCAACCCCAAGGGGCTCAGGGCACCTACATCTCCTCCATGGACTTTCCATCCAGTCTGCATTCCTCTACCACAAATTTTATTTCAAATGTTGGCAGCATTGCAAAAAAACACTTACTTTCTCCATTGAAGTGTCACCATGGAGTGACTGTATCTTGAGCATTGCCAAGAAATGGTAGGCAACTCACTAAGTGCCAGCTGCTTTCTTACTTCATCTGATCAAAGAGATTTTGGATTTGGCATTGAGGGATCCTAAAATTTTAATTCTGGAAGTCTTCAGCACCCATATTCAATGCATGTGTGTGTGTGTGTGTGTGTGTGTGTAGCAGTCACTATTATTCTCTGCAGACGGGTGGACCAATACTGGTCACTCAATTTATTTTCAGTCCAAGTGTCAGGGTTCCAAGTAATACCTCCAACCAATGAAGACTCCAATTCAGCAATTTCTCAAAGTTCCATTTTATTAGAGATGTCATATTGGCACAACTGGGAAAACCTGAATCTGAAAGCTCCCAGGTTTTCCCCAACCAAAGGAAAGTCGAAGTCCCTTCCCCTGCACCTATCTGCCCATCACATGGTCCAATCAATCCACCATCGCAACTGGAAATGCCTCCCAGTCATGCCACTCCAGGTGCAGGCTGAACGCCCTTGACTCTCAGAGAAAAGAATGTTGTAATGGCTAGATATCTCTACAACTCCACTCCATGCACTCTCCCCTCCCAGTTTCCCACAGACTAATGTGGCAGCCATGAAGATCCAAAAGAAAAGATGGCCTCAAGGGCTGACACCAGGTTGATTGTGTCGCTTGTTGTACCCCAGACAATCCTGACATTCTCCATTCACACCAATTCAATTTATCTGTGTGTATTTCTTGACATAACCAACTTCTTATCACTATCTACAAACAGGCCTTCTCATTGGTAGCCCCATAAATTTGGATGCTCTCTCCAGTGTATTATAGTGTACTCCAGTGTACTATAGTACCCGGATAGCCCAACAGACTAAAAGCTGTTATTAACATTCAGCTGTCTGCAATTATTGCAAGTTCAAATCTCACCAGGCTCAAGGTTGACTCAGCCTTCCATCCTTTCTAAGGTAGGTAAATTGAGGACCCAGTTTGTGGGGGCAATAAACTGACTTTGTATAAAATATACAAAAGTATGAAGGCTATTGCTTAACGCATTGTAAGCCGCCCTGAGTCTCCGGAGAAGGGCAGCATGTAAATCTAATTTTTTTAAAAAAAATAGCTAGTGCACTTGTCATTGTTTTCTTTTTAATTCCAGACAAAGATATATTAGTCTCCTGGGTGTTATGTCCTTATAAGGACATCCGCCGGGGGATTGGTCGATCCCACCGGCGGGAGGTTTAAACTGTTGTCATTGGCCGGAGGGCATGCCGGAGCAGGATATAAGGAGGCTCAGCAGCCCAGCCGGCAGCTCAGTTGCACTCTAAATAAAGGTTCTGAACGAACAGCTGAGTCGCGTTTCTTTCCGGCGCCGAGCCAACACTGGCGACGAAGGACTGAAGAAGAACCGACGAACAACAGCACGACCGCTACCGCCACCCAAGAGCTGAAGCACTTGAGCAAAGTCACTGAACCATGTCTGGACCCCAAATTTCTCTGGCTCCATTCAATCCAAGCCAGGAAAAATGGAAGTCCTTCATGGTGCAATTCCGACAATTCCTGGCGGGCAGCGGCTTCACCGACTTGGACGACAACAGGAAGAGGGCTCTCTTCCTGGCCCACTGCGGATCCGAAGTTCTGGAGATGGCGATGGACCTCGTGGCACCCAGAGACATCGAACAGATGCCATGGTCCGAGCTCCAAGACGTCCTCCAGGAACACTACGCGCCCACGAGCACTCCCCTAGCCAACCGCTTCGAATTCCATCAACGGAATCAGCATGAAGGGGAAACTTTCAAGGAGTTCGTATCGGCGCTCCGGAAGATCGCGGCCAGCTGCGAGTTCGAAAATGTGGACGTCCAGCTGAGAGACCGGATCGTCTTCGGCATGAGGGACTGTTCAGTCCAAAAGAAGTTCCTCAGCCGGAAAAAGATCTCCCTCAAGGACGTTATCGAAGAAGCAACCGCGGCGGAAACGTCCGACAGAGCGGCAGCAGCGATGCGACGATCGAAAGGGATCCACAAGATCCACAGAGACCAACCACAGTCATCCGAGGACATCTCCACGTGCTCGGAGTCGGATGGAGAAATGGCCGTCCATAAGGTCACGAGGCCCCAAAGGCGGGAAAACCAACAAGATGGCAACCGAGAGGACAGATGCGCCAGCTGCAAAGGAGACCACCCTCGCGCCAGATGTCGCTGGCGAGACGCAACATGCCGCCGATGCGGACGGAAGGGCCACATCGCCGAGGCCTGCAGAGCGGCAGAACCAACATTCGAGCGGCAAAGACCTGCGGACCGCGATTACCAAAGGTCATCTAGACGATCCCAACAGCCGAGGCGGAACGACGAGCGGCAATCCAACGGCCGGCAAGTCAACAAGACGACCATCGCCCACACCACAGCTGAGGGATCCGAAAAATTCCACGTGACCGTCCACGTGGAAGGGGCACCATGCCCCATGGAGATAGACTCTGGCTCACCTTTCTCAATCATTGCCTGGCATAACCTAAAGAAGCTCCAGCCTAATATCTCCAAGGGACAATTGAAGCCGATCCAGGCGAAGCTGGTAGATTTCGGTGGCCACCCCATTGGCATCCTGGGACGCACAAACATCAGGGTGCAATACAAAGACTTCAACGGAGACCTCCCCATCGCCGTCGTCAAGGACGCCCGACCGACCCTACTTGGAGTGGAGTGGTTCAGGCCACTAGGGCTCACAATTGGCGGAATAAACCAAATCAGGACTAGCCAACTCGACAAACTCCTAGAAGACTTCCAGGACGTCTTCGACGGGAGCTTAGGTAAATTCTTGGGGAAACCCATTTCACTAAATTTAGACCCCCAAATCAACCCAATTCGGCTAAAGCCCCGCAGAGTCCCGTTTGCCCTTAGACCAAAAGTGGATGCACAATTGGATAAACTAATCGCCCAGGGCATCCTCGAACCGATCGATCACGCTGCATGGGAGACTCCCATTGTGACCCCCATGAAGCCAGATGGATCAGTGCGCATCTGCGCTCATTATAAGTGCACAATCAACCGTGCGTTGCAGCAGAGCGCATATCCGGTGCCAGTAGTGCAACATCTGTTGCACTCACTAGGCAAAGGATCAATTTTCGCCAAACTGGACCTGGCGCAGGCGTATCAGCAGCTGCCAGTGGACCAGACAACTGCGGAGGCGCAAACGATTGTCACGCACCGGGGCGCCTTTAAATGCAACAGGCTCCAATTCGGAGTCAGTGCCGCCCCGGGGATCTTTCAATCGATGATGGAACGCCTTCTCCAAGGCATTCCAGGGGTAGTGCCCTACTTTGATGACGTCCTAGTCTCAGGGTCATCGGAATCCCAACTAATGGAACGGCTCAGGCTTGCCCTGCAGCGGTTCCAGGCGAAGGGACTACGGGTCCGACGGGACAAGTGCGTGATCAGAGTCAGGGAAGTCGAGTTCCTGGGCTATTTAATTGATAGCCAGGGCATCCACCCCACTAAAAACAAGGTGAGGGCTATACGCGAGGCTCCAGCCCCCCCAGAAAAAACGGAGCTTCAGGCTTTCTGGGACTACTTAATTTCTATAGTGTGTTCTTATGACAGAAAGCCACCGTTGCTGAACCACTACACCGACTCCTAGGGAAGGCGGCACCTTGGAAGTGGGGGAGCGAAGAGGAGGAAGCTTTCCAGAAAGCCAAAAGACTCCTATCCTCCGACAGCCTCCTCATCCAGTACAACGGAGAGCTGCCGTTAACCTTGACCTGCGACGCCTCACCCTACGGGGTCGGGGCCGTCCTAAGCCACCAACTACCGAATGGAACAGAAGCACCAATTGCATTCTTCTCCAAGACAATGTCACCAGCCGAGAGGAACTATGGCCAGATCGACAAGGAGGCGCTAGCGATGGTGGCGGGCATAAAGCGATTCCATGAATACGTATATGGAAGAACTTTTACAATCGTCACCGACCACAAACCCTTGCTAGGCCTCCTCGCGGGGAACAAACCCACCCCAACCTTCATGTCACCCAGGATGACACGCTGGGCCATCTTCCTGTCGGGCTACAACTACCGCCTGGTCCACCGGCCCGGAAAAATCATCGGAAACGCCGACGGCCTCAGCAGGTGCCCGCTGAAAGAGCAGATCGAGGATCCAGCACCCACACTCGGCCTCCACCACATCGACGATGACCAGTCCAGCCCGGTGTCCTCATCCACGGTGGCACAGCACACCGCAAAAGACAGGATCCTCAGGCAAGTCTTATCCTGGGTTCTGCGGGGCTGGCCAGAAGAAGCCCAGAAGGAAGAACTTGCCCCATACCAGAGAAGGCAACAAGAACTCACCACAATGCAGGGCTGCCTCCTCTGGGGCGACCGAGTGGTCATCCCCCCCTCATTACAAACACGGACTTTGCAAACCCTCCACTGCGGCCACCCGGGGATCGTCAGAATGAAGGCCCTAGCACGGAGTTACGTCTGGTGGCCCGCCTTAGACAAAGACATTGAGGCGTGGATTGCCAAATGTGACCCGTGCCAGGCAACGAGACCAGCACCCCCGCAAGCACAGCCGACTGAGTGGGAACAACCATCCGGACCGTGGTCGCGAATCCACATCGATTTCGCCGGGCCGATGAATGGGAAATCCCTCCTGATCGTGGTCGACGCATTCTCGAAGTGGCTCGAAGTTATAGCCATGCCCTCCACAGCGACGGAAGCCACCATCAGAGCCCTACGACGACTCTTCGCCACGCACGGCCTTCCGGACACCCTCGTCTCTGACAACGGGCCTCAGCTGACGGCGAAGGCGATGGAAGAGTTCCTGGCCGGCCACGGAATCAGGCACGCACTCATCGCCCCTTACAGACCGGCCGGAAACGGACAGGCCGAAAAAATGGTGAGGCTAACTAAAGAGACACTGACCAGAATGGGAAATGGGGACTGGCAGGAACAAATCGACCAGTTCGTCTTGACCCAACACATCACTCCCCACACCACAACAAAGAAAAGCCCGGCAGAGCTACTGATGGGGAGGAAGCTCCGCTCACCGCTAGATCGCCTGCACCCGATGTACAACCCGAAAGACAAGCCGAATAAACCACCGCCATCAAGAAGCTTCGCCTGCGGAGATTTGATTTTCGCGCTAAACTTTCAGGCTGATCCGAAGTGGCTCAAGGGTCAGATCATGAGGGTGACCGGCCCAAGGTCCTACGAGGTCGAGCTGGACGACGGCCGCACCTGCCGGCGACACATCGACCAGCTCCGGAAAAGGTGGAGGGGAATCGAGGAGGTCGAGGAAAACCACCCCGACGAGGTAGGCCTGCCCCACCCCGACGAGGTAGGCCCGCACCAACCAGAGGTAGGCCTACCCCACCCCGACGAGGTAGGCCAGCCACGACCCCGCGGGGTAGACCTACCGCACCCAGAAGACGAGGGCCGACTACACCCCAGCCTGGAGGGACGCCGCCACCCCGGCAGGGTAGGACAACAACAACCCCAAAAGGGAGTCCTACCCTACCCCGGCGAGGCAGACCGACCCGGAGAGGCCAAGATGGGACCGTCGCAACCACCCCCATCCGGGGGTCAACCCACGGGGACAGCCGCCGCACCCCCTGACCTGGGGGCACCCTGGACACCGGACGAGGACCCGGGAACCGTACCGAGGTTCAGACGACCGTCTCCCGACTGCGGAAACTGGAACAGCCCGGAGGGCCACCGGACCTACGGCGGCGCAACCCGGGGACAGCACGCGGAGTCCGGAGATTCCCGAACGGGGGAGCCGGAGCCAGCAGGGGCTCGACCCGTCCGGAGCAACATCAACCCACCGACTGGGCCGCGCAGGTCCGGCAGAACTGTCAGGCGTCCCGCCTACCTGCGCGAGTATGTGATCGCGCACACGGACTGATGGACTAAGGACTAGGAGGGGAGGGGTGTTATGTCCTTATAAGGACATCCGCCGGGGGATTGGTCGATCCCACCGGCGGGAGGTTTAAACTGTTGTCATTGGCCGGAGGGCATGCCGGAGCAGGATATAAGGAGGCTCAGCAGCCCAGCCGGCAGCTCAGTTACACTCTAAATAAAGGTTCTGAACGAACAGCTGAGTCGCGTTTCTTTCCGGCGCCGAGCCAACACTGAGCATTTTAATACTATACTGGTGTTGCTGTGATTTTTTTTACTCTTTATTGCTGCTTTCACTTTTTTCATTGGTTGCTGCTTTCAATCTGTATTTTTTCTGCATTTCAAACAATATTTTATTAATTGTTATAACCAACAGATATAATTCCAAAACATTTCCAATTTTATTTTCTAATGGCAAACAGCATAGACATGTTTTACTTCAAATCAAATAAATGTCAACTGTTTACACCCTGTAGACATCATGGAAGGGCATTTGTATATAGGGAATCCCCCAAAATTGTGTTGCTGACTCTGGATTGTAATATAGTCCTCAAAAACTCATGATACTAATGTGATGTGATCAAGAAAACCACGATCAAATTCATCTTTTATGTCCAGGTATTAGGAGTGTCCAAAAAGAATGGAAAAGTCACAATGTTGACAGGATTAAGCCTAGCAAAAGCCACAATGCAATCAGGATTTGCTAGGGTGAAATAATAACATCAGTTCAAATTCTCATTAAAAGAAAAGAGTAAGAAGTTCAGAAGAAGCCTTTTTCACAGGGGAACAAAACTTCTGACATATCAAGGAACAGAGTTTATATTATTTATTTATTTTATTTCGTCAAGCATGACAGATACAAGTGTAAACATAATTATAATTACATGAAAAGGATACGAATAAAAGAAAACATTAGGATAGTGATAGTAGGAACACTGGTGTGCTTATGCACACCCCTTACGGACCTCTTAGGAATGGGGTGAGGTCTACAGTAGACAGACACAAGATGTTTGTTAGCCAGGAAAAGCTAATCACATTTGAGAAAATAAGTTCTGATTATTGGTTTGGGGTGTTTCATATTCTTTAATTTACAGTCTTCTCTACTACTGTGGCACTAAGATATCTTACATGTTTATTATGAAAGAGAGAGAGAAAAGAAAATACAATGAAAAGTACCATAAGAATAACAAATAAAAAACATTTTTGTTGAATGCAGCTCCAAACCATGGAGTTAGTTCTTCTTCGTTAGTCTGTGGAGAGCTTTATGCACCTCTTTGTTCCTCAGAGTATAGATCAGTGGATTAAGCATGGTGGTGACAAAGGTATAGAACAGGGAAATCATCTTACGTCGATCATGGGAAGAAGTGGACAAAGGCTGGAGATAACTGAAGATGGCTGTGCCATAGAAGAGCCACACCACCATCAGATGGGAGGAACAAGTGTTGAAGGCCCTCTTCCTTCCCTCAGCCGAGCGGATCCTCAATACTGCAGCAGCTATATAGCCATACGAGACCGTGATGAGACTAACTGGTACTAGGAGGAACACCACACTAGTAGAAAACATCACAATTTCATTAAGTGAAGTGTCAACACAAGCCAATTTAAGAAATGCAGGGAGCTCACAAAACAAATGATCCACTTGATTCCGTCCACACAGTGGAAGCCTAAGAATCATCACGGTATGGACTAGTGAGTTGCTGAAGCCGCTTATCCAGGAGACAGCAGCCATTGTGAAACACAGAGAATGGCTCATAACTGTAGTGTAGCGCAGTGGATGACAGATGGCGGCATAGCGATCATAGGCCATGGCAGCCAACAAAATACACTCCGTGGAGCCCAGAGCAAGGGAGATGTAGAGCTCAGCTACACAGCCACCATAAGTGATAGTTTTGTTTTTCCTCCAGAAATTCACCAGCATGTGGGGCCCAAGGCTGGTGGTGAAGCAGAGATCAAGGAAGGAAAGATTGCTGAGGAAGAAATACATGGGGGTATGGAGTCCTGGATCTAGTCTCGACACCATGATGATGGTTGTGTTGCCCAGGAGGGTCATCAAGTAGCAGGCCAGGACAAGGGCAAACAAGGACATCTCCAACTGTGGCCGGTCAGCCACTCCCAATAAGATGAATTCTCCTTGGAAGCTTTCATTTTCCCAAGAGATTTCCCTGTTCATTGTCTATACACATTAGAACAAGAAACGACACTCAAAGGAATCTGGTTCTTATAACTGACAGTAATCCATCATGATCAATTGATTCCCATATTTGAAGTGGAGCTTGAGTTTTGTCCCCAGTAATCTGGATTACATTTGATTAGTGCACTCTATGAAAATGACTGACAGTCCATATTCATTGTTACTGCTTTCTCAACCATCTCATGCCTTAACAACCACAAAGGAATTTTAGTGTATGGATGGAAACTTAAAGGTTTACTCCATTTACTTTCTTGCTTATTGCTTGCTCTTTATTGAAAAGATAGCTAATATAAGGTCATACCTGACAGTTGCTACAGTTGTATCAGAAACCACATATAATCAATAAAATGCTGCACATCAAACAGTGTCCACGGTCTGCTAGAATTTCTTTTTTCAGTCCCAGAATGGATAGGGTAAAAAAAAAAAGGTGATTATTTTTAAAGGCTATTTTGAAAGATAAGACTCAAATTGTCAACTCAAGTCATTGTTCTTATGCCTAGGAATAGAATAGAATAGAATAGAATAGAATAGAATAGAATAGAATAGAATAGAATAGAATAGAATAGAATAGAATAGTTGGAAGGGACCTTGGAGGTCTTCTAGTCCAACCCCATACTTAGGCAGGAAACCCTACACCACCTCAGACAAATGTTTTTCCAACATCTTCTTAAAAACGTCCATGTAAATGTTGGAGCATTTACAACTTCTGGAGGCAAGTTGTTTGACTGATCAATTGTTCTACCTGAAGGAAATTTCTCCAGAAATTTCTCCTTGTAAAAAGTCCTTCCATTCCCCATCATCCAGTCAGAGCCAGAGAAGCTTCTTGGATGAGAATTGAAACACCTTCAAAGAAAACATCTTCAAAGAAAAACAAGTAAATCCCATTGTCTCTTGTAAAAGCAATTTATGCCCCCTGTTCTTCTCGAGTATAGAGTCTATGAATTCCCAGATCGTCAGATACCAATCATAAAACTGAACAGTGCTGACCTTGTTTGGGACAGGGATAAACAGATTGGCAAGACTGGTTGACTTGGGAGTCCAATTTTGTGCAATGGGGCTCAGATTTCTTGAGATGGTGGATGATCAAAACCCTAAGCCTCACTCTGACCTACCCTCAAGAATCTAGGGTGATGGAAGTTGTCCATCTCTGCTTGTAACTGAGCGGGCAAGGATGAATATCCTGATTAATCAATTGGTTGATTGATAATGTGCCATTTAAGGATTCTTAGTCATAGGGATCGTTTCAGGAAAAGAAGAGAAAAGATGTCATCTCCTATCCCACAATAATCACATCCACAAGGAATTAAGATACAGGGTTAGGAAATTGACAAATAGGAGCAAAAGACGATCAAGTTCCTGCAGGTTTAACAGTGAAAGAATTCCAGCAGGTACAGAATCAAAGAAAGAGAAAATGGAAGCAAATGTTAATGTGCAAAAGAGGAGAAATGAAAGAACACTCTAGCCCCCCCCCCCGCCCTTTTCTCTTGACCATCCAGCAGCCTTGCTGACAAATCTACTTTTCTCTCTTTTCTCTCTCTCTTTTCTATCAGAGCTGCTGATAAAGTTCTACAGAGGAATTATTGAGTCTGTCATCTGCACCTCTATAACTGTCTGGTTTGGTTCTGTAACCCAAGAAGACAGACATAGACTTCAGAGGATAATAGGAACTGCAGAAAAAACAGTTATACCAACCTGTCTTCCATTGAGGACCTGTATACTGCACGAATCAAAAAGAGGGCTGTAAAAATATTTACAGACCCCTCACATCCAGGACATAAACTGTTTCGATCCTACCCTCAAAACGACGCTATAGAGCACTGCACACCAGAACAACTAGACACAAGAGCAGTTTTTCCCCCGAATGCCATCACTATCACCCATCTCCTCTCACTAATGACTGTATGAATGTAACTTTGTTGCTTGTATCCTTACAATTCATATTGACTGTTTCCTAATATGATTTGATTGCTTATTTGTACCCTATGACTATGATTAAGTGTTGTACCTTATGATTCCTGACAAATGTATCTTTTCTTTTACGTACACTGAAAACATATGCACCAAGACAAATTCCTTGTGTGTCCAATCACACTTGGCCAATAAAATTCTATTCTTCTATTCTTTCGCACTATTTATGCATTACATTCGTTTCTCACCTTCCATTCGTGAACTCAAAGCCATTCTACGTAATGCCCCTTCCTTCTTTCTTTCTTTCTTTCCCACAAGTGCCTTACAAAGTAAATTGGCCTGGAAGAGAAAGGAGTTGTGTGTGTGTGAGAGAGATAGTCACTCAGAAAATGTCTCTTAATAAAGATGCACTTAAACCTGGATCTTTGAACGCAAGTTTGTCTCTTGGACAAAGGACTGGTCCAAAGCTGCCTAGGAAGCCTCCACTGTCTAGGAGGGAGGATTATAACTTGGGGCCAATTTTTTCATATTTTAATTAGTATGTTATCCTGGCTATGTATGTTGAAGGCATAGATATAACATTTCCATGCAATACTCCTACAGGTCTCCATTCGTTCATGTAAATACAGCATAATAGAGAGATGTGGGAATCCACAAGGATTTAGCTTGGCTTCTTTCTTGAAATTGCAGCAGCAGAAAATTGTACATTGCTTGACAAGTGCTGCACTATTACAGCTAATCAAACTTTATTTTTCATGTAGAAAATAAGAATAAGATACAGATCAAATGCATAGTTTAATAAGCGTGGAGATTGGCAATGTACTGTGCAGATGCCTTAATCAGGGGCATCCTGTTTTTGCAGAAAGAACACCTAATTCTGCTTGATAACCCTATCACCTTAATAAAAAAGAAAATACGTCACCTTAAACTAAAATGGAAAAACAGTACGGAGGTTAATAAATATGGGCAAGCAATTTGTACTGAGGAAACGTTGGAATTGCATTCATTAGAAATTGATGTGTGGGTCGGGTTCAGCTATGATCAATTTCTTATTAACTCTTCAGTTTGTCCCATTCCAATTTGATATTGCTTTCTCATTCTGGTAAAGTCCAAATTATTTAAAAAATTACACATTTTAGTATTTCTTATACTTGCACTTCTGTACTCATTTTCTGTAGTTTTCCATCATATAATTGTTACTGTTCACATTTTTTCAAAATATATATTCCTATACAAGTTCCCCCTTAAAACTGATATTTACAGAAACATGTTTGTGTGTGCGTGTGTGTGTGTGTGTGTGTGTATGTATGTATGTATGTATGTACATATGTTTTTCCTTTAAGCCAGGTTTTTCTTACGTAACTAAGATGTTTCTGCAAACCCTGATTGAGTGAAATCACATTCACTACTTTCTGGGGTTTTTTCCTTCTTTTCATTCTGGCAGCCAGCAGATTTTGTGCTTGCCCATTTGGAGACTTGTGCTTGCCCATTTGGAGACTTGGAGAAATGGGCAAGCACAAAATCTGCTGGCTGCCAGAATGAAAAGAAGGGAAAAAAACCCAGAAAGTAGTGAATGTGATTTCACTCAATCAGGGTTTGGAGAAACATCTTAGTTACGTAGGAAAAACCTGGCTTAAAGGAAAAACACACATAAAACCTACGAAAAGTAAGAAAAAAGTATATATGTATGTATATATGTATGTGTGTGTATAGTTAGAAATCACTTCACAGTTTGTGGATTTCATTATGTAGCTGGATTCCATTTTGTATATTAATTTGAGATGAGTATTTTCCAAATCAATACAAATTTAACAAACGCCTTCTTTATTTTTAGGACTACTATCAAGGCTTGTCAGGAAATATATCTAATATAAAGTAACAATTTACGATGAATAGATACATTCAACAATCATCTTAGTAACTTTGAGTGGATTCTAGCAGAGATTAGGATACAGGCCTCTGACTGAAGAAGTAGGATGTTTAATGAATTTGGCTATAACCAATGAATATTTATATGCAACCCACAGTATTTCACGATCAAATGAAACAATGAAAAACATTAAAGAGAGTTCTAAAAAGAATAAGATCTATACCTTCACCTTGGCTCTTTCAGATCAGTGATGTTCCAGAATATTTACAGATATCTCACAAACACATAATAACCTGATGAGGGGGGAAGTGGAGCAGGATAGTAGTATCATAGAACTGGAAGGGATCTGGGAGGTCTTCTCATCCAACCCCCTGTCCAAGACAGGAGTCCTTTTTCCATCCCAGACAAACAGTTGCCCAATTTGTTCTTGAAAACCTCCAGCAATGGAGCACTCCCAGATTCAGGAGGCAAGCTGTTCATTGTTTCATTGTTCTCACTGTCAGATTTTATAAATATTTTCAAGGACAAGGAGGAGGAGGAAGAAGACAGATTATTCCTGCCTACCTCTAACCACTTGGTGAAAGTTGTTGTAATAGTGTCACAGACTCGTGATGGAACAGTTAGGAGCAAACAAGACATCAATCCCCAGAGTACAGCAAAGCACAAGAGCTCCTTTTTTTTTTTTTTTTTTTGCAAAGCTCACCCAAGAAAGGATAGAGAAGTGATAGGAGCAAAGATGTTGGAGTGGAAGGAAAAGACCTGGAAATGTTTGGCTTGGATTACAGTGGAGGACTTCTCAAATGGCATCAGAAAATATTTGCTATTGCTATTGCTTATTTGCTATTCACAGAAATATTATGATGGGGTAAATGTGTGTGCAGCCTTCGTAGCACAAGGTGCTACATCCAGGGTTGTAAACAACACAGCCCCACAAACCCATAGACATTTTAATTGCTCTCTTATGTTTGTAATAAACTTATGCCCACATATTTACATGCAATTATGGGTAGCACACTTCTAGAAGTATATTGACACAGTAATTTGAAAGATGGTACAAGAAATAGAAGGCAAGCTAAAGGAATTTGATTGTTCGGCCTAGGAGAAAAAAACCCCAAGACTTAGAGGAGACCAGATAGCCATGTTCAGATACATTAAAGAGAGTCCTATGGAAGATTGTCAAGAATTATTTTCCAGTGCCACAAAAACTAAAACCAGAAAAAATGGGTACAAGTTGCAACTGTAGATTTTATTCAAATACAAGTCTCCCTTTTCCCAGACAGTCATTTTGAGGTATGCTATATAGCCATGATGGCGAACCTATGGCACAGGTGCCACAGGTGGCACGCAGTGCCCTCTCTGTGGGCACGCGAGCCGTCACTACAGTTCAGCTGTGCCACGCATGTGTATGCGCCTCCTGCCAGCCAGCTGGTCATTGGGTCTCTGTTGTGCATGCAGGGGGGAGGGGTGGAGCACACGCGGGGGAATTTTGGGGGGAGTGCGTGCACAGGGGGGCAAGGCACATGCAGGGGCCGCATGCACATGGACAGTGGGAGGGCACGTGCGCGGGGGCTGCACGAGCATTGCATTTTGGGGATTTGGGCGTGCACTTTGAGCATTCAGGCCAGAAGAAGTTAGCCATCACTGCTATAAAGGTATCCTTGATTAATGGTGGTAATTGGGAACGAAATTTATGTTGCTAAGCAATGCATTTGTAAAATGTGACATCACCTCAGTTCATTGCTTAGCAATGACAATCATGGCAATCCCCGTTGGCATTCTTAACTGAAATCCACTGGTCATCAAGGTAAGACACACTCTGATTCAAGCCATTCTTAGTTTGGTTGCTCCCCACCCGAAGCCTTGGTAAGGTAGGATACTGCCTCCCCTGCCTTGTCCTGAATGTCCCCATCTCCCCCCATTTATGGCCTTGTGTCTGCCTACCTTCCCACTATCTAAAAGGGGTGCCTGCCCCTCAATGCGCATTCAGATCTCAGTCATACATGCCATGCCAGCCTTTTAATCCCTAATGAGACTCTGAAGGAGAACCTTATTTGTATAAGGAACCAAGAAGAACACAAGGATTTGCTCAGAGTAGTTTCTTTATTGTTGCTTGCCTATAGACAGGAGTCTTGCCAGGCTAAAGCACAAATCTGCATAACTATTGGATATACCCTGTGAAAGGCTAGGGACCTTCCTGCATACCAAAAATTCTCTTCACTTCCTAGGGAAAGACCCACCTTTCCCTCCTCCCTCCTGCGACTCAGCACCACATTCCACTGTATTTGCATAACTTTGTATTGTGTGTAAGTTGCACTTATTTCTGGACTATCAATGGTCACTCGTGCCCTTGTGACCTCCTGAATGGATTACTGCAACACACTCCCCACGGGCTTGCAATTGAAGAGCATTTGGAAGCTTTATCTGGTGCAAAATGCAGCAGCGTAAGCAGTTAATAGTGTGAATTATTTGAAATAAATGATGTCTCTGTTCCACAAGCTGTTTTGGTTGCCAGTTTGTCTCTGAGTGCAATTCAAAGTGCTTACAATAACCTTTAAAGCTCTACATGCTTTGGGGTCAGGTTGCTTATGAGCCTATCTTCTCTTGGTTGTCTCTAACTGTCTTATCCAATCCCACAGGAAGGCTTTGTTCTAGGCACTGTTGGCCAAGGAATGTTGGCTGGTGGAACTCCATAGGAGAACCTTTGCTGCCATGGCGTCCATCTTCTGGAACGTAATTTTCCAGAACTTGAAGGACTGGATTGGGGAATCCAATGGGTTCCATAAATCCCTGGAGAACAGCTGGTGTTCAGTGCGAAGATTTGGTTGCCGGTGAACCACACAGCAGTTGAAATCATTGTTTATATGTGTATCTGAAAGGATTTCTTCAGTTCAATCCAATCATGAGGAGCTTTAATTTTTAATAGGGTTTGGAGTCCTGCAGATGGTATGAAAGAGGCTTTGTATACAAAGCATCCAGAAAGGAGTGCATTGCTGATTCTGCTTATATAATGGTCTACAAAAGCTTATGATAGGAATGCAATGGTCTGCACACAGGGAAAAATTGGGAAATGTTCTCATATGGGAAGAAATCATGAGCAAACTCTTTCTGTGGAAGTAGGAATAGGCAGGAAGGGTGCAAAGTAGTGGGAAGCTGGCAGGATTGGTGACACAAAGCTGGCAGGATTGGTGACAGCGAAAGCTGTAAAGCAATAATAAAATCAGCTCCAATCCCCATGAAAAGAAAAATTCAAGAATTTAAGAAGATGCCTTTTTCACCGGGGAACAAAGAAAATTGGGGGGGAAAATTCATGGGATAGACTTGACACAAATTGTACATGTGCTAGTGATAACAAACTAAACAGATTCCAGAGATTAAGTTCTCTATTGTATGAAAGTGAACTATAAATTGTGATCATCTTTGGGGCTCTTTTATTTATAGTCTTGTCTACTGCTATGTAAAATACAATTTAAAAAATCCATACAAGTAACAAATAGGGAGCATTTATCATTCACCTACAAATAGAGCTGTGAATCATGGGCTTAATTCTTCATCATTAGTCTTTGGAGAGCTTTGTGTACCTCTGAGTTCCTCTGAGTATGAGTTACTAGATTAAGCATGGTGGTGGCAAATGCCCTGTATAGAAAAAGGAGAAAAAATTCCCTCAGTCACCGAGAGGCTGGAGAAAATTGGAGATGATGGGCCCATAAAAGAGTGACACCACCATCAAGTGGGAGGAACAAGGGTTGAAGACCCCCTTCCTGCCCTCAGCACTACAGCTTCTATCTAGCCATTAGAGACTATGATGAAAGTAACTGGTGCTAGAAGGAACACCACATTAGCAGGAAACATAGCTTCACTGAGTGAAGTATCAACACAGGCCCTCTTTAGAAAGGCGGGAACCTCACAAAAGAAATGATTGTTACTGTCTACATGAAAGAATTGCCGAAGTCATTCAGCCAGAAGACAATAGTCATTCTGCAAGGGATAACAGACTGCAGCATAGCAATCATAGGCCATGAAGGCCAACAAAATACACTCCGTAGAGCCCAAAGCAAGAAAGATGTAAAACTCAGTCGCATAAGCATCATAAGAGGTGGTCTTTTTTTCTTCTTCTCCAGAACCTCATCAATATTTGGGGATGGTGAAGCAGAGGTTGTCAAGCCCAGTCCTCGGGCTCACCACAATTGGGGGGGGTGGGACAACACGGGAGTAGCGGAGGCGAAGGCAGCAATACCTGGCAGAGGTGTAACCTACCAGCATGTGTCCTGGATCATGGGAGATGCCGAAGAGCCAATGCACCTCTTGGCTGAACCCTGGCATGGAAGGCCGCTGGGGAAATAGCCTGACATACTCCTTAGTCATCTATGCCGGATGTTAGCTGTGTGTTGGGGGGGGGGGGGGAAATGCTGTAGGATAATTGGGTAATTGATGGTTGGGTAACTGGATAATTAGGAGGGAAAAAGCTGTATAATTGGGGGTGGAGAGTGGGGGATAAAAACAGCGCTGGAAGGCGGCTGCTCCCAGTGCTGACTTCACATGTCTTATTGCATTTTCACTGGGTTCTGTGGCTTGCCTGTAATGGATGAAAGAAAGACACAGCTCCAGCTACCATTGTGGTCGTGTCGTGTTGGCTTTATTGTAGTTCCAGCCAGGTCAGCCCTGACAGGCTGAGAGAAGTCAAGGAAGGAAAGATTTCTGAGGAAGAAATACATGGGGATAAGGAGCCCTCGATCTAGTCTTAATACTGTAATCCAGGGGTGCCCAAACCATGGCTGGGACCAGTGGTGGGATCCTACTGGTTTAACAACCAGTTCGCTGAGCGTGTGCTTCGCTTCAATGCAGAAAATTGAACTTCCGTGTTGCTGAGAGCAAGAAAAATAGCTGAGGAGCGGCAACCCATTCTGCCACCCCAATCAGCTGGGCTTCAGAAGCAGAAATATAGGTGAGCATACGGGGCGGACGAACAAGCCCATTTCAAAGAAAGAGAGAATGGGTTTGCTTATGGCTGAAAATCGGAGTGAACAGTTCGCCCGAACCAGTCCAAACCGGTACAATTCCATCACTGGCTGCGACTCACTATGGGCTGTGCAAACAGGGGCACATGAGTGGCTGACTGACTCATGTGAGCATTGTGGGGGCTTGTGGCATCATAGGCACTCAGGACCTCACTCGCACAAGTGCTGCAGGTGTTTGTGGTTTCACTGACGTGAGCATCCCCAGCCCTCATGGCCCCACTCGTACAAGTGTAATGGGCACTTGCGGCCACACATGCATGAGCAATGGTTGCTTACATGCGCACACGCATGCCCCTCCCACAAAACCATCCCCTATTTCCCCCTCTGCCCACCCCATTCGGGGCTGCCAACCTGTAAAGATTGGGGAACTCTGCTGTAATCTATTTTTGATATCATAATGATAGTTGTGTTGCCCAGTTGCTTTATTGTTGTCATAGGCTCAAGATAGAATAATTAGTGACATACTAGACATTACCCTCCAGAGGTCAGCAAAACCTTAGAGGGTCTTGAAACCATTTGCAAAATCTCATCCTTGAAGGATAGATTGTATCAGAGAAGTGACAGGGGTAAAGACGCAGGCATAGGAGGAGCAAATCTTCAAAGGTTTGGCTCAGTACACAGCGGAATAAATCTCAAATGAATGAGATAATTGTATTTCATCCTGAAGATGAAACTCAAGGACACACTGGAGAAGAGCCTAGTGCTAGGAAAGATTGAGGGCAAAAGAAGAGGGATGACAGAGAATGAGGTGGCTGGCTGGAGTCACTGAAGCAGTAGGCGTGAGCTTAAATAGACTCCAGAGGATGGTAGAGGACAGGAAGGCCTGGAGGAATATTGTCCATGGGGTCGCGATGGGTCAGACACAACTTCGCAACTAACAACAACAACATTTTTTATTTGCAGGAATTACCTGATGGAACAAATCCATGCACAGTCCTTGGAGCACAAGATGCTAGGTGAAGGGTTATAAGCAATACATAGGTACACCATGCATCCAGAGACTTTTATTGCTTATGTTTTTGTCACATGTGTTGGTACACATCTACATAGCACACAGGAATGATTGGTTCTTCAAAAAGTTCTAAGCAAGCCATTCCCACCACATTGACAGAGCAAGTCACTAGAATATAAAGTGAAAGCAAACTCCACTCCTTACTAGCACTGAAAATGTTAACCAAATTTACATAATGAAATGTCTACAAGAAAACCATCAAGCTCAGAGAGCACCAAGGTCGTCACAGTTCAACTCTCATCCACAAATATCCCATTTTATCCATTTTGATAGAATGGAATGTGTTAGCGTATTACAAAATTCCCTTATCTACAGCTAAAACAGATGCCTCCTTATATTCAGTTAAAACAGCTGTTTCTTTATCTTAGAGTTAAAACAGAAGTCTCCTTAAATGGGCATTTTATCTTTCCTATACATATGTTTTTCTATGCTGTATATCTTCCTTTACATGGGCTTTGCTACATGATGTGCCCATTTATTTATAACAGGGACTAGCCTTTATAAAATGACATTACTACTGCCTATGCAATCTTTCATCAGTTCTTAATTTTTAAACGTATCAGGAAAATATTCCAACACAGGTTTATAGAATTAAGTATGTATTTATTTTATTGTGATAAAGTTGAAGTTCTGTTGTTTCTGTCCTGTATATTCAGAGTTACCAAATCAAAAACAAAGGTGAAGTGGAATATTTTATGGAAGTTTTTCAGATTGTGTAAGCAGCTCAAAGGAGTTAATGGAACAAGACATGCTGGTGTGGAATATAAACAATTCTGTAACAATCAAAAGGCCCAAATTCAAAGAGCATTCAGATTTCAGTGGAAAGAATAGAAGAATGGAGGAGAATTACAGTGGAATATTATAACTAGTGGTGTGAAATATTATTAGCAGTACTGATTTATAAATTTTGATGGTATCCACTCATTCACCCGTCATAGGTGTGATTCATAATAAAATACAGTATCTTTTGAATTTGGAATTCATGAGGCATGGAATGTCAACCACTCTTAATTACATCCTTAAGATAACCATACACATTTCCTGGAAGAAAAAATATGGGCTACAAATATTTAACCTGCCTATTCCAGTGAAAGCATATATTCCTTCTAGATTCAGGGTACTTTTTACAAAGCATTGTGCTGATGTAACCAAATGAATTTCATGCACAGCTGTGTCTACGTTTGGAAAGGCTCGAAACAACTTATTAGAACTCACATGTTTCAAATACAGAATGTCTGTTCTAAAGAAGAGTGATAGTTTTATTTTGTTTGTTTGTTTGTTTGTCAAACATGTACAAGATAGCAGGTATAGGTATAAATATAAACAAACAAAGGAAGTAAGTAGATAAATGGGGACAGTAAGACAAGGACAGTAGCCATGCTGGTGTGTTTATGCATGCCCCGTTTACGGACCTCTTGATTGATTGATTGATTACATTTCTATACCGCCCTTCTCCTGAAGGACTCAGGGCGATTTACAGCCATGTTAAAACAACCCAACACAAAAATTAAAAATATTAAAACAATTTAAAGCAATTTGGCCGTTATTAAAACCCCTTGCTAAAACCCCTTTAAAACCCATTTTAAAATTTATCTATTCGGTCAGGCCAGCTTGATGGAACAAAAGAGTCTTCAGAGCCCGACGGAAGGCGCAGAGGTTGGGAATCCTTCTTATATCCAGAGGCGGTTCATTCCATAGGACAGGAGCCCCCACAGGCTCTTCCCCTGCGGGTCGCCAGCCAACATTGTCTGGCCGATGGCACCCTGAGGAGGCACTCTCTGTGAGAGCGTATCGAACGATGGGAGATATTCGGTGACAGAAGGCGATCTTAGGAATGGGGTGAGGTCCACAGTAGATAGTTTGAGGTTTGAGGTTGAAGCTATGAGGGTTTGTTCATCATCTCTTGCTTTAGATGAGATGAGAGAGCAACTCTTAGTAACCAAGAATTTAGTGGAATTTTTAAAACTTCAATTAAACTAATAGGTATAATAAGGAATGCTTCAAAATAAAATAATCTCTGGACGATTGTCTTGGCCTTTGCAGATTGCTACATGGCTTGAAGGCTGTTTGGGTTTTGGGTTTTTTTTTTTCCTTTCTTTCTTTTTCTAATGAAAGTCATACATTCTTGGTGGGAATGCTGCTCTCCCTCTGCGAGGTGGCCTTTGGGGTTTAATTACCAACTGCCACCTGAAGAATATGTAGTTTGGCCCTAGGAGTTCACTCTGACTCTAGAATTCTCTAGAGTTCTATGGCAGTTTTCCAACTGATGTCCTTGTTATTTGCAATAAATGTATATACTAGAGTTCCAGCAATCACATTTGCTTTCTTTTTTAGAAACATAAAGGCAGGCAATCTGTTGCACCTACAGGCAAAAAGAGCAAGGTTCAATTGTGCAGAACTGAATGGCCCCTCCATGATACAATGCAAATGTTGTGATGAAATGTTGTGATCAAGGATGTCAAACTCAAAGCCTGCAGGCTGGATGTGGCCCGCAGGGTTGTGCTTAGATCTGGCCCATGGGGCCATCCTGAAAAGAGCAAAGGACTGGCCCGCAGTGCCTTTGCAAGTGAAAACGAAGCTTGGATGGCTGCATGTGGCCTCCCGAGCTCTGTTTTCAGTTGCGACAGCCTCCTGCAGCCCTCTGCCAGCAAAAATGGAGCTCAGAAGGACCACGTGCGAAGAAGGCAAAATGATTTCCCTTTTCTATTCTTTTGTCACCATCATACTTAATCCACTGATCTACACTCTGAGGAACAAAGAGGTATATAAAGCCATCTGAAGAATAATGAAGATCAAGAATAAAGAAGATCAATAATGAATGTGAAAGACAAATGAAGGTCATTTATTAACTTAATTCAACAGACCAAGACCAATACTTTTAACAAATGCTCATTCTTTGTTACTCCAAATATGCTCCAAAGACTAATGACGAAAAACTAAACCTAGTAGCTCCCAGCTTCTTTCAGAAAAACATGATTCATGGTAATCACAACGATGATGATGCATATAATTACAGGAGCAGTTTTCAGCACACACTGTGTTTTATTTTTATTGATCATGTATATTGTCTTTGGAATAATCCAACAAATTATACAGTGTTGGAAAAATAGGCATTTAACTAAAAGCATTTCAAGAATTTAAAATAGCTAATTTAGTCATCCCAGACCTTAATTAATCTGAATTTCCACAAATACGCATTCTAATGGACTATAGTGTGTACACATAAATGATTACCCATTTTAACTAATTTGCTACTTTTGGCCTTCAAAACTCTAAACAGTCTGTGAACTGGGCCGGAATACATCAAGAGCCACATTCCTGCATAAGTCCATTCAACTCCTGGGCCGTTTCCTTGACCCTTTGCATTAAATGTGCAGTCAATGTGTATTGAGACAGGTCTTTGAGTGGAATATCCTTTCCAAAGTAATGAACTCAGTGATTCATGCTGTTGCTGCTGGTATTGCTTTAAACTAAATGCTGTAAAAGAATGAAATAGACAGGTTATTGATGGAAAGGTACTTAGTTTAATAAACCCCACCTTTAACAATGGTTTATTAGTAAAAAGATGAGATATAAGTAAAAAAAATACATATGAGTTTATGTATGAAAATAAATTTGTGCAATCCTTTGGAAGAAGTGTGTTAAAACACGGCAGAGTGCAAATGCAGCACACATCTGCAACTCAAGTAATGTGTTTTTCAAATAGCTGTAGGAGGTTTCCATTTCATTTTTTCAGTTTCATACTCTTTTTTTACATTTTTAATAAATTAAATCCAAACAACAACAGAGAGAATACACATAATTAGTATTTGGATATGGATAATGGGGATCTTTAGTTTACTATTTGTAGTAGACATACTCAAAATGAATGTAATTCCCACAATACTCTGTATTTTGCATGGAATTTGCATGGAATTCTGAGGGAGAAGGGCAGTTAAGAAATAAGAAATATCAATCAATCAATCAAGATCTATTAAATTTGCATTATATTGTTCTGTTAATTTCTATGGGGTTCTTCGGTTCTAAAGGTATCTTTAAAAAAGATGTAGAGGTTGATTTCCTGAATCTCAAATTGTGCCATTATGCATACTTTCTGACCAATAACAACTTTTGAAAAGTTTCCCGGTATAAATTGTCTTTACAATAAATGGTGCGCCATACAACTGTGAAAAATGTAGGATAGGGTATTCTCTGCATTATGGGCTCCAATCTGACCCTTTATCTTCATTTTATTGCCCCGTTCAAACATCTCTGGTTCTCTGAGACCGCTTGGACGAGTCCCTGCATGGGTTTTTGGGCAAGCTTTTTCAGATACTTGCTTGGAAACAAAGTTTGCAGGCTGATATATGAACGCAGCTCCTATCAGAAAAAAAAAATGAATAGAAACTCACCGCTAGAGGAAAAGGGAATTCTTGCATAGACAGTCTAGCGCTTTTCCTTTCCTTTTTTTCTACTGCTCTTGAAAAGGTAGCCGCTCTGCGCTTCCGAGCTTGTCTCCCCAGGAAATCAATTGTGCATTCTTTCTGAGACTGCACGTGGGGTTACGTTTAGAAGCTGGCGACAGTTCATAAATGGGCAGAGAGCAAAGGTATTATTATGATGATGATGATTTTTATTATCGATTATATTGATGATTATGATTCGAGCGTTTGGACTTTAAGGTGCAATCACGAGCTCCTCCGCTAAACTGTTAACATACATTACACTTAAGATTTGCAGGGTAGAAATTGCATGAAAACTTAAGTTGCTCGATTTTTCTCAGCTCAAAGCGACCCTAGTGAGAAGAGGCATTCTCAGGAATCCTGTTCTTCTCAAAAACGCAACCTTTGTTCACGTGTCAACCTTTCTTTACGTGTCTCTTACCGCCGGACTTGGAGGGAATTGGATTCCAGTCCCCATTATTCTCAGGCGGTGGAGCCACATTAATGTGCTGGCCAGAAATGACGCAGATCGTCATCCAGCACACCGAAGAACTTCCAAACAGGAGAAAATCGAAGTAGATCATCTGCTTTTTTTGGTGATTTAAGACCGCGAAATGCCAAGGCGGAAACTCCTTTTCGTCTCGATGAAGAGCATTTTTTACTTTTCTGCGGACTTGTTAAACAGCGTTTGGGCAAGTTTAGTATATAGAAAAAAGAGGGAAATGTATGACTCTGGAATTGTGGTTGAATTTCAGTTTGTGTTAGTCCTGGTTACCATGGCCAATGGTGAGCTATCTTTTGGGAACATTTAGATTTCTTTCTGCATTAAATTACTGGTATATGTCAAAATTTCTTTATCCCGGTACAGTAAAAAGTTTTGGAAAAGTAAAACAGGTCCACGTTAAATTCAAATTCAAATCTTTATTGTCAGTGCACAACATATGTACAATGAGATTGGTTGAGCTCCCGCAATGCACCCCCCCCAACACAATACAACTCACAGTGAAGACAGAAAATCCCTAACCCAATAAATCATATTAACAAAACACTCAGTCCTATTGCACCAGTGTGAACATGTTACACATTGCACCCGCCCTGCAGTCCATCATACTACATAGTTATGATGTTATTTCTCATTCAGGAGTCTGACAGCCCATGGAAAAAAACTGTTCTTCAGCCTGTTTGTGCGGCTGGCTATACTTCTGTATCTCCTTCCTGATGGTAGGATGTAAAGAAGTGAAGACCAGGGTATATTTTTTGAAAAAAGGTGTAACAGTTCATATAACTGGATTGTATACAGTAATTCTCCCACTATTTATTCCAGTTTTTTTTCTCTACTCGTTCTGGGTTTAAAGTTACATGGAAAGAAATCTGTCCCTAATTATTAGACAAAGAAGCAGATCCCCAATTAATAATTTTAATATTAGAGCTGATAATGAATGATTGATTAGGGAAAGTGGCTTTTCCATGTAAGATAAAATAACACCAGCTTGCCAATCAGAAAAACAAAATCAGATATTTCAAGTGGCCCTCAACAGCTTTTATTTTTAAGGCAGGGGATGAGTAATTATTCTGGGATCACTTTTGATTTTTATGATCATGCGTTATGTATTTTTCCCCTATATAGCCTCTGCTTTACTTTGTAATTATGGAACAAGGAGGTTCCTGCTTTGAGTCAGAGCTTGATTTTTGTCCTGAGTGTGGTACTGTCCTGCCCCTGCCAGGTATCCAGGATAAGGTGATATGTCCCTGTTGCTCTTTCAACATTGATGTGAAAGGTAAGTTCTTTTTTGTAAGTGTGTATTTTACAGAAGGATTTAATTTCATAGCTATCAAATTCTAAACAAACTTTTCAGTGCTCTTTTATTAGAAGAAAATAGTAACTACTTCTATCTTTCCCATCTGAGTTCAGTCATTTAATACTGTTGGAAGAAATATCCAGGTCCAGTTCCAAGCCGGGAGAAAGGCACTGGAAATAAAATGGAGGCTGATTGGAAAGAAAGGTTCCCTTTATTGATGAAGCAGAACCACAAACTACATGTGATTATGGGACAGCTGACAAAATGGACTTTATAGAGTGGGTGGGTTTTATACCTTCTAGATTCCTATGGGGTCATGTAGGGGTCATGGTTGGCTCTATAGGAAAAAGGGGAAATGCAAATCCTAGGTGTTTGTCTGAGTTAATTTTGTCAACCTTTGGCTTGATTATGTTGCTTATTGTGTTGCTTATCTGAAATGTCTGCCTGACTCTGTCTTTCTGAATGGATTACCAGTTCTGCATTTCTATAAAATGGCCTCCTCAGTTTCCGCTAGGGGCAGGGAAACTGGGACTGGTTTCTGCCTCCCTTAAAGTTTTTTCCATTTCTCCTTTAGGGGAAATATTCTAGCCTGCCTTTTTAATATCCCCCAAAATATTGCATTCTTCCGAGGGGGCGGGGTGGGGCTTCCCACAATATTTCCACCATGTATTTCTGCACTTGAAGCAATGAATGGAATCTCAGTTTAATGCACCATTGGGGGTGGGGTGTCTATTACTGTAATGAATATCCATTTCAATGGAAAATTATTCATTTTATGTTTAAATACGGAAACATGATGTTTAACCTGAGTCCTTAATGTGCTTAATTTTTCAAAACAGCAGAAGAGATTACAGTGTATCGTTTGATCCAGTCCCTTTTTTTCAGCCTTAGAAAGAGGACAAAGGCAACATACTTCTGAAATCTTGCCTTGGAAAATTGCAGAGACTTGTCTAGCCAATTGCCAGGAGTCAACATTGATTTAAAAGCACAAAAAATAAAAAAGAAGAAATTGACAAGGTTGAATTAATGAGCACTTTAATCATTTTTTTTTCTTTGCATAGATTTTGAAAAGAGAGTCATCCATACATCAGTCACATTCAACAAGATAGAATCCTCTTCTTTGACTGCAGAAGAAGGAAAAGAAGTCAAGGGCCCACTGGTGAGTGAATGAGAAGACTAGTTATTGGTTCCATTAAGCATCACAGGCATGATGGTGTCAATAGGCAAACAATGTAAATTACATAATTTGCAACAGTTTGCTTTATTTGCATAATTATGTCACCTTTGTATATGCCATCTGGGTCACTCTGTGGTGACATGGGAAATAACAGACACCGCTGGGCCCCCATCAACCATTTAAAATAGACTTTGACTATATTTTCTGGAAACAATTTTAGAAATTGATGATCAGTCTGGAATAGCTGCAGAGAAGGAAAAGGAACACAAGAGTAGAAATGAATTCCTTTGCAGAGAAGTCAAGTGAGCTTGGCATGTTTACCCTTGAGGAAAGACTAACTTTGTTCTTAGATTTTTAAAAATTGCATGCAGGATATATAAACTAGATATAAACTTGTATAAGGGGACCTGGAGCTTGTACTCATAGCCAAAGGACTTAAAGGAATAAGTCCTCAATTGCACCTTAAGGAGTCTGCCGTACCAACATCAGAAGGTTTACTGAATCCTTATTTTGTTCATTTCAATCTTTTCAGATTGACAGAAAATGTCCTCAGTGTGGGCATGAGGGCATGGCCTACCATACTCGACAGATGAGATCTGCAGATGAAGGGCAGACGGTTTTCTACACCTGCATCCAGTGCAAGTAAGAGCTTGTATATGGCCTATCTCGATCTGCTTATGATGAGATGTTTTACGTTAGGTTGCATTTTTTTTTGTCCCAGCTGTATTGTTTGCTTGTTAAAGGACTCAACCTTAAATGTTAGGTTTAGCCCTTAAGACAGTAATCTATTTAGGATTTATGTATTTTATTATTTTTATTCAGGGGTTATCTAAATCTATACAAGTCTCCCCAAGAATATAAAACTGTCTTTTCTGGTCAACCAGCAGAAGCTGTGGTTGTGGTACTAAAGGCAGAGGTTTTTCTGTGGTAGCCTCACACCTGATGATACTCTGTGATGGAAATATATCTGAGTTCCAGGAGGACTTTAAAGACTTGATTTAATTTACAGTTCATTTTAACATATGTGTAGTCCTCACTTAATGACAGTAAAGTAGCTGGACTAGACTAGACTAGACTAGACTAGACTAGACTAGACTAGACTAGACTAGACTAGACTAGACTAGAATAGAATAGAATAGAATAGAATAGAATAGAATAGAATAGAATAGAATAGAATAGAATAGAATAGAATAGAATAGAATAGAATTTTTTATTGGCCAAGTGTGATTGGACACACAAGGAAATTGTCTTTGGTGCATAAGCTCTCAGTGTTCATAAAAAGAAATGATACATTCATCAAGAATCATAAGGTACAACACTTAATGATAGTCATAGGCGAATCACTGCAGGTTATATAGCAAAGGCTTCAAGAGGTTGCCATTTGCAACTTCCTGCTAGTTTGCCCGTTGGCTATGCTTGTAGGAAGCCAGCAAAGAAAGTTGCAAATGGTGATCAGATGACCGTGAGATGTGTGATGTCATAATTTGAGCTGAGCACCAAGACCCACATTTGCAGCACCACCATAGGAAGACTAAATACACCGCAAGTATGATGACTGATCATAACTACCACTCTTGTTCATCTCCAGTATTTGTCTGAGTTCTTTTCAAAGATAAGTATTGGGGATACCATTTGATGGTGGCTCCAGATTTTTCTGCAGAATAGGTCTCAGATGAGTCTTCATTCTCTTGCCTATTCTGCTTCTGAAATCATCTAACTTGTCAGGTTATTTAGATTATGTATAAAACAAGTGAGAGAGTTGTACAGATGTTACAACATTAATTGCTGTCTGTAAAATGACTGTACATGAGTCATTAATTGATCCAGCATATATTTTTAATCCGGTGTCAGCAATTCCATGGAACTATAATACATCTCAGAGTATTTACACTGTTTATTCTTTCAATTCTAGGTTCCAGGAGAAAGAAGATTCTTAATCACGTTTGCCAAAACATGTGGAAGACAGTACTTAAAACTCCAATTGTGACAGAGAATTATTTTTGGATTTTTATGAAGAGACTGTAACGTTCTTAGATGCTTTAGAAGCATCTTGTTTAAATTGGATGATTGGCAGCTGGTGACTGAGTGCACAGTTCAAATGAAACTGGAAACAGCAAAAACAGGGCCCTACAAATGGTCTTTGTAGAACTTCAGATCTCCTTTTCCTCAATTGTTTTGATCAGTGAAAGAACAGTAATCAAAACATGCTGAATTGCAAGTTGCTCTTCATTGCTACTGTTATGTATATTTATTTCCCTATAAATTCATGTTTTTATTGAATTGTACTGGCTCCTCCTGCTACTATAAACTTCTGAGTTTTTCACAGGACAAGGGACAAGAGAGATCTTCCACTGTCCTTTGAATACGTTATTCACACAGCTCTGAATTCTGTTTCAAAATGGAGTAAGAAGAGTTTGTGTGGGTGGTTGCTTAGCAATGCAATTGTATGAATTCCTCGTAATTCTCTATTTTGCAAAATGATCTAATTCTTCTTTGGGAAATTGATGTGAGACTGCATTAGCAAGTAAGTGATCATGATAGAAATAATTTGTGGTCTTTCTTGGGCTCCTTTTGGCCCTGTCATTATGAAGAATGCCCGCCATCAGACATTATGAAGAAGCTATGCAAATTTTCTGATTTTTATTAATGTGGGTCTCAACACTGTCTCTCCTTCAAAGAGATGGGGCTGCTTGTGTAGTTTTTAGATATTGTACTAACTATAAAGCACTTCAGAGGGAGACCACAGCTGCGATATAAGGATATCTGCCAGAGGAACCTACAGGCCCTGGGAATGGACATTAACAACTGGGAAACCTTGACGTCCGATCGTTCAGCTTGGAGGTTAAAGACGCAGCATGGCCTTCTCCAATTCAAAGAGACACTTGTTTGGCAGGCTGAGGCAAAGAGGCAGTCCTGGAACCAGGAAAATCTGGGGGCTGGGCAGGGGACAGAATATATCTGCCCTCAGTATGGAAGGGATTGCCACTCTCAAATTGGCCTTTTTAGTCACACTAGATGCTGTTTTAGGAACTCTTTCCAGAGCACGATACCATCGTCTTTTGAGACTGAAGGATGTCAATGTAAACTAACTATAGAGGAATAGGAGGCACTATTCAATCACTTTTGCCTTTATTGGGACTTTTCAGGCAATCTGCATCCTCCATACTCAATGTTTGATGTCCAAACTTTTAATAGGATTTGAACCCACAGGCCATGCACTTTATGACATTTAAGTTATCTTGGCCTAGCTGTAGTAGCCTACAGAAAAGGTAAATTTTATAGAAGCCATTCAATTAAACCCTTCCTTTTCTTATATGCCTTCATATTAGCAAGTTTTCTGGTTTGGGACAGAAAATTCTGTTAAGCAGTTGAACATAGACCATCTAGCATGAGGTTGTCTAGCCTGAATAATCCCAATAACAACCAAACCTGTTGCATAATGACTCCTACTGGTCAGTAGCTAACATAACATCAAAGCACCTTGAACATGGTGTGAAGAAGGCTTGCTGAAGTTCATTGCAGTTGGATAGCTTAACACTGATATGCAACCTTCACCTTTTGAATCGTTGTGGGTCCACAGTACCTCATATTATAAGTGCTATCGAATATTATTACTCTGCCCCTCGGGTTTCCAAAATAATGGATGATTTTTTTTTTTACAATCGAGTTTCTATGGTGATCCTCCGGTCAAAGCTTCGGGGCTGCCGTAAACAAAAGCCCGTCTTTTCGTGGAATCCAAAACTAGGATTATTTCATGCCGGTGATCGTAGATTAACAAAGTTGGAATTTGGAAGGGACTTTGTAGGTCATCTAGTCCAACCCCCCGCCCAAGCAGAAGACCCTACACCATTATTGACAGATGGCAGTCCATCATCTTCAGAACCAAGCCCCGCCACCACGAGAGCATAGGGAAACCGGGGGACCACTGGAAGGAAACCTCCCGTCTCTTAGCGCGCTCAGTCGATCCTTTTTATTTATTTATTTTTCGCACACCGGAAGTGAGTCTGGAATCTCCACGGGGACCGGTTAAAGCAACGCACATGCGCCGGAAGTAGGAAGTGGGGTTGGAAATCGACGGCTGCTAGAGAGAGAGGCGTTGACTGCAGCGTGAGGGTGGGTGCTGCGGCTGAACAGGCGCCGGGAGCTGACCTGAGGTCGGGGCGGGCTCCATCGAGCCCTGGACCAGGGAGCTCCACGGATATTCTTCCCTTCCGGCAAGCAGCTCCATCCGCGGCCGGGCTCTGCCGGCATCTTCCCCGCAGCATGGCCGAGTCCACTTCTAGCGTGGGAGCGACCACGACCGTCACCGAGACGGAGGTGATAGAGCCGGTGAGGAGAGGGCCGGGGGCGGGGAGGGCTGGGGGGTGGGCGGAGGAGGTGCAGCCGGCGTCATGGCAACCATGATGACGTAGGAGGAGGAGGAGCCCCGCCCCGCGGAGCCTCGGCGCCCGCGGTTGCCGTGGCAACCGCGAAGCGGGTCGGTGGGCTTCGGTGGGTGGCGGCGAGCAGGGCCGCGGCGAGCTGGCCTGTGATGGGAGGGAAGGCTTGCGACCACTTGGGCGGCCAATGGCTTTAAGTAGCGCAGGGCAGGTCTTTTGTCAGGTAGCTGAAGGCCTTGGGTTCCCCGAGTCGGAAGAGCATCTGGGTGGGAGAAGCCTTCGAGGGTGGGTGGGAGGGAAGCAGAACGAGGCAGCCCCCCACCCCCAATTCCTGGAAATGGCTGGCTGCAGTGGGAATAGAGATGGGCCCGGTCAATGGGAACCGGGGGCCCCGTCCGGTTTGAATCTTTTAAATTGGGTGTTCTCTTAAAAAAAGGAGCAGAGGTGGAAATGGAGGCTTCTGTCTCAGAGTATGAATTAGCGCTAGCAGTAATGGGTTAGGGATTTTCTGTCTTCACTGTGAGTTGTATTGTGTTGGGGTTTGTGTGTGGGTGCACTGAGGGAGTTCCACCAATCTCATTGTACATATGTTGTGCAGTGACAACAAAGGATAATAATAATAATAATACGATGATGAAGATGTCTGTAGCAAAGAACTGGTGGGATCGTAAGCCTGAAAAAGTGGTTGAAAATGAGCGTGCAAAACTACTGTGGGACTTCCGAATACAGACTGACAAAGTTTTGGAACACAATACCCCAGATATCACAATTGTGGAGAACAAAAAAGTTTGGATCATCGACATTATCATACCTGGTGACAGCAGAATCGACGAGAAACAAGTTGAAAAAATCACCAGATATCAGGACTTGAGAATCAAATGGCAGAGACTCTGGCATAAACCAGTGCAGGTGGTCCCAGTGGTACTTGGCACACTGGTTGCTGTGCCTAAAGACCTAGGCAAGCATTTAAAAACAATTGGCGCTGACAAGATCACCATTGGTCAGTTGCAGAAGGCCACCTTACTGGGATCTGCTCCATAATTCGCCGATACATCATGCAGTCCTGAACGCTTGGGAAGTGTTTGACTAATGATTTGGGATACGAAATCCAGCATGGTCATCTCGTTTGCTGTGTATACTGTCATCATCATCATCATATACCTTAACAGTTCCTAGGTCCTTGGTTAGGACTCAAGCTGCTGAGCTATTAACCAGCCTCAAAGGCTGTGAATCTCACTACAGATTAACCAATAGTAATAATAATAATAATCTCTTTTATTCATTAAACATGAAACTCAGTCAACTGAACATTTAAAAATGTGTCACAAATACAATTGACTGGTGCTAATGGTTGATATGGGTTGCATCCTAGGTATCAACCAAATATCTTATTAAAATATATGATATTCCGAGTAGTGCAATTTTTTGCAGTTCCACTGGTGTTATTGCAGGAAGCTGCAATTTCTTGATGTTGTTTTGTAAAATTCTTGGACATGGTACCCAAGTGCCCTGATGACAACGGGTATCATTGTTACATGTTTCATCCATAGCCGTGTAGTTTCGATGGCCAAGTCACGATATTTCATGATTTTTTTTTCCATTTCTTTTTCTTTGACACTGGTGTCTCCTGGTACACTAATATCAATAAATTGTATGCTTTGGCCTTCAACAACTGTGATATCTGGCATATGTTCCAAATGACAATCCGTCATCATCATTCTTATTATTATTCTGTAGAGATTCTCAGTTATCCAGGTGATGGTGATCCTAAAGGTGCTTTTTCAAGAGGCAACTGGACTTTCTGGTTTTTCTTTTGAAAACATTTTGCTTCTCATCCAAGAAGCTTCTTCAGCTCTGACAGGATGATGGGGAATGGAAGGATTTATATTCCTTTGAAGACAGCTGGTCATTTGCATCCTTTTTAGAGGGTCCTTGAAGCCCTTGGAGGTTTATCTGTGTCCTCAGGGTCTCTACAGACTTTTAGAATACAGATACAGACTGAGACTCTCCACAGACTTTTAGCTATACCATTTGGGATGAACACTCTTTTGAATGGTGTGGGAGTAGGAATAGATTTCCAGAGGGAAAAAAAATGGCAGGCTACAGGAACTCAGCTGACCCTGAGGACACCGATGAACCTCCAAGTGCTTCAACGACCCTCTGAAAGGATTCAAATGACCAGCTGTCTTGCAAGCAGTAAAAATCCTTCCATTCCCCACTATCCTGTCAGAGCTGAAGACGCTTCTTGGGTGAGAAGCAAAACATTTTCAAAAAGTCCATTTGCCTCCTGAAAAAGCACCTTTGGGATAGCACTAGCAGTAGCGCTTAAGACTTGTATACCGCTTCACAGAGCTTTCCAGTCCTCTAAGTGGTTTTACAGGGTCAGCGTTTTGCTCCCCCCCCACCTAACCACCTGGGTCCTCATTTTACCCATCTCCAAGGGATGGTTTGAATGTTTCCCAAGCATTGAATGCATATGCGCTAAAGGCGTCCAAAATGATTTGGACTGATTTCAAGTTCTCTGATTCAGGGAAACATTTGATCAAATTGTTGTTTGAATTTAGAAACAAATTCCATGATAAACTTAATTCAGGGATTCAGCTGAGCCCCAATAAACTGAATCGCCAAAAAGAGTAGGTGTGCAGTCCTGTTGATCAGAAGCTAGACCTTTGGTGTGATCCAGTAGTGTTGCTAGTGCAATCAAAATTATTTTAGGGATGGGTTTTTTTTACATTGATCAACTGCCTTCGAAGACATTATTTATTTGATGTTTACTGCTACCTTGGATATTGCAAGAGGCTGAGAAAAATTGGCTCATGATCACCTAGAGCATCTATAGTATTTTTTCAATTACAGATGGTCCTTGATTTAGAACCTGTCGCTTATTGACCAAGTTACAACAGACCTTCCTTGGGCTTATTTATGATTATTTGTAATGTCCTGCAGTTATATGACATTGGTTTTGCTGAAAACCAGCACTCTTTCTTTTTCTTTCTTTCTTTCTTTCTTCTTTCTTTCTTTCTTTCTTTCTTTCTTTCTTTCTTTCTTTCTTTTTTCTTCTTTTCTTTTCTTTCCTTTTTTTTAATTGCAAAATTGTGCCTGTAGCAAACCATTGGTTTGCTTAATGACCAGGGCAAAAAAGATCGTAAAATCAGCCATTGGTCATGTGAGAATTATGTGACGGAGTCAGTTCACAACTTACAGCCATGATGGGCAGGTTCCATTATAGTTGTAAATCTTCATAGGGCTGCCTATGAAGCTCAAATGATAGCTGGGCGCTTTTTTCAAAATTGTGGATGATTGATTCATCTATTGAATAGATGTATCAAACCAAGCATTTATATCATTTGACTTTTCTTTATATTAAGCTAGAGTATTTTGTTTTAGGAAGAAACATTGTGCTAAATGCCCTGATGTGATTGTTAGTGGGTATAATATTAAAGTACCACATTGTGTTGTAGCAGTGCTGCCCATTTAAATGTTTTTCTTTTATAGAATTCAATTAAGTCTTGGGTTCTCTACTGACAGTTCATATTTTTGTCTTAGAACCTATTAAAATGCAAAATCTGATTGTTTCAAAATATAATTAAATGTTTATTTCTTTTGTCTCCTATGCAAGTTCATGGCATAAGATATTGTGGAATAGGTAGGATTTGATCAGAAAAGCACTAGCAATTAAACTTTAACATTGCCCTCAGAACTGTCTGGAATTGTCTTTACTGGCAAAAATAAAGGTTTTTTTTTCCCCCTCGGGTACAGCTATGTAGAAAGTATTCCGCAGAATTGAAAACCAAGCTGTTGTATATTGAATGAGAAATTCTTTGATTATCTGTTTATCAAGCCCTCTTCCCTTCTGTCCTCTTCTCAGGAAAATCGTAGTCTCACTATCAAATTAAGAAAACGAAAGCCATCCAAGAAGGTGGAGTGGTCAAGTGATACAGTGGACAATGAGCACTTGGGACGGAGATCTTCCAAATGTGAGCTCTGCCCTTCTCTATTATTGTTTCTTAAAATTCTTCCTCCTGACTTGCATTTCTCCTGATGTGAGTGCATCATCCAGTGTGCACTAATTGAGGCTAACTCGTTTTTTACATTTTCTTAATCCATCCCTTTCTCAGAGTACATCTAGATAGTTGGCTTTAGGGTTACTCTCAAGTATTCTTAAAGGCCATATGACTCTTCTGCAGACTGGTCACCTTCTAGCATACAATATCAGAACGTAAGCAAAGGTAATGAAATAAAATTCTACAGTGTACTGACAAACTAGTGGAAATTATTTAATTAATTAATTAATTAATTAATTAATTAATTTGTATACCGCCCTTCTTCCAAATGGGACTCAGGGGAATAATCCCTGGAAAAATAGGTGGAGTCCTGTATCATCATATATGCTAGCTCATATTGGTCCTCTACTGGGAAGCCACTTGCTATAATGGACATGTTCCATAATTATTTTTTGATGTTTAGAATATAATCTTAAACTTCAGTTGGAAATGATAAGCTTTGGGGACACCAGATTACTTACGACATTGTAGCCTGGAGAGGATACTAATTGCCTTGATTAACCATAGGTACTTAATAGTACTTACTGGAAATTTGATGAGAAGGCATCTTGAGATGATCATAGGAGGATAGAGATATTACTGTAACAATAAGTGAATTAACTGGAGAGATGCTATTTGTCTTATTTCTAATTACTCCCTGTGGTTCCCTGGCCAAATAAATGAACAACAAGAATTGCTACATAATTCAAACATCATGTAGAGTCTTTACGTTTCCTTGGTGGGTTGGATATAAAGAGGCTAAGAACTTGCTGTATCATTTCCATCCTAGCATCGACGTTTGTCAGAAAAGTGAATTATTTGCTCCTGACTGTGCTGATCTGATCCATATAAATTTATATGGGATCGAGAGAAATGCTCTGAGTTTGAACAAAATCTGCATAGTCCTTTCATTTTCCAAAAGTGAGAATTGTTGGTAGATAAAGTGAGCAAGTGACTATTCTTTTGTCTCCTCTTCCATTGCTGTAATTGCTTTGAATTGTTATATTTCTGTACTTATCTCTCTCATGTTTTCCTCCTTCCTTCTGTTCTTTCTTCTTCACTGTCTGCCATTTCCTTCAATTTTTTTTCTTCATGCATCCAATATTTCCACTTCGTATATTTCACTCATTTTGCATTTTATTAAACACTGTCCCATTCCATATCAACACTCACTTTTCTCTGCATTCACAATGTCTCTTTATTCTTCTTTCATTCTTTTTTTGTTGTTGTTCCACCTTCTTTTTTATGTCCACAATATATTGCTTCTGAGTCCTTTTTACCTTCCCTTCTTGCCATTCCTCTCCACTTCTTCCCTTTTCTCACCACAGGCTGCTGCATCTACGAGAAGCCCCGGGCTTTTAATGAGAGCTCAACAGAAAGCGAAGATGAGGACGATGAAGGCTGTGGCAATGCCCATTGCATCCGAGGCCACAAGAAAAGTCAGCGGGGGAAGGCACAATCTAAAGCAGGAGATGCTGGCCCAAAGGAGAACAACTCCAAGAAGGTGGAGCTACCTGACCAAAACCATGCAGGCGCCATGCAGCACTGAACCATACTTGGCCATGGGGCAGAGAAGGAGCTCCTCAACTCTCCCCCAAAGGAGGACTGACACTGCCCCAACTGAGGCGAGGGATGAAAAGAAGGGAAGGCCTATTCCTCCAGTTCTCAGCTGTCTTGTGCTGATGCTGTCCTGACTGTGGGTAAAGGGGAGGGAGGGGAGGGAGGGCACGCATACCCAGCTCCACGCCTGTCTTGTGTCAGTGCTGCTACTGTTGTCTATCCATCTGTGGCTGGTGAGTCTGTCTGGTGCCCCCCATCCTCACCCTGCCCAACGAGGAATGTATTGACAGGACCTTCTTGGGTACTGTGGTTGATTCCCCACCCCCCTGCAACTTAATTAAATATTTGTTATCAGTGATGAATATGACGGGGAGTGGGTCTGCTTTGAGAAGAGCAGTGATAGAGCTTCGACCAAGACCTTTTCTCCTTCCCCTTGTGTCCTTCCTCAGTATCTCTGGTTTCCTCCTTTATTGCAGGCTCCTTTCCCATTGGTCTTTTTTTTTTTTTACCTCTGTGTAAGAAACCCACCGTCCACTCGGTTAATCCTTGCTTGCATTCTTCTTGTGCGTTGAGCCTGCATCACTTTCATTATTAGCTCCACTGCCTCCCACCTGCAGACTCACGCAAACTCACTCGACATAAAGCTGCCTTAAAGATGCAGTCATCCGATCTCGCCACTCTCTTAGGCTCCTAGTTCCTGGAAAAGGGTAGGTGTTGATGCCACCTCATCAGCGATACATGACAATCTCCACTTGTCTTCTTAAAAGGACATTTTTTTCCCCCTGTGATTTTTTTTTTAATTTTGTTATATAAACGTCTGTAAGAATTCTTAGTAGTGGGAATGAAAGGAATGGGTACAAATGACACGGGTGGTGATTGAAAACATTGTGAGTCTTACTGATTTGGGCTTGAGAGGAACTTGAAAGATGTAAAAGGAATGAATGTTTTATGCAAAGGCACAGGCTGATGTATGCACTCAAAAAAAAAAAAAAAGGAAGTTGTGTCCTGTCTGAAAGCCTATGATTGATGAAATCACCTTGCACAATCCCTGTATATTCCATTGCTTGGGCAGAATTTCATATTAAATACCTTTTTTGAAACTATATGGGACTCAGCAGGAGCCTGAGGAATGGGACCTTCCGTTACATAAACATTTGATTATTCTGGCTACTTGTGGTTTGATGTGGGAGAAGAGACAATTTTAAGTTCTCAAAATCTTTCTCTTCCCTGCTGATTAAAAAGAAAAAAAAATCACATTTCACAAGAAATGTTCACAACAGTGTAACCCTTTGGACAGGTAAGCAGACTCGAACTCAGTTTAGCGAGCCTTACAAGCAGGCATGTTTTTCAGCAGCCACGATGAACTACTTTTTTCAGAAATTGAAGCGGAAGGCGCATGATCATTCTCAGTGGAAACCTTTAAAATATAGGAATACAATCTTGCTCCTTAGTGAGGCTTAACCCCGTTAATTTTTGCATCACTTATTTGCCGAAGTGGGTTCTTGGCTTAAGAAGTCTGTGCAGGAAAGTTTGGGTTTCAGAGAAGCCTCTTGTATTTTGTGTTCTCAACTAGATAAAATTTGGATTACAAAATAACAGAAGGCTGGTCCTCCTGGCATTTTGTGATAAATCTCATACTTAGCCATTATTTTTAGGCAAGTTGCATGGCACAATTTGGTAAATATTGTACTTGGTTGAGCTTATGGACTTCATTATGTGCTCCTCCCCCCCCCGCCCCCACACACACAATACAAACTGTATAAATGTACAGATCTGAGCAGGTTATATAAGCTTCTATAGTATTACTGTCTTTTTTTTCCCACCAAAGAAGTAAGATATGTGTTTGCTCGTAATCAGCTGATAAAATAGATTGTGCCTCCGTGACTGGCATATTTCATAGCTAACGTTGTAAAACAGCAAACAAAAGAATTGCTGTATAAAATATGTTTATAGGAAAGCACATAATTAGGCAAAATGACTGGGAGGTAATTTAGACAGTTTCTTGTTGGCCTTGTTGGAAAATAGAACATTCATATTTTTAAAAACATTAACATTTATAGTATGGATTCATACATTTGAACTAAAGCCTTGGCTTCCTGGATCCCTGCAGTAACCTAAGAAATGTGGCGCTGAATTTAAGCAACACCACCATCTCAATGTGATGCACTACAGAGTGTCAAATTTTGCATATGACATATTGGTGTCAATTTTTCATACAGCAATTTAATTCTAATTCATTTAGTAAAAGTCATGCTTGGCAGATAAACAAGCTGCCTATCTGAGGATGGTGGCCTTAACATTAAATACCTTAATAGAAATTACATGCACAGTATTGTAGAAAATTGGTAAGCATTAACATCAGGAGACCAGAAACTCACTCAAAGGAGTTTTTTATCCTCTCGACTTGTAAACCTTCTTGCACTTTCAATTTCAACAATTAAGATTTTGCTTAAAACCCTAAGAGTTAGGGTTTTTTTCTATTTTAAAATATTCCTGCCTGAAATAGCTCTAATCTAAAGTACATTACCATGAATGGCCAATCAAAGTCACTGGTTATTTGGATAATCCATTGTTTTGATGATCTTGCTACAACTCTCCCTGTTGTTGGGAATTGCTGGGTGTTGTAGTACTTGGAAGGCACCCTGTTTTGAAAAGCTATGCCAGACTGTTAAGCTCTTGCATCTCCAAGTGCTGAGCCTGTGCCAAAGTTAATGGTTTGAATATTTAAATTGTATGGATTTTGCTAGTTGACATGTCAGATTTGTGTTCATTTGGGATGTTTGGAACTGTGGGAAAGCTGCCTTGAGCTTCATGGAGAAGCAGAATATAAATATACTGAAGAATAAAATGTCTGTTCAATGAATAAGATATAAAGTTCTTAAATGGATGCCCGTCCGAATACTTTATCTTGATCTTGTAACGAAGGTTTTAAACCTTTTCCTAAGTTAAGGGTGGGGAGTCCGATTCTCAGCAGCACCTGGTCCCACAATATGAAGGATTATAAATTGATGTGTTTCTGAGAAATAATCAGCAATCCAGTGGAAGATTCTTGCCTTACCCTGTTCCAGCAGTATTGCAGATGCTCCTATTTTAAACGTTTGTGCATTTCAGCCAGGAAAATGTTAGTTTGCTTTCCCCATCCCACAAGGCATTAGGAAAAATGTGTTGTTTACTCACAGGCCACGAATTTTGTATGTACAAAACCCCGAAAGCAAAAACCTCCAGCACAAATATGAAAAAGATGCATCTTATTATTTTTATAGACCAAAAGGGGGAGCAAGGTCACCAAATAAGCATAGTTCTAGAGGAGAATTTTATAAGCATGTGGAAAATAAAGCTATACATTGCTGGGATAAATGTGTTAAAACATGTTTTATTTTGAGTAAGTCATAGCTTCTTGGTTCCTTCACAGCCCAAGCCAAAATCAGAGAAGACACGGTATGGTTTAACACCTGTGTAGGCCTCTCTAGAGACTCTTATTAAGATAGCTATATACCACGGCTGGGGTCAGAAGGAGCAGAGTCCTGAAAATTTAATTATTGGAGACCACATTTTAAGGTGCTTGAAACCTTAAAATAAGTGTTCTCTAAGAAAGAAAGTTGGGCTGGATAATTTTTGTTGTGCTGTTGCGTTTTTATAATGTGACAGGTATTTCAGTCTCTGGGGGCAACCTTTCTGTTGACCTCTTCGGTTTTGGATCTGATGCTGCTTATAAATGGCTCGGTGTCCATTTTGCACTTTAAGAATCTGAAAGGTAATAAAAATTCTGCCTCATAATTGCATAATTGATTCTACAATGGCTGACTTGCCCAACTCTGGGATTAGTCTTGTCGAAAAGCGAAAGCTACGCAGTCATCATATATGGCTCTGTTTCAAACAAAATATACTGTAGATTCAGCAGTAATCCAACATACACAGCAACGAAATCATTCAATTTTAACCATGGCGGGTTGTGCTTTTCTCTTTTCCTTTTTCTGGTGTTTCTTCCCTTCTTCATAGGGAAGCATGATCATAACAGCAGATGGATGTCAGCTGCTCTTTACTGTACATATGGTACTCCAGAATGGCAGGACAAGGACGTTTAACTCAAAACGCCGCAGAGGATGCACATGTCTCGATGCTACCCAGCCTCTCTTCTGCCAGATCATTATTATCCATCAGGTGGAGGCAAGAGAGTCAATTGTGACGAATAACATCATTATTACTCAAGATCAAAATGACAAAGCCTTTGCCTGCCATTTCTTTTCTCACATTAGTAACTCACCTAGGCGATAACACAAGCTTAAAACTACATTGTAAGAGGTAAATCCCATCAAATAAAAATACAGACTTTGGGGGCACACAGAGAAAAAGAGTTGGCTGCCAACGAAAGCCTAGATATCCAGCAAGGTAGAGATCAGCCATTTAGCAAAAGCTCTCCAAATTGGGTGAGAAAAGTAAGACTGCAGGCTGTCCCTATGTTTCTGTTCTCTGCTTGGGCATCTTTCAAAGTTGATGTTATGGATCGCCTCTTTCTATTTAAACCGGGCCTGTTCATATGGCTTTAAGCCAGGGATGAAATCCAGCAGGTTCTGGAGAACCAGTAGTGAAAATTTTGAGCAGTTCAGAGAACCGGCAAATACCACCTCTGGCTGGCCCCAGAGTGGGATGGGAATGGAGATTTTGCAGTATCCTTCCCCTGCCACGCCCACAGAACTGATAGTAAAAAAAATTGGATTTCACCACTGCTTGAAGCTGAACCTGCAGACGTTTACCAGTTGATCCCTCCCCTTTCTGTATCGCACAAATCCTTGGCTCAAGTTAAAACGATAAATGACAAGGCTCCTAAATTTGGTCAAACGCATGACAGTTCAGTACAAGAGAATTGTTGGTGTAGGGAGAATCATTTAAAATTCCCTACTTTGAATCTTTCTTCTGAGTAGGTGCAGGCACAGAACTCTAGTGTGCTTGCTATTTATAGGTGTCAGATACAGGAACAAAGATTAAAAAGAAATAATTAAAAACTGGGAGGAACATTTTTCCTGTGAGACTTCAAAAGGTTTATCAGCCCTTTCCCACTTCTTTTTTTTTTTTTTGTTCCATGTTTTTGATAAGAGTGCTCTGCTCAGCTCCAGGTGAATTCCTTTTATTTTCCTATCTTTTCTTAATAAAATAGTACTTTAACAGCTACAAAAACTACTGCTGTAATTTTTACCTGTCTGGATAATATAAGAATATCCCACTCTCATCCATGGGATTTCTAGATTAGGCTAATCATATCTGACCAACAAAACTCCAGCCTTCCTGTTTCTCTGCTGCCATCTGATGGTTATCCAGATTCCTGCCTCCCAAATAGACTAGTACGGATAGTCCTCGACTTATGATCTGTCACTTAATGACAGACTTCGTTAGGGGCTCTTACGACCACGGTCACAGGTGGGCGCCAACTCTGGGCACTCAGCAACCTGGCTACACGTACAGTCGTTTGAAGTGTCCCACGTTTTATGTCACACATGTTTTATGTTTTTTTCTGAAATGTTACTTCCAGTTTTGGGCAAAACCAGACCATAGCGAACGCTTGGTTCATTTAACCACGTTGTTTGCTCAATGGCTGCCACAAAAGTTGTAAAATGAGATCAGTCTAACGGGTGACCCTGATTTTTGACTGTCAAGACTTTACAATTGTGATAGGTAGGCTCCATTGGCCATAACTCAAGGACTATGTGTGATATTCTAGAAACAGAGCTGTTGTTTAAAATGACCCTCCTTGAAATAGGAGGAAAAGGAGTGGCGGTCGTTTCAAGAGAAATCTTCAGTGTTTTGCGCAAGTGATGCCTTTGCATTCTCCAAGCAGCCTCCATGCCAACCTCAGATGGAAACTGGCTGTGCTACAGTCATGGGGTTGTTATCTGCCTTAAAATAGATCATTCCCGCATGCTGAGGCAGAGAGACCATGCTCATGTAGGAACAATTAAATAGGTATTTGAACAGGCCCCAACTTCTGGGATGTATTTGAAGCTAGGCTGTGCCCGAAGGGCCTTTTAGCAATGCATCATAACTGGAGGAGAAGGTGAATTTGTTACAGGAGGTTTTCTACTTGTTTTCCAGCACTTTTCCTGAAAGTGATCTAAGGTCAAGGCTCTCTGAATTTGAGCTCATTGCCTGTTGACTCTATGGGTGCATTCTTGTGGTTTGCCTTGGCAAGTGATTGGAAGGAGCTTTTTTGCTTTTTTCCTGAATGTGGCTTTACTTCTCGGTTTAGCCTCTAGCCCTGGGGTTTCTAGTGGTCTCCCATCCAAGTATTAACCTGGCCTGACCCTGCTGATCTTTCTGGAGTTAGTCAAGATTGATTAAGTGCTGCCACTATCTGCTGTGCTTCCCCATATTTAGTAGATCACAACTCCCATAAATAGCAGGCATTCGCTTCTGCGGACCAGCAGTCCTTCCGTAAATATGCATAAATCCAGCTGGTTAAATGGTCTCTAAAACAGTTTCATTTATGTCTTAGGGTTAACCCCAGCCCCGTACCATTGACATGTCAAGATGGCAATGGCAAATCAAATCAAATCTATTGACTGGCTTCACACCTTCTATTAAACCATATTCTCTTTTAATTAAGATTTCTTAAATATGACACAAATGACTAGGTTCATGGCGTTAAGCCACAGTCACACCAAACACGTTCTGGCTTGGCTCAACTGCAGAATTACAAGTGAATTGAAACAATTCTGTATTTACATAGCTCTGTAGAATGAACACCTGCGTTGTTTCTTTCTTCATCTCCCCAGTTTTAGCAGTTAAAAATGGTTAAAAATGTTAAAAATGATTGATCAGCTTTCTAGAAGAACTCCAGTATGTTTAGCGACAGCATCAGGTTGGACACCTGTGGCTTTCCTAAAGGAATTGTGAAAATGTTTTGCTAGCTGTTGCTAGATATACCAGGGTAACGATGAAGGAAAAAAACAGTGTGTGCACAATCAGAGAAAGGACTGTTCTCCTTTTCCAGCCCCATTTTTGTAGTCTAGTCCCCAATTCCCATTTTTACTATCGGTAGTCCTCGACACAACGACCATGATTGGGATTGGAACTTCTGTCACTAAGCAAAATTTGCAATCTTTTTGCTGTGATCCTTAAACGAATCATCCAGTTGTTAAGCAAACCGGGCTTCTCCCATTGACTTTGCTTGTTGGAAGCCAGCTAGGAAAATCACAGATGGCAGTCATATATGTTGTGGTCCGCCAGCAGCCTGCGGAGCTGGCAGCAGAGTCGGACAGTGAGGAGGCTGGGGAGGACCATGGGCCAGTCCTGGAGTCTGGGGAAGGCCTGGACGAGGGCTCTGCATTGGAGGCAGAGATGGGGCCAGGGCCATCTGGGAGTTATGCACGGACTCCAGAGCCCCCAGAGTCGGACATCAGAGAGGCAGAGAAACAGGGAGAGCCTGTTCCTAGTGCACACATGCGCAGAGCTGCCAGAAGGCAAGAACAGTTAAAACTAAAGGGACGACTTGGGAGTAAGGCCTGGAGATGATTGGCCCCTCCCATAGGCTTAAAAGAGGAGCAAAGGCATGTATGGGCCCTTTGCAGGAAAGCAGCATTGTTAATTCTGTTCCCAGTTGGCATCTCTGTTTGATTCTGGACTCCATGTGGCTTTGCCAAGTAGGTCTTTGGCAGCATGCCAAAGGAGATAAAGGTTGATGATTATCCCGAAGGACTTCTCCCAAACAACTTTTTGCAACTAATTGGGACTCAGCTGTGAATGAACGTAATTCACAGCTGTTGCAATAAAAGAGGTTTTTGGGACTACTCATGTGTTTTAATGACTCAGGAACCCTAGATCACAATAATGTGATCTCAGGGCACTGCAACCATCATAACTGGTGGCCACGTCCCAAAATTTTGACCACATGACTGTGGTGATGCTGCAACATAAGAGCAAAGAGGACTGGTTGTCAAGTCACTTTTTTCACTAAACAAACCGTTGTAAATTCAAGAATTACCCGTTTTGTGTCGCTAGTAGAAAAGCCAGAGCACTCCAAAGATGGCAACATGTCTAATCAGTGTTTTGGATTGCTGGCTGGAAAATTCTGGGAGTTGAAGTTCGCAAGTCTTAAAGCTACCAAGTTTGAAGACCTCTGGCCTAGAGCCTCTTGATGGCTTACATCAAGGATTGTATGTCCTGCACAGCTGATATCAGAGGAGGGAGGGAGGAGGAAGAAGCAAATCATTTAAATGCTGTACAAGGATCGACTCCAGACCTTACACTTTCAATTATTATTGTTGAAAATTCCAACTCAACATCTCCTGCAAGAAGATGCCCCAGTTGCCATAGCAGTCAGGCTTCTGATTTGCTCTTGGTTTTACATTCAATCCAGTGCCATGAAAGACCCGAATACATTTACAGTCAAGCAGAAATTAAAAATCACTCTATTAGAGATAAAATAAAAACAATCCAGTATTAACTATGTGACAGTGGTGCAGTCTCCTTATTCATGCATTTCGGTATTATTCAGTAGGGGAACAAGAAAACACGTTAAGTCATTTTAAAATAAAAAAGGCAAAAAGCCTGGTAGCTCAGCAGACTAAAAGCATTGTGATTAACTCCAGCTGTCTGCAATTACTGTAAGTTCGAATCTCACCAGGCTCAAGGTTGACTCAACCTTCCATCCTTTCTAAGGTAGGTAAATTGAAGACCCAGTTTGTGGGGGTAATAAGCTGACTTTGTATAAAATATACAAAAGTATGAAGGCTATTGCTTAACGCATTGTAAGCCGCCCTGAGTCTCTGGAGAAGGGCGGCATATAAATCAAATTAAAAATAAAAAAAAATAAAAAAGGCAAATAAAGGTAGAACATTTCAGATAGCAATAGCACTTAAGAGTTATATACCGCTTCACAGTGCTTTCCAGCCTTCTCTAAGCAGTTTAGAGAGTCAGCATACTGCCTCCAACAATCTGGGCCCTCATTTTACCGACCTCAGAACGATGGAAGGATTAGTCAACCTTGAGCTGGTCAGAATTGAACTCCTGGCTATGGGAAAGCAGAGTTAGCCTGCAATACTCTATTCTAGCCACTATGCCACCACTTTTGGCAGGATCTGGCTCAACTGTATAGAAGCTGGTTGATGTCAGTGACGATTCTTCCCCAGCCCAAGTCTTGATGTTTCCACCACTTGATGGTTTGTACAGTGATCTTCAGCAAATGTGATTTCATGCTGCTCAATGATCGGTATAGAACAGGCTGGTATTTGTTCTTGTTTGCTGAATGAGCCATTGAAGCCTGGTTTGCACATTCTGCTAAACAACAAACAAACCAGGTTACCACTAATCCACACCATGGCCTCCTTGGTGTACCAAAGTAAGGAACAGCTTGCCTCCTGGGGTGCTCAATTGCTGGAGGCTTTCAAGAAAAGATTGGACAGCCATTTGGCTAAGTTAGTACAAGGTCTCCTACCTTGAGTAGGTTTAGAAGATCTCCAAGGACCTTCCTTCCAGCCTTATGATTCTATGAATGCAGAAGGTGGAAACACCGTTTCCATCAGGAAAGAAGATGAAGGAAAGTCACCAGTGAAATGAATTCCGGGAGTGAAATGGTAGACAACTAACTCAAGAAGCTCAACCAAAGAAAGGTCCACTGCCTTCCCTCAACTCTGACCCAGGAGACTTTAAGATGGAGCTCCCTCCTGCCCTGTGCTAGAAGGTTAAAGAAATATTGCCCACAATATTCTGTTAGTTTACAGAAAAACTATACACTTTACAGCTTTTCCCTGACTTGGACTGCTCCTGGTAGCTGTGGCAAGGATGCATTGGTTGCCACACAGGCTTGGTAAAATTGCATTATTTATACCCCTTTCTCTGTTTTGGAGGATTGTAGCTACAATGCCCTCATTCTAGATTCAGCAGCAACCTAAAAAACAAAAACCCACAAGCTTCCTTCTGTCATGTCTCCCACATCTAGTGACATCTGGAGGAGGCAGAGAGGGATTTTTCCAGAGTGCTGATTAGAGCTTCGAAGTCTTTGCCTTAAAGTAAAAAGGCATTTCCATCCAAAAATCTGGTCTGCTCAGTTATGGTTGGTTCTATTGTTAAGGTTCTGTTGAAGTGGATATGAAGAAATGAACTCCAGATGTTTACAGGCATCAACAAAGGACATTTTTCTCACTGTATCCAGAATTCAGGTCTGGCAGCAACATTAATTTCTCCATCCCTTCCAGGCAGTGGGTTCTGGAAACCAGAGAGAGTCACTTGGAAGAGCTCTGGTTGACTATTCAGGTGAAAATGGGTGCTGAAGGTATCCAAACATTAGCTATGTAGAGGGGAAAAGAAAGTATAAATCAGAAAGAATGGAGAAGGCAACATTCACATAATGTACCAATGTCTCAGTGGAGAATCAAAGGCTGTTTATAGGAGAAGTTGCCCTTTGGCATGTAAGCTGATGATATGATGAATCATTCATACCCTGCTAACTTGCAATTGCATCTAAGTGAAGCTCGGTTAATGTTAACCTTATTTTGCTTTTTAGTAGCTTAGTGTTATGGTTCAATATATTATGCTGTTGTGATATCACAACAGGGCTGACAGCCACTCCCCAGCCAAAGAAATACACATCACACACGTTTCAAGCAGAACCTTCGTCAGAAGAGTTGGCCGATGTATCACATAACCAAATAATTCCCCCATAATTTCTCCCTATCCACATGGAAAAGCTTTTGTTATTTTGGAAATTGTAAACAAATGTTCTAATAAGAAAAGACAAACCAGAAGCTGTGAGCTGAAATGGAGGCATGGGAGAAAGGCAATTCAAAATCAAACTCTGATTAAAAGTGGAATATGTAGGAAGAAAGAATTGTAATACCTCTTCAAAGTTACCCATTCTCTAGTAATTTATTGTTTCTGGTATCTACTGTCTCTGTACAAGCTCAATCACTATGTATTTTTATGCCACTTGGAATCTTTTTCCTCAGTTTTATTTATTCATGCCACTTGGATCCAATCATTCACTGATTGTGACAGGCTTACATTCCAAACATGTGTAAACAAGGTTAAAATAACAAATGATAAGAGTAAATAATATAAGTAATCACATATTCTTTATGTGAGGAGCAGTGCCCTATATATTCCGCTTAGATCATTTTCCCTTGAAGGCCTGTTGAAATAGCCAAGGTTTAATAGCTTTTATGTATGAACAAATACATCACTGAGTGCTTTGTGAGTAAGTACTCAAGGTTAAAAAGCAATGCTGACATTCCCAACCTTTTTAAAACAAGCCAGATTCATTTTGAGATTGGTCTATGCTTCCCCAACAAAGCCAAGGAAGCTTTTTCTAGCTCCAATCTCAATGTTACACTTTTTTCCACTTTTTTTGTCAGCTGTAAGGCTCTATTTTTTTCACATACAAGCAGTCCTCGTTTAGCAACCAAAAAGAGAACCAAGTGAAACCACAACTGTGCTAATGATGTTACTTCAGCTTTCCTATTCTTTACAGACTTGTGAAGGTCGCAAATGGGAGGACTGATTGTCAAGTTACATTGTCATCGCCCTCATAGCTGCAAATAGTTGCTAATCAATTTGGTCATTAAACAAGGACTACCTGTATTAGACAACCATTTGTCTCAAATGCTATAGCCCAGGGAGTTGGGCTACAAGATCTCCAAGGTCTCTTCCAACTCTATAAAATTGAGGGGTGGGAGATGCAAGGTCCTGCCTTCAGTAGAAGATAGATAATAATGGTGAGAACTTCTGATTTGCTTATCTATGGAGATTTTCAGTCACCCAGGTCATGGTTGTCCCAAAGGTGTTTTTTCAAGAGACAACTGGACTTTCTGGTTTTTCTTTGAAGATGTTTCGCTTCTCATCTAAGAAGCTTCTTCAGGTCTGACTGGATGGTGGAGAATGGAAGGATTTATATTCCTTGTAGAGAGCTGGTCATCTGCATCCTTTTAGAGGGCCATTAAGGTCACCTGGAGGTTTATCTGTGTCATCAGGGGCACCTGAGTGGTGCAAATGGGTGTGGAGCCTTCTTGGAACTGTTGAAAGGACTGTGTTGTAGATTGGAGATAGATGATGTTGTATCCCTCCCTTTCTGTTAAGAGAAGGCTGTTCAATTTTGACATAGATGGCCACTCTTTCAAATCAGCGTTCTTCTCTGTTCAAATTCTTCCATTCCCCAGCTGAAGAAGCTTCTTGAATGAGAAGTGAAACGTCTTCAAAGAAAAATCAGGAAGTCCAGTTGCCTCTTGAAAAAAGCACCTTTGGGAAATTATGATTTGCTTATCAAAGCAGGTGGGGGTAGGATTTACAGACCCAGAATATCTCTAGAAAATGAGTGTTAAATCCTCCAGCATTTCAACCTAAGGATCCAGCTCTGCTACCATGTGTCCAAACCCAGTACATTGTTCAATTTAGCAAGCAAATGTAAATCAGTTGTAGGGATTCAGTCTTTGCAAGTATTAAATAAATCTTGCTTATCAATATTTCCAGTTTCCACAAAGACCGCACATTTTTTAAAAAGCAGGACACTATAGACTTTAGCTTTGCTTGTTAAATAAAATAGATTAGGTGTGTGATAATGTGAAATCTTTCTGCTAGAGACCTGGAGAACACTTTTTCCCAGTTGAGGGATTCATAACTACATCAATATTTTTTTTTTACAAATAGCTATGCTACTGGAAGTGGTGGAGTTATGATCTAATAATATCTAAGGAATAAAAAATTATTGTTGATTATACTGAGTTACACAGATGAACAGCCTGGCAGGATTCAAGCACTTCCTATAAACATAGTTCTCCAAAACTGTAATAGAAACCCTTCCAGAATGGGTTCACATATAGCTAAACAATTATGTGGATTGTTTTTGTTTTGTTTTAATCACTGGATGTAATGGTATGTGAGAATGACCTCGGGAGACAAAAGAAAGACAACATTGTTGTCTAAATAGACTGTTGTCTATTTAGACAACAGTCTGATAAACAATGTCTGAGTTCAAAGGAGAGGTAGGGATGGAGAAAGCATCCTCCCTACAATTTTGGAGAGAAAAGTAAGAGAAGAGAGAGGTACTTTGAGATTTGCAAGCTTCTGTTACTATAACCTTAGAATAAAGGCAGTATTCCTGTCTGAACTACCCCAAAGCATTGATGTGAGTTTTGCAAATCTCAAAAGTACTTCTTCCCTCCCTTACTTTTATTTTCCCTGGATTCAGATTTTATTTCAGGAGTCCTTAATAGTCTCTGAGCTTTTTATTTATTTATTTATTTTATTTTATTTTGTCAAGCATGTATAAGATAACAGATATAAGTATATACATGATTATGAATACATGAATACATGAAATGGATGTTCATTTGGTTTAGCTCTGCAGACTAAAGCACCGTAATTAACATCCAGCTGTCTGCAATTACACCAGTTCGAATCTCCCCAGGCTCAAGGTTGACTCAGCCTTCCATCCTTTCTAAGGTAGGTAAATTGAGGACCCAGTTTGTGGAGGCAATAAGCTGACTTTGTATAAATATACAAAAGTATGAAGGCTATTGCTTAACGCATGTAAGCCGCCCTGAGTCTTTGGAGAAGGGCGGCATATGAATCAAATTTTTAAAAAAATGAATAAATGGGGACAGTAGGACAGGGACGGTAGGCACATTGGTGCACATGTACAGACCTCTTAGGAATGGGATGAGGTCAGTGGTGGGATTCAGCCAGTTCGCACCACTTCGGGAGAACCAGTTGTTAACTTTCTGAGCAGTTTGGCAAATTGGTTGTGGAAGAAATCATTAGGGCAGAGAACCGGTTGTTAAATTACTTGAATCCCACCACTGGGTGAGGTCAACAGTAGACAGTCTAAGGTTAAAGTTATGGAGATTTGGGGATGAAACCACAGAGTCGGGTAGTGCATTCCAGGCATTAATAACTCTGTTACTGAAGTCATATTTTCTGCAGTCTAGTTTGGATCGGTTTACCACGAGTTTGTATCTAATGTGTGCTCGTGTATTGTTGTGGTTGAAGCTGAAGTGGTCATTGAAAGAGAGGACATTGTAGCAGATAATTTTGTGTACTACGCTTAGGTCGGACTGAAGGTGGCGTAGTTCTAGGTTGTCTAAGCCCAAAATTTCAAGCCTGCTGGCATAAGGTATTCTGTTGCGAGCAGAGGAGTGGAGGACTCTTCTCATGAAATATCTCTGGATTTGCTCAATTGTATTAATGTCCGATATGCAGTGTGGGTTCCAGACAGATGAGCTATATTCGAGAATTGGTTTAGCAAATGTTTTGTATGCTCTAGTTAGCAGTACAGTATTACCAGAAAAGAAGCTACGCAAGATTAAGTTAACAACTCTTAATGTCTTTTTGGCAATGTTGTTACAGTGGCCTCTGGCTCTTAGATCATTAGAGATGAGTACTCCAAGGTCTTTGACAGAGTGAGGGTTGTCTACGAGGTTGTATGTGCCCAGCTTGTATTTTGTGTTCTGATTTTTTTTTTTTTTTTTTTTTTTTGCCAATGTGTAAGACTGAGCATTTGTTGGTTGAACTTGGTTGTTTCCATGCAAGAAAACAGCTCAGAGAGCACCAAAGACCCCTCATGTCAACCCCGAGCTACAAATATTCTCCTTTATACTGTAGGTACAGTATCAGATTTCATTTATCAGACTTCATTTATCAGACCATTGTCGAGGCTGCAATTCTTCCTCCTGTCTCCCACAGTCATTTTCACCTTACTTTTAGTATGGTGTATGAATGCAGCCGTTATAACTTGTAACCTGCAATCTATGCCTTGCTTCTGGGGCGAATATTCATTAAACCATATTAAGCAAATTATAGCTTATATGTGATGCATGAATCAGATCTAACCTGGCATAAGAATCACCTAACTGTAGAGAAGGTTACCAGTTTCTGCATGAATCAATTGTCAGGTTCACACGTCGCTTTACTGTCTCTTTTGCTTTAAATATGATTTATAAAATAAGCAGTACTTACAGTGCCTTAAACCATAAATCACTGTTTGCAAAGCACATTAGCTGAGCTCACACATCATGCTTAGCCAGCACCAACAAACCACGTGATATCTTAGTACAACATGTGAATCAGAGGTGGGATTCATCAGGTTCTGACCAGTTCTGGAGAACCGGTAGCAGAAATTTTGAGTAGTTCGGAGAACCGGTAGTAAAAATTCTGGCTGGTCCCGCCCCCATCTATTCTCTGCCTCCCGAGTCTCAGCTGATTGGGAGGAAATGGGGATTTTGCAGTATCCTTCCCCTGCCACACCCACCAAGCCACGCCCACTAAGCTATGCCACGCCCATCAAGCCACGCCCAAAGAACCGGTAGTAAAAAACATTTTGAAACCCACCACTGGTGTGAATAATGCTTAATGACAGTGATAGGTCATTGGGTTTGGATGCAGAGAATTCCAGATTCTGCCTCTGGAAACTTGCTTTAGAAAAATCCCATGTGATGGGAAAATGATATTTTTGGAATCACCTGTGCCGCGAGATAGGCAGCAAATGAATTAGATAAAAAAATAATGGAATGCATGAATCAATCCCTAGCCCTGCAGTTTTCAGCTAGAGAAAAACATCTGACCTGTTTTAAAGCAGCTTTGTTTGTTCTTTCTGTGTTGCATTCACTATTCTGGCCTTGCTTCTTTCCAGCCATCAGTCTTCGGGCAGGAGGGTTTTCCCATGTCACCATAACTATAAGAGAAATCATGGAATAATTCAGAGACAGCAAAATTACTTACATTCAAAATGAAGGTGTGCTCACTGTATCTCTGGATGAGTGGCTGTCCTGGGTTTGGCATTCTCCACTGAAAAGTATCCTCGGAAAATTCACACAAAATTTCTGGGTGGGTATGTAAATTTTTTTCCTCACATTTTCTACTAGTAACTCTTTTTATGAAGTAGGAGCATAAATGTCTTTTTTTATAGAAAGTATCCTAGAGATTCATAAAATACTGGCTTCAAATGCTCACCATTTGGGAAGTATAAATAAGTATGCAGAATATAAAATAATTTTAGATTTAAATTCCCAGAAACTGAAGGAAATGAGACAGTTTTAACACTTGGAGCCTAGAAAATATCATTGGTGGAAACTCCTTATGGCCATTTCTTCACCATCAATTTGTAAATGCCACAGAGTTATCCAGTCATCCTTATAGTGAGATTAAAAAAAATCAACTTTCATTATTTATTACGTTGATACAGCATATAAGATGATACTGTATAAATCATTAGTAATGAAAAAGTCTATTACTACAGCCTCAGTATTTCAAGATCATGAACAATCTTGCTTCTCTCTGCTAGATTCTTGACCATTTCTTTATTTAAGAAACACATCTACTCTGAAATAAGTTACACCAAGTTCAGAAGGACATGTTCCTAAATAAGACAATAAGGATTCCACAAAAATCTTTTAATTAGATATGATGCTTCATTTAAGCTCTGTCCCACAATTCCATTGTGGCGGTGACTGCCATAAGATCCTAAACATAGGCAACCCTATGGCAGGGGTGAAATCCAGCAGGTTCTGACAGGTTCTGGAGAACCGGTAGTGAAAATTTTGAGCAGTTCAGAGAACCAGTAAATACCACCTCTGGCTGGCCGCAGAGTGGGGTGGGAATGGGGATTTTGCAATATCCTTCCCCCAGGAGTAGGGAGGGAATGGGAATTTTGCAGTATCCTTCCCCTGCCAGGCCCACTAAGCCACGCCCACAGAACCGGTAGTAAAAAAAAATGGATTTCACCACCGCCCTATGGGCTGGGTGTGTACATGTGATTACAGCTACAATTTAGGCTAATATATTGTAAGAATCTGCAAGTTCCAGACCTATTTGGTGGTGGTGGGGGGGTGTTTCCCAGAGGATGGGGAAGCTCTTGTAATGGCTCCCTGACTGTGGCTAATATTATTTCTTGGTCTTGAGCTTTTTACAGTTTTTAATAATGGATGTTTTGATATATTTATAGGTTTTCTTTTTTTTAATTACCTATTGTACACCATCCAGAGTCATGCTCTTGTAAGACGGGTGGCTGTACAAATATGAAAAAATAAAATAAAATAAACGAATCCATTTGATGAGATTCAAGTTTTCCCTTCATATATCACGGACCACATACATAAATTCAGGGATTGGGAGGGAAGGTTAAGCCTGATTGACACTTTTGTAAGATTTTTATTTTGTTTTGTTTTCAAAAGAAGAAGGAGTGACTCACCAGCTGCAGAATTCTCGGAAGCTTTCCTAGGAAGAGACAAGTAAAGAGGTTAGCATTAGACAGGTAGGATAATGAAGATTATTTTTGCACACCTGTTGATGAAGTCAGGCAAAGCCAAATATAGAGCTCACGGGCAGATTTTTTTGGCCGAGAACAGCTTCCCCTTATCTGGCTATATTGAACCAGAGCTTCCCTTCTACCAAGTCATTGCATTGTCTTTGTGAAAGATGGGGAAAAAAGATGATGTAAAACAACTGCTGTTCAAACATATTAAAGGTGAAAACCAGCAGCACAAGTTAGAATAGCAATAACAACAGCAATAGCACTTCGACTTACATACCGCTTCACAGTGCTTTACAGCCCTCTCTAAGCTGTTTACAGAGTCAGAATATTGCCCCCAACAATCTGGGTCCTCGTTTTACCCACCTCGGAAGGATGGAAAGCTGAATCAACCTTGAGCCTGGTGAGATTCGATCTGCCAAATTGCAGTCAGTAGAAGTGGCCTGCAGTACTGTACTCTAACCACTGTGCTACCACAGCTCATCATAATAACATGATGATCAATGCATAGTAGAGTGATTGAAAGTGTTGGACTAGGATTGGGGAGCCTCAGTTTTAACCCCTCCTCAACTGCAGAAGCTGAGCCCCATCTCTCACCCCAATGGCCAAGAGGGGTGAAGATATTAGATGGAGTGGGGAGATCAAGTCTCTCCTCACGGTAGCTCTCCAGAGGAATGGGCCAATCAATCAAGCTCAACCTATCTCATTTCACTGGGCTATTGTGGGAAAAGTACACTTTTCATTTGTAAACTGCCCAGAGTCGCTTAGTGAAATAGGTGCTGTATAAATTTGATTATTAAGTAAATAAATAATAAGTACTTCTGGTGGACAAGCAGGAATCTAATAAATAAATGCCTACTAAGTTGTAGCCTTATTAATAATAAACAGACAAACTTCTAAAGGAGGACAGAGCTAACTAACAGATGACAGGAACTGCATGAAATATATCCAGGAACAGCAGAAATACCTCCAAGCAAAAGTTCTTCCTTCAACACTCAGCAAATCTCACCAGTATGCAAGTTGGCTATTGAATGAAATTAGGTTACCAGACAAGATGCATGTTTGACATAAAAGATGATAGTTGCATTCTTACCCAAAGCTTTTTTAAACATCCCATCTAGGCTGGGAAATTAATTCCCAAACCATTTGCAGAGCAATAATTGGAGAATGCTGGACTAGCATAATTTTAAAAAGCAATTTTCAGGTTAGGATAAGGTCAGAGGTGTCCTAGTCCTAGTCCTGTCTGCTTTCTAGTATGGAAAAGCTGGAGAGAATCCAAGCTGGGACTAGTAAAAGCTGGAAAGAGTCTGTTTCTTGAGCTCTTCATGGAAAGATCCATTCTCTAATCTATACTCTAGCAGTCCTTGGTGTTCTCTCAGCTTGATTGTTTTCTTATAGACTTTTCCTTACCCAAACTGGGTAACTGTCAGTCCTCAAAGCCATCTTTTACTTTGGATCTTCAGGGCTGCTGCATTTAGTGCTGTGGGAAACTGGGAGGGGGGATGGTATGGAGTGGAGTGATATCTAGCCTTAATAACTTCCTTTTCTTTGAGAGTCAAGGACATCCTGCCCTGCACCTGGAGTGGGGTAACTGGGAAGCATCTCCAGTTGAGAAGGTGCATTGATTGGACCATGTGATGGACATGTGGGTGCTTGGGGCAGGGAAAACCTGGAAGCTTTCAAATTCGGGATTTCCCAGATATGCCAATATGACATCTCTAATAAAATGGAACTTTGAGGAACATCTAGCCTCGGAGTCTTCTTTCATTGCGGCTGTTACTTGGGACCCTGACAGTAACATCATCAGTGCTAGTAAACAGTCAGGTTTGATGCTCTCAATTTATCTTCTAGTGGCTTGCCTGTCAGTGTTGGTGGTCTTAGATTCTTTGATGGGGTTGTTGGCTTGTTTGGCAGTTCCTTGATTGAGGTATTATTTATTTGGTTGTTGGTCTGATGTTAATCTTGGAGTTAATCTATACTCATTTGAATGCTGATTGACAGTATGTGGATGATGTTTATCTTTGTGACTATCGATGGCCAATTTGTCAGAATGCCAGGCTGCCAGGAATTCTCTAGTATTTGGGGTTTTGGTTTGGTCTAGGATGGTTACGGTTTCCCAGTTGGAAGCTTGGTTAAGTCTGTCCCTATGCTATGAAATTAAAAAGTTGTCATCATATCTTCTGACTGCTATTTCATGGATGCGTTCTGCTAGTCTTCTGCTTGCTTGTCCTATATAGTGACTGTTGCAGTGTTTACACTGTATATGAAGATGACTCCTGTTTTTTTCTTTCTGTGGCTGCTGGGTCTTTTGTTTTACTTTGTATATTTAGGAGGGCTTTAGTCTGTGTGCTTCTGCTGATTCCGTGTAGGTTGTAATAGTCTGATGGTGGTTTCTGAGATATTTTTGGCTGTGTTACCCTTTTTACGGGTTGTGGGGTTTTGCTATATTGGGTTGATGATGACGTTGCATGGACATCCATTTTGTTGGAAGATGCTGTATAGATGATCTGTTTCCTTTTTCTACTGTTCAGAGTTGCTGCAGTGTGTTTGTGCTCATTGAATTCTTAACAGCTTCTCTTGTGGGAGGTTGCATTGTTATTTTGGAAGTGGAGCATTTGATTGATGTGGGTGGTTTTTCGGTACACTTGTATTTCTAGTTTGCCTTCGTAGTCTCTGCTGATCAGGATATCCAGGAAGGGTAGTGAGTTGTTTTCTTCTTTCCTGGTGAATTGGATTTCTTTGAAGAGGCTGTTGATTGTTTTGTGGGTGTTCTTTAATTGGCCCTTTTTTTATTATGGTAAAAGTGTCATTTACATATCTGATCCATATCTGGGTTGTATCTGTGGGAGTGCTACCGATTCCAGACCTTGTATATTGACCTCCATTATGGGTCTTGAAGGCAGTGATCCCATAGATGCACCTTTGATTTGTTGATAGGTTTGTCCATCAAATTGAAAGAATGTGGTAAGGCAGATTTTGTTAAGATCCATAATCCTGGATATTTCAATCTTTGTGTATTTGGTTAAGTTGAATGTGCCATGGAACCATGTTGTCATATATTCTTTGGCTAATTCTGAGTCTATGGATGTGAAAAGGGCTATGATATAAAATGAGGCCATGTTTTCATCCTTAGCTGTTGTCACGTTTTTCAAGGCACTGTAGTGGAGAAATGATGGAGTGTTTGCTTCCCTTTGTGAGGATAATTCTCTAAACACGTCATTATAGCTTCCAAATTAACAAGAGCAGAGAAATTGTTACAAATGAGGAAAGTCAAGTGACTTACACAGGGTCACTTCTACTTTTCCCCAAGTCCAGGTCAATCTAAGTTTACTGGTTTTTTGCAGTCAAATTCATTTATTAAACACATTTATATGGCCACTCAACCCACACATAGGTGACTCCTGACAGCTTACAAAATTAAAAATCACAACATAAAACCCATAAAACCCCACTCTTTAGAGCCACCTTTGATAGCCCACTTCAGTGTAGATGTGTCGAGTTCATTACATTGGTCCTGATTTATTTTACTTTTACTTTTTAAAAAAGACCCCCTTTCCCAGTTTTACACACCTAATTCCACACACACACACACACACACAGAGGCACAAATGTTATTTTAGAGAAATATGTCAAATGTTAATTATTCGTTGTTTTATTCTTCTCAGGTACCTATGTACATATAGTAACAATTTTGTATCCCCAAGGTAGGGATTTCATCATCTCCTCTCCCTCCTCCTTCTCCTCCTGTTTTTCATTTATTTTTGTAATGGGGGTAAAAAGGAATTGTTAGTTTTCATTTATTTAATTAAAAAACCTTTCAAAACCAATATTTTTGTGTTCAGAGAGCTACAGTTATTTTCGAATGAGGAAGAAGTTAAAAATTATCCACATAAAAAGACTGACTAATCAGTATTCAAGTTAACATATGCATTCAAGGCAGACTTTCCAGTCTGAGCACTAATATAACAATGCATTAATAGTTTATTACTTATTTATTAGCCATGGCTCCATCAGAGCTCTGGGTGGCACACAGCACAAAACAATTATATGAAACAATACCTTACAAAAGTTATCAGGTGGATGAGAAAGCTGTAAGAATGCCCTAATGGCATTTAAGGAGATGGAGGAGATGGCTTCCCAATAAATATTGGGAATAATTTCATACATACAAATAAAACCATTCCAAGTTGTAACATTGTGAAAAGGAGGAAAGATCCTCTGTTCACATGCTTATGCTACCCATGATTGCATTTTCAACCTCTAAAGAAAATCTATGTGCCCTACAATATAGAATAGAATAGAATTCTTTATTGGCCAAGTGCGATTGGACACACAAAGAATTTGTCTTTGGTGCATACGCTCTCAGTGTACATAAAAAGATACATTCATCAAGAATCATAAGGCACAACACTTAATAATAGTCATACGGTACAAATAAGCAATCAAATCATACTAAGAAACAATCACTATAAATCGTAAGAAAACAAGCAGCAAAGTTACAGTCATGCAGTCATAAGTGGGAGGAGATGGGTAATAGGAATGATGAAATGATCAATGGTAATAGTAATGCAGTCTTAATGAATAGTTTGACAGTGTTGAGGGAATTATTTGTTTAGCAGAGTGATGGCGTTCAGGAAAAAACTTCTTGTAGCTAGTTGTTCTGGTGTGCAGTGCTCTATAGCGTTGTTTTGAGGGTAGGAGTTGAAACAGTTTATGTCCAGGATGTGAGGGGTCTGTAAATATTTTCACAGCCCCCTTTTTGACTCATGCAGTATACAGGCCCACAATGGAAGGCAGATTGGTAGCCATTGTTTTTTCTGCAGTTCTAATTATCCTCTGTGTTTGTCTTGTTATGTGTTACCCATGGTACCAAGTGGGGGGAGACAGAGGAAACGTAAGTGAGATGGCCAAATTGGATTCTCTGTCCAATCTCAAAATGTGCCATTTTTGATGATATTAGTTCCTAAGCAGGCCATTCAACAGTTGATGTCCCCTAGAAATAATTCAGATACATATTTCCCCAATGCCTTTGGCTGCAGCCCTAAATTCAATTGTTGTGGTTAATCCTTGCTCACCTAATGCAACCAAATCACTTTGAAGATACAATATAATTTCATTAGCCTGCAAAAAAACCCTAAACAGTATATATTGGGCTCCCAGCAAAGTTTTGGTCCTTTGCTGAACAGCCCCGAGTGAAGGCAGAACCAGAGCTCATATACCCTTAACTACTACAGTTAGTGTTTGACCTACAACCCCAATTGCGCCCAAAATGTATCTCGCTAAGCGAGGCAGTTAAGTGAGTTTTGACCCATTTTAGGACCTTTCCTGCCACAGTTGTTAAGTGAATCACTGCAGCTGTTAAGTTAGTAATACGGTTAAATGGATCTGGCTTCCCCATTGACTTTGCTTGTCGGAAGGTTGCAAGAGGTAATCTCATAAACCCAGAGCAAGCAACTATCATAAATTCATGCCGCTGGCCAAGCATCCGAATTTTAATCACCTAACCATGGTGGGTGCTGCAACTGTCATAATTTATTTATTTATTTATTTATTTAAACTTTTATACCGCCTTCTCCTGAAGGACTCAGGGCGGTGCACAGCCCATAATAAAACAACATAGACACAAAAGTTAAAACAATTTAAAACAGATTCAATAATTTGGCTGTATAATTAAAACCCCAAGACTAAAATACCCATTAAAATTTATCATTCTGTCAGAGCAGCTTGTTGGATTAGTAGGGTCTTAAGGACACGGCGGATCAATTCATTCCCTACGGCAGGGGCCCCCACAGAGAAGCTTTCCCCCTGGGGGTCGCCAGTCGACATAATTTGACTGACGGCACCCTGAGGAGGCCCTCTCTGTGGGAACGTACTGGCCAATGGGAGGCTATCGGTGGCAGAAGGCAGTCTTGTAGATATCCAGGTCCTAAGCCATAGAGCATTTTAAAGGTGGTAACCAACACCTTGAATCGCACCCAGAAGACCACCGGAAGCCAGTGCAGCTCACGCAGGAGAGGTGTTACATGGGTGTGATGTGTCGCCCCTATAATCATTCATTCGGCCACATTCTGGACCAGTTGGAGCCTCCGAGTGCTCTTCAAGGGAGCCCCATGTAGAGAGCATTACAGTATTCCAGATGGGAAATCCGTCTGGACTACTGTAATGGACTGCATAAGTGTGAAAAACATCCTTTTTCAGTGCCATTGTAACTTTGAATGGTCATTAAATGTCCGTTAAATGAAAGGCAAAGGCCAGATTTTTTAAAAAGGTAGACACTGTACACATTACAGCATGCTGTTGGAATGCTTTGGATAAATTCATCTGGATGACCTTACTATTTACCCTTCCTTATAAATCAGCATAGTAGCTATAATAAACAATTTGGTTTACTGGGCCATAGGTTCCTGACTCTTCTTCACCTGTTGCCACCCATGATCAATTCAATTTGCTTACAAAGAGATTTGAAACATCTCTGGAGGGTGGAGGCATCTCATAGGCTTGGTCATGAATGAAGCCCCCAATTGTATTGGGTCCGGGGATCCAGTTGTGGGAGTCTACTGGTTCAGAGCTGTTCGGGTGAACCGGTAGCTCCGACAATCAGTTGGGAGTGAACCAGTTCGCCCCAACGATCAGATGGGCCCACCCGCCTGCCTGTGCTATTTTCCTCCCTTTATCTCCTCAGCTGATTCACGCGGCAGAGCTGATTGCCATGCGAATCAGCTGTGTTACTTCTCCAAAGAAACACGGAAGTTAAGATTTCTTCAAACTGTGCACATGCGCACAGCGTGGGTCAGGAGCGGGCACGAGCAAAGCACGCGTGAAGCACACAATCACCAAACCAGTTGTAAAACCGGGAGGATCCCACCACTGCGGGGATCATATCTTTTATCACCGCAAACTCCAAAGCACTTACGTTTGAGATGGCCTGCTGCGATGTGTGTCCTAGAATTTAGCTTTCAATCTGAGATAAACAAGAAAGCTAGACTTGCCTCTTATGGAAATGCATAATGTGGTTTGTTTGTTTGGTTTGGGATTATTACAACATGCTATCTTAGGCACTGAGGTTTGTAAACCATGAATTATAGCCTAGTAGTGAAATTAGTCATAGCTAAACAAAACATGGTTTTTTGCTATCAAAGCCCAGGCTTGAGGCTTGTAGGCATGTAATATATGTTGTTAATTAAAAACAAAAAGTTAATTTTAGTTTTTTTAGTTTTAGGACATGTGGGTGATGAGCACCTCAGCATGTGGGGCGGGTGGAACTAACACTTTCCATGACTATGGAGTTTCTCAATCATCCAGGCCTGAAGAACTGAAGAAGCTTCTTGAATGAGAAGCGAAATATCTTCAAAGAAAAACGAAGTCCAGTTGTTTTTTGAAAAAGCACTTTTGGGATAACACTTTTCATCCTCTTCCTTCTTTGGTTCCAAAAAACATCTCTTCTCCTTCTCCCAAAGCTTGCATCTACCCTATGGAAATAATTTTCAGCTTGCAAGGAATATTTGCTTCTTCTCCAATAGAGAATCCATCCCTTTATAATTTACACAGCATCCGTAAATTCAAGAGATGCAGCATTTGCCACACCTGCCTGTCTCTGGAGGCACAGGGTTCCTTCCACCTGTTGAATTTCTACCTGTCTTGGACCATGCCTGGCACAAAGTTTTGGCCCAGACCTACGTGACTTAACTTGCTGATCTGGCATCCTAGGTGTTGTGCATTCCCGAGAATTGGGAAGGTCTGGCTGATACAAGGAGTAATGCCAGCCATGGCATTAATTTTCCACCTTACTTAATTTTTGGCCTCTGAGTCACCGAAAGGGCGGCACCCTTGAAATCCTTCCAATCAGCAATGCACGTGCCCAGAGTCAGCCACCTCCTCCTCCATTGTATCATACCATCTTCACCACTTTGCTCTTTCTGCAGGATCTTTCAACCATCCCTATGAAATCACCTCCATCCAGCTCAGCTACTAAGAATTCTGTGTGTCAGGCATTTAAGTGTTTCTGTGTTCCTTATACTACTCACAAAATGATGCATTGGTTCAGGAAGCTGAAATGGAATGATTGGGGAATGAGAAGGAATACAGAATATGGAGGTGGTGATAATTCTCCACACTTAATTAGTACAAAACACCAGGGTGTGCGTACTTTGTGGCAAGGCCACAGCACTCCCTATACTTAGGATGTAGGCTAACGTAATGACTGTTTTTCTCACTGCATGTGGCATTCTTTATTACACAAGATTTCCACCCACCCACACACATACTCCCCCCAATGTGCCTATCTAAGATGTTCTTGCTCATCATAATAACTTCATGGATTCTGGGTACTATGCTGAAAACAGATGGCCAAATTAAAAAGTATTACCTGGGCTAGGACAGCTGGACTGGTGTATGGACATAACCTTAATTATAGGTCTGCCTTCCCAACTGAAAACATTTCTGATTACTTCAACACCTGCATTGCCAAGCGTACTTCAGATAATGCTACCATATCTGAATGGTAAAATCCAAGGGGCCTAAAAGACAGCAGCCAACACCTCATCGTTGCCTTATAGTAGCCATAATGACTTCTGCAGTCTCTTTCTTTGAGGAACCCCAAACATGTAGGAGATGTCTCCAAGCCTGACCACAAAGGAAGAGGTCTCCAGGACAACTGTGCCACCTGATAGTAGATATGGTTTGTAAGAATCCCATTGGAGAAATCTAACTGTGGCTCTTTCATGTTTTCACTCACAATGGGGGTGATCCCAAGAACAGAATCTCTACGTAAAGGTTTGGCCAATAGCAATGTGGCAGATGGGAATCCCTGCCTATCATCATGCAGTAAATCTGTTCACCAGCTGGTGAACATAGACCACCTAGCTATTAGAAGTATACTCTTGGCCAGATAATTGTGACTACACACCGCACCAAATCATAAATTTCAATCTATTACTTTTAAGGCTGTATGAAGGCTTGATTAGTTTTTGGTTCGATATCAAGTAAATCTTCAATGCCAGATAAACCCAGAAAACTTGGTTGAGTAAACCATAATAAAGATGACCTTGTATAAATGATCTGGTTGACCACTCGTAAAACAAAATACTATATGAAGATGGGCTTTAGCCTGATTCTTTTGTTACTTGATCAGCCACCTCCATTGCACTGTTCCCCTACATGGGCCACAAGCTGACTGGCACAGCCATGTCTTTAGCCATTTACATTTATTTGATCAATTTTGGTGAGACAATCACTAGTTAAGATGGACAAAGAAGTCATATATCTATTGGGAGAAATATAGAGTGCTTTAATCCACTCTCTGTTCCTCATGACTTGGGCACAACAACAGAAAGGCAGATTACAGGACCAGAAGATGAGAGGAACATACAAGAACTGGTCAGGGGTGGTATTCACTTACTTTCCCTACCAGTTAGCAAATGTGAGCAGGCGTGTGCACCAGTGATGTGTTACCCCCAGTTCAGACTGGTTCGCAAGAACCGGTAGTAAAACCGGCGGGAGGCTCCGCCCACTGACCCGGACGTTGTCATATGTGATCTGCGTGCACGGGCGCGATGCGAACCGGTAGTAAAGGTAAGTAGAACCCACCCCTGGTGTGCACGCTTCACTCCACCCCTGGGTGCACGCGCCCCATCCACGCATGTGCACGGCTCCCCTCACATGTGCTTTGCTGGCATGTGCGGTTTGCACACATGTACGCAGCTTGAAAACATGCCTAAATAGGACGGCATAGCGCCAGGGTTGCTACCACTGGTTCGGGCAAACCGGTCCAAACCGACTGAATACCACTTCTGGAACTGGTGTTCCTGTATCTCCCACTACCCCTTGTTTCTAGACTGTAAGGTGACATCCTTTCACTTCCCCCCCTTCCTGCCCACACAGCGCAGGACAACACAAAATGGCTGCTTTTATAGATTGCGGTGAGGGACGGGAGGTCAACACGAGACTTAACACAGTCCCATAGCAACTCAAGATGATACCATCAAAATAGTGTGGGGAAAATGATGTCACTCATGTTGGGTTTTTTTTTTTTTCCAATTCAGGTTTATTTCATAATTAAGGATGGAAATAGAAGAGATCTACAGATAATCTAGCTTCATTTATGGTGCAAACCCAGCCAATGGGATTTGTTTCTGATGACCCCATCTCAGTGTAATATGAAATTACACTTTAATATGAAAGTAAACTTTGTGAACTAGTAACAGTAACAGAGTTGGAAGGTACCTTGGAGGTCATCTAGTCCAACCCCATACTCACACAGGACACCTGTACTAGGGATTTGAACCACCAAACTGCCGACCGTTCTGATCGACAAGCTCAGTGTCTTAGCCACTTTCCCATTCCTACTATAAATTCAAATTCATATCTTGCTTGTACATCTTAAGTGTGTTACGAAGGGGCCATGTTTTGATACAGCAACCCATCTATTGCAAAAGGTTTCTTGTTTATCCTGCTGGCTGTTATCACTGTTTAATAAATTATGATGAAATACATATGATATCTTCTCCCTTAGACCGTTCAGAGGAAACAGATAAGGTGTGATGATAGGTATTATCTCAAGGGAGGAAAGACAAAACTACAAGCTGGTTATTATTCAAAGGTGGTTAGTATAAACACCGAGATCCAGAGAATCTATCCATGAGTTCCATCAACTCATGTCTCTTTGGCAATAGAGATGCTCTACACGTAAACATCCAACAGGGCCTTCACTACATGCAAAGATCTCCTCCTGATATTCCTTTTCAGGGAGGAGCATTTTCATAAATAGGAACTAGAACACCTTTGGCCTATTTTGAGACTCTAATGAGACATATTAACATGCTGTGCTAAAGACTTATCATGTTAGACTATTCAAAATCTTGTGCAGGAAGATAATTTTGCATTTGCACTGTTTGACTTATTGAAATTAGACACCATTGTGAGCAGGAATGTGTTGGGATTGCTGAAAATTTAAGCACCAAACAGTTTTACTCGCAGGAGATGATGGTTCTCATAGAAGAGATGAGTCCAGCCTGGTGCCCTCTTGAGGTATTGAATCTCCACTAGGATGCTCAATGTAATGGAGTATCAAGGTGTCTAGTAACAACTCCATTGTCACCCATCAGGCTCCCTGTTCACAATTTATATTAAATAGAAGGCTGGTGTAGCTGGTATAATGTAAAATACTAACCAGCCAGGAAAGCCATAATTGCCAAAAGTCGCAATCCCCAAATGGGTCCTATAAGCTTAGCCCAAAATAATGCTGGATAGCTATATTCCACTGTTATATTTAGGAATGTGATTCTTGTTCAAAAAAAAGATAAAAACAAAGAAGGTTGATGGGGATTGGCTTGTGGTTGGCTAAAGGCTACCAGGGTGGCAAGTATAATTCTGATAAATTAATGTTTTGTAAATAATTTCATTCCCAATAATAGGCCTTATAGGTAAGGGCTTCTACAACATAACCTCAAAATTCCAAATATGCCCACGAACCCCAAAATGTTGGGGACTCCTAGTCTGCCATTTTCCTAATTTTCTATATTTACTATTTCCATATTTTTGTCTATGTGTCCAAATTCCCATTTTCCCATTTCTGTTTTCTGCCACTTGAGTTTGATCCAAGCGAGTTTGATCTGTTTTCATCTGTTCCCAAAATCTCCCATCCCACCCTATCCTCTGCTGAACTTGAGTTCAGCCCATCTGTATAAATTATATTCCATTCCTTTTTAAAAAGCAGCTTATACGTTTGGCCTTCTTTGTCAAGAGGTGGCCCCAAACCACTGCATCTCTTCCCCGTTGGCAGATGAGTAATAGATATGTAGAACAACTCTAGAACAAACAACCTGATTGAGAAATTAGTCATTATCAGGAGGAATGCTAATCTTAGCTGAATTTTCAGCTTTCTGCACATGCTATTTTGTCAGACCTATTTTTACCATCTATTTTTCCACTTTCTTTCTTTCTGTTGTTGATTTTTTGTCTTTCCCACCTTTGGGAGCTACAGGGAAACCCATCATGTTATTAACGCCAGGAACACCCCGATAGGATTCACATATTGTGCTGCATCATGGTTTGCTTAACAGCAGTTTGTTAAAAGCACAATTTTCTGGTGGTAAACCACAAATCATGGGTTACAAACCACAGTAATAGCATCCACACAATATGCTAAATCCAGATTCAACCAAACATGTGAAAGCTACAAATAAATCTCTTCTACCCGACTTAAAAGACCACTATAGGAGAAGGGATGGCTGACTCTTATGTAATTGAAAACATTCTTTGGGGTTGGTTTTGGTCTGATCAAAACCTTCTACCTGACCTCATTCAAAGTGAGATTCCAGGAATTTCACCTATAACCTTCTATATGCAAATGCCCCTGCCACGTATGAACATTAGCAGTTGGGGTGTTTGTACTTAGTAGCAAAATAATTACAATAGGAAGTTGTGGAATCTCTTTATAAACCAGGATCTAAGGACAGGGATTTGGCAATGGGCAATATCCATTTCTGCTAGAATGGAGAGATTTGGAGTTCAATATATGGAAGGCAACTTGTTTGTCCATTCCTGATCTAGGAAGGAAAAATAAAAGAAAGTTTCCTTTGAATCAGGTAATGGACAGTGTTTACAGATAAGGAGATACCCTTTAAAAAAATTAGCCACAGAGAGCTTCAGAACACATGGTAGCACCTCACTGCAAAACTAGTATTTTAAAACAGATTAACAGAGTTGTAAGGGACCTTGTAGGTCATTTAGTCCAACCCTCTGCCCAAGCAGGAGACCCTACACCATTTCTGATAGGTGGCAGTCAAGTCTTTTCTTGAAAGCTTCCAGTGATGAAGCTCCCACAACTTCTGAAGGAAAGCTGTTCCATTGGTTGATTGCTCTCACTGTCAGAAAATTTCTCCTTATTTCCAGGTTGAACCTCTCCTTGTTCAGTTTCCATCCATTATTCCCTGTCTGGCCTTCAGGTGCTTTGGAAAATAGCTTGACCCCCTCCTTTCTGTGGCAGCCCCTCAAATATGGGAACACTGCTATCATGTCTCCCCTGGTCCTTCTCTTCACTGGACTAGCTAGGCCCAGTACCTGCAACCATTCATCCTATGTTTTAGCCTCCAGTCCCCTAATCATATTGGTTGCTCTTCTTTGCGCTCTTTCTAGAGTCTCAACATCTTTTATAATAGTGAGGTGTTCAAATGAGGGAATAGAGGGGGAACTCATCAAATTTGCTGGTGACGCTAGACCCTTATCATGAATTAATTAGGGAAGCAATTTAGATGGCCATACAACTCCAAAACTTGGTGTATAGCATTAAAAATAGGGAAAATATAAATATAGAGCCTGGATAGCTCAGCAGACTAATGCATTGTGCATTGTGATTAACTCCAGCTGTCTGCAATTACTGTAAGTTCGAATCTCCCCAGGCTCAAGGTTGATTCACCTTCCATCCTTTCTAAGGTAGGTAAAATGAGGACCCAGTCTGTGCGGGCAATAAGCTGACTTTGTATAAAATATACAAAAGTATGAAGGCTATTGCTTAACGCATTGTAAGCCTCCCTGAGTCTCCAGAGAAGGGCAGCATATAAATCAAATCTAAAAAAAAAGAACAAGAAAAACAAGGGGGAAAAAAACCCAATTCATAACCAGACACACAGTCCTACTAACAGATAAAATCCTATAAGAGGCTTTCAACACTCATCCCAACCCAAGGCCTGGGAAACAGCCAGATTTTCAAGGACTTCTTAAACTATATCAAGATGGAAGCCATACAGGGAGAGAATTTGTCATTTGAGGGTATTATTTTAAATAAGATTATTTTTTAAAAAAAACTTACACTGGTGTGTAATACTTCTTGGAGTCTTCATCTATTTTACTACCTATTATACCTGTTTTACTATCTTAAAACAGACAAAATGAAAACATTAGCAAAGATACCATGGAGGTAGACCCAGAAGCTACACAAAAGACCGCAAGAGATACATATAGTTTTATGGCTGCCAATTCCAAGATTAGAAAAAACAGCACTGTTGTCAGTTTCACACTTTCTTAATAGAAATCTAGATTCATAATATTTATTCTCTGTAACTTTGGAAAGACTCCTTGCCCCTAAATATCTCCAAATTATATGCCTCAATTAACCTGTTCATTATTCCCATTTGGGGATTAAAAGAACAAAGAATTTAATGAAGAAACAGAGAATTAAGTGTAATGTAGAGGATAGCACTTGAAGGCTAGGTTTCAAATCTCCTTCCAGGCATGAGGCAATCCTTTTATCCAATAAAATAGCTAGCTAAGCAACCTAGAATAAAAAAGATTTTTATGGCACCCTGAAACATGTTACAGCTGTTAATAATGTGAAGGTATTGCATTCTCAAGTTTTAAAGATGAATATTCAAAAGCAAGGCCAATTTAATACTTTGTTCTCAGCAAAAGAACAATGGGTGACATTATTCCTCTAGAAAATGCAAGCTCTTACTGGCGCTTGGGACAACTGACTCCAAAGGTTCAATAAAAAGACTGGCTTTTGGAGCTGCTTGCCCCACAGCATTGAAACTCCTTACAAAGCGGATCACAAAAATACAAAATACTAATAAATAATCATTACATACACCAACAAAATAATGACCAAAATACAGGCTAAACAGGGGCCAGGCAGGTGGCTTGACTTGTGTCCATGGAAGTCCTTCAGAAAGGCAATCCTAGAGCCAGGATGGCTAAGGAGTGAGAAGACAATGACAACATCCAGTTGCTCTCCTTGGAAAACAGCTCAGTTTCAGCTGGATCACCATCCCTAGCTTGCAACTCCTACCCTCTTTGGGTTTCCCTGATACTTAGTCTTCCTAGAACAGCAAGGTAGCTTTTTCTCCAGCCTCCACTTTGGCCATGTAGGATAAGGTGAAGCAAGAGGGGAGGAAGGATGTGTGGATAGAGCAGATAAGATATAGCTGGTTTAACCAGGAGAAGATGAATCAGATGAAGGCAACTCACAGCACAAGGTTCTTTCCTTATAATTCAAGGTGATGACCAGCAGGCTTTCTCTTTCCAATGGTCTTCTTAGCATTGTTCTGATTTTATTAAAGCTTGTGATCAAGAATGTCATTATCTTGTCAGGTTGCCTCTTCTTTTTTAACCAATCAATGCAAGTCGAAGGTTGCTAGGCCTTCCCTTTCAGGAAAAAGTAAATCCAAAGTAGAAATCAAGATGAAAGGATGTTGTAAATGAAACCTGAGTTGGCAAGCAAACTAAGCTCATCTCCAATGCAAATGGACTAGTTGCATCAGAGAACATGAATTAATAGCAGACTTTGCACATCCATAAATCCTTGCTGGGGCACATGCATATCCTTGTGCAAGAAAGCAAATCATTCTTTTAATTCTGCGTGGTTGCAGCTTTGACTTCATACATTATGTTATGTATATAATATATTATATTATCAACAGAAGAAAGAACACTTGAACAGGACTCTGGAAGGATTTATACATAGATGTCCATTTTGCCTTGTTCAAATAGATTTTCTCTGTTTTATTCTGGCAATCATTCCTCTTCTGTTTACCACCTTTTGTCTATTAATCTGTTTCTTCCATCTTCACTAACCACAATGATTCTTGTTGATCTCTGTTCATTCTTATTTTCACAATTGTAAAAGTGTTTTCCATTGAGGCATGCCTCTCAGATTGCAATCGTTTGAATAAATATAAGTCATGCCTCATTTCTGAGATACCTGCAGTTCTAGTTCAAGATCTGTCTTAAAAAATATTTAGTACTACTGCTCCATAAATGCCTATTCTACTCATTTCTTTTGCAACTTGGAGTATTTTCTTTCTAGATGATCCATCAAAGGTAGTCCTAGCATTGCTAACCTCTTGCTTTGATCTGTTCCTGTGCCTTTAATAACAGCAGGGTAACTTTGATTTGTGAAAAAATGTTGCTGCATTGGTAGAATAATTACTGGCCAGATCACAATCTCACATCACATCATGATTGTGACTGTAACATTACTTTACCGAAGAATCAATGTGAATCTTGTTAAGAATGGAACATGCAGGGGGCTCAATGTGGACAGAGAAACGCGCTTCCTTAAACAAGGACAGGAAACCTGAGCTACTCTGAAGGAGTTGATTATCTCTGGAGGACATTGGGTTCCCCATCCCTCCATTAAAAGATTGTATTTTTTAAAAAAGAGACTTGCTTAGTTCATTTCTATTCTACTTTTCTTCCAAGGAGCCCAGGCTGGCACCTATAGTCTTTGCATTAGTTCATCCTAATCCCAAGAAACCAAATAATTTTCCTCCATTCCTATCAAATCTGGCTTTGCTTTCTATAGTTTTAGTCATCCTTGAATCTTCTGCACGTAAAAGGACCAGTCCTATGGAACGATCCTGATATCATCTGCATGTAAAGCAGGAGCACCAACATTAAGCTACATTTTCTCCCAACCTTTGGAGAAAGAAAACTTCATCTGGTCCGTGTAGTCTCGTGGGCAGCTTGAAGAGCAAAAATGCAATGGAGAAGAGAAAGGTCAGCTCCTATTCCTAACAGCATGTCTTTCCCCGTGTCATCAAATCCAGCTTCAAGTGAGCCCCACAAATAGTCAATTACTTTTTTGATTTTTTTTTCTCTTTGAAAAAAGATCCCCCCCCCAACTTTTTATGTGGTAAATGGGTTGATAAAGCAGCACCATGAAATTTGGTGGAAAAAATAAGATCAATCAAATGAGTACAATTTCAAATAAAACCAATTAAAAAATAATAATAAAATAGGTCAAATGGAACAGCTAACCTTCAGAAATCATGAGTGCTCCATCACTTGAGATTTTTAAGAAAAGACTGGACAGCCATTTGTCTGAAATGGGTCTGCTGCTTGCACAGGAGGTTGGATTAGAAGACCTCCAAGGTCCCTTCCACCTGTATTCTGATTGATTGATTGATTGATTGATTGATTAAATCCACTAATGTTTTGCCTTGTTATACTCAAGCAAGTCATCATCATCATGATACCACCTCAGCTTTCCCTTAATGCCTTCCAGATGTGTGGATTATAAAGGGCAACACTGACTAGTAGATGATGGGATGGTGGTTCAACACATCTGGAGAGCATCAGGTGACACACAATTGTCTTGATGTATGTTTTCAATAGTATATCCATAAGAACAAATTCAGTTTTTGCATCAGCATCCATGAGAGGAAATAATACACATCTTCATGATACTAGCAAGAATCTAATTTTATGATCTCATTCACACATAATCCAACAGGCAGAACACACCCATGTCTTTTGGAGGCTTTCCTTCCCTCACCCCCCACCCCCATTCCCCTGTATTTCAGCAGTATTTTAGCAATATGGTATTTTCAGATGTGATAAATACAATTCTGGTCATCTCTAGCCTTTATAGGATGTGCAGTTTCCATCATTTCTAAGCATATGAAATCACACATAACTGGAAAACCCCTGGCTGGGCAGATTTCTTCAAGTATTGGGACAACAGGCAGAGATATTTTTCCCCCCCTTTTTGGCCCTGTTTTCCTTGCTACATTGAGTCTTGGTGCTGAGAAAAAGCTTCATAAAGTAAATTTATGTCTATTTCCCATTGTTTAAAGGGATATAAACCTCTAGATTTCTGTGGCTGGATTCACACCACATGAAGGAGAAGGCTTGAAGTAGAAATCGCATATGATTATAACAATAGGCCACTGTAGCAAAATGATAAGAAAGAAAGCAAATTCTAACAAACACCTCTGAAAAGTCTATTTCTCAGTATCATTTTCAGATAAAACTATTCTGGTGTATACACTTACCTGAATATCACACACTGTATTTTCAACTTCCAAACACCACCAAACCCAAATCTAATGGGGAGGAATGCATATGGAGAATGCACTGTGTAAGATCAGAGACCCTCTTGCTGACAAGGCAACTGAGCCCTTCATCCATGACCTACCTTTTCTTTCTGGATGCTGGTTGTGGGCCTCCACCCTCCACGGCGGCGCTTGGACTTTGGGGCAAGGGGTACCTGGGATGTCTTGGCATTGAGGTGTTGGGTGATCTTGACTTCTACTGCCAGCTTGACATTGGTGCGGAGGCTCCTCCTCTCGAAGACTTTCTTGCACTGGGGGCAAGATATCACCCGAGGGCCATTTCCCTTCATGGACTCCTCATCCCAGTAGCGAGTGATACAAGCTCGGCAATAGCTGTGGTCACAGTCGAGGATCACTGGGTCCTTAAAGTGACCCCTGCAGGCTGGGCAGATAGCTGCTCTCTGCAGCTCAGCCACCAGCCCTTTGCTTTCCATGCTGCACGACTGTGTCATCCTTTGGCTTCTGTGTTCTGGTGCCAGCTCAACACCTCAACTCTATATAGGCAGGGAGGAGACCAGAGGCAGGTTGGGGGAGGAGCCTCTGTCCGACAACAGATAAACAGCCTTGCATAACCATCCAGTTCTTCCACTCCAGGGACTTGTGCCAAAACGTGGCAGGCAGGAACCGCCGCTGGGTTAGAAGACAAGTCTGTTTTGCTGTTAGAAAATATCACGCCGTGTGATAAGTTACAGCTGCAGGCAGGGTGGGGTGTGCAGAGAATCGGGTTTGTTTTGTTTTGATTTCTGACCACTGAGAGGGCCAGCTGATCATCTTCCTGCATCCCAGAGTTTTGCAGGTCTGCTCCAGTCTCCTCCATCAATCTCAATTGCTCTGCCAAGAAGCCCTTAACATCAACTCTATGGCAAACCCTTCAAATGCTGCCGGTCCTGAGATATATTCTGAAGCGCTGAGAATGTGTCAAAAGCTCCTGTCCCTACATGGTACCCTTCAGACGTGTTGGGATGACAATTCCCAACATTTCTAGACTTGCCAACATCTTCATTTGTTGTAAGAACTGTTTTTGAAAGGATTCTTCTTTTAATAGTTATCTAACCAGCCCTCTTAGCTATTGGGCTTAGGGAAAACAGAAAGGATCAGAGAAAAAAGAAAATTAGCAGAATGAAAGTTCCTTTTTTTTTCACCTGGAAGCCATGAATGATATGGTACAGAATTGTCTTACGCAATTACTGTGGTTTGATTGAGAGTTGCTTTTAGGGAGGACATCTGGCAGGGAAAGACCCCAAAGTTCAAGGTTAAGATTGTGTGTGTGCCTGTGTGTCTGTGTGTGTGTGAAATTACATCTCTGAAAACATGTTGCAGCTACAGACTTCCCCATCAGGTAAAACTGCCCCTGATCATTCAAGAAACAGAAGTGATGAGAATTGTGGCTACACCCTGCAGCGTAATCTGATATCGTTCTAGGAACATTTGATGGCACCACCAACAAGCCCCACCTAAGGTAGGTCTTCTCCCCTCCCTTGTCAAATTCTTGTGTTTCCCCCAGCCATTTGGCAGTTGTTGTATTGTTTGTTCTGCCTATAGTATGTTCTGAATTCAATAGTACAGCTGAAGAATATGCAATTCAGCAGTATGGAATTTTCTCTTCGGAACAAGAGCTTTTTAAAACCTTCTAGTGTTTTGCTCCTCACTTCCATTTTCTGGCCTTTCTGGTTTCTGTTAGAAGCAACAAAGTCTTGCTGTTCTGAATCCGATCCCTTCTTTGGCATCTCCTGCTCTTGAAATGTGGGTTCCATTATTGTTTTTTTCCCTCTTGAACCCTTTTCCAAAATCCCCCCCCCCTCTCTTCCTATGATCCTCTTCTCAGTATAGGTAGTCCTTGAGTTATAAGCCACAACTGGGACCAGAATTTCCATTGCTAAACAAGGCACGTGTTCAGTGAGTCAGGCCCAATTTGATTACCATTCTGTGTCACCGTTGTTAAGTGAATCACTGGGGCTGCTAAGCGAATCCCAAGGTCATTAAGCGGATCTAGATTCACCCGTAGGTATGTCAGAAGCTATCTGGAAGGTTGCAAATGGCCAGGATGCTGCAACCATTGTCAATACACGTCAGTTCAGCGGTGAAATCCGGCTGGATCAATCCAGTTCGTGTGAACCTGTAGCCCCAGTGGGTGGGAGGCTCCATCCACCCTCTGGGATGTCATTATGTCCTGTTTTTGACGCTCTGCACATGCGCAGAAGAGGCGCGCGCGCTCACACTCCCGAACTGGTAACAAAGGTAAGTGCACTTCACCGCTGCGTCAGTTGCTAAGCACCCAAATTTTGGTCACGTGACTGTGACAGTTATAAGTGGGAAGACCAGTTAAATCCCTTTTTGTCAGTGACATTGTAACTTTGAATGGTCGCTAAATGAATGGTTGTAAGTCGAGGACTACCTGTAACCCTTATGTTAACTTTAGCTGAGACATTGCCTTCCCAGACTACCAAAGAACAGTCATTTGGGTTTATGCTGATGGTAAAGGTTCGTTCTCTGAGCTTGCGGGTTGGTTTCCAAACATTTCGTTACCAGACTAGGTAACATCTTCAGTGGAGTTTAGAGGAGGGTTTATTTTGCTCAAATCCCAGCTCTTGATCAGGGCTTCCCACCCTGGTTGCCCTCTAGATGAGTGAACTTCAAAACTCCCAGAATTCCTCAGCTGGGAAGAATTCTAGATATGGAAATCTGTACATGGGGAGGGCAATCAAATTAGGGAAGGCTGTTCTTGGCTCATCTTTGTTAGTGGTATTTTAAGTTTGGAGGCAGGACTTCCTATTCTTGCTGAGATTTCTCCTCTGATACGTCTAAGTATGCATAGAGATTTTGGCCTACCTTGGGCCAGTTCTACTACAGGTGGTCCTCGATTTGCAACCACAATTCAACCCAAAATTTCTCACTTGTTAAGTGAGTTTTGCCCCATTTTACAACCTTTCTCGCCACCGTTGTTAAGTGAATCACCACAGTTGTTGAGTTGATAACACGGTTGTTAAGTGAATCTGGCTTCCCCCTTGACTTTGCTTGTCAGAAAGTCACAAAAGGAGATCACATGAGACCGGGACATTGCAACCATCATAAATATGAGTGAGCTGCCAATTTTAATCTTGTGACTATGGGGATACTGCAACAGTTGTGTGAAAAATGGTCATAAATCACTTTTTTCAGTGACTGTTGAACAGTTCATTAAACAAACTGTTGTAAGTCAAGGACTACCTGTATTTGGCAGCGTGACACTTTGCCTTCAGTGGCAACTGAGACATTCCCTCTGTTATTTCTTCTGAGTACTCGCACCATAGAGCTCACTCATCCTTAAGCTAGTCTGCTGCCCTTAAGTAAAAGGAATTAGACTTTCTCATCAGTCCTGCCAGCACACTAAGTTTCTACATATCATTGTTTCTCAACCTTATGAGCTTTAAGCTGTGTGGACTTCAACTCCCAGAATCTAGCTGGGGAATTTTGGGAATTGAAGTCCACACAGCTTAAAGTTCACAACGCTGAGAAACTGTGTTCTACCCAGACTGGAAGAAGATTCTCCAGTAACATTGTATTGCTATCATTGTAAGGCATAAAAAACCTTTGCCAGACCAATTCTCGAATACAGCTTGTCTGCCTGGAATCCACACTGTATATTGGACATTAATACAATTGAGTGGGTCCATAGGTATTTCACGAGAAGAGTCCTCCACTCCTCTGCTTGCAACAGAATACTTTATGCCACCAGGCTTGAAATTTTGGGCCTGGACAACCTGGAACTACGCTGCCTATGGTCTGACCTAAGCATAGTACACAAAATTGTCTGCTACAATGTCCTATCTGTCAATGACTGCTTCAGCTTCAACCTCAATAACACTCAGGCAAACAATAAATACAAACTCAAGGTAAACTGCTCTAAACTCAGTTGCAGAGTGCTGTTACTTCCTCAAACCCCCACAGCTTCAACCTTAAACTGTCTGCCGTGGACCTCATCCCATTCCTAAGAGATCTGTAAAGGGAGCATGCATAAGTGCACCAGTATGCCTACCGTCCCTGTCCTACCGTTCCTATTTATTTGTACTCATTTCCTATGTTCATGTCCATGTTTATACTTATACTTGTTATCTTGTACATGTTTGACAAAAAAAAAAAGATATCATGTTACAGAACATAACTGTGTGATCCCAGATTTCTTTTTCCTCCCATGATCAAATAGGAAGGAGAAGGAAGAAGGAAGAAGGAAGAAGGAAGAAGGAAGAAGGAGAAGGAGAGGGAGAGGGAGAGGGAGAGGGAGAGGGAGAGGAGAAGAGGAGAGGAGAGGAGAGGAGAGGAGAGGAGAGAAGAGGAGAGGAGAGAAGAGAAGAGAAGAGAAGAGAAGAGAAGAGAAGAGAAGAGAAGAGAAGAGAAGAGGAGAAGCGAAGCATTGGGAAATTAGGAGGGATGGTCTCCAAATATCCCTGTTAGCAACTGGTTAGGTGTATACAGCATTCGTAACCAATCCATACCAACATTCAGTTCATTTAACATTTTGGCCCAGTGCTTGAGTGTGTGTGTATGGCAGGGGGTGGAGGGGAGCCAGGCCCACCTGACCCTCCAGAAAACAAAAAGATTGTCCGCATCCTGAGATCAGAACCTTTTTGATTTTCCAGAAAATAATATGCTTTTTCCACCAGATGTCAGGCCAAGAAATTAGACAAGCTTAGTATAGGTGTGGTTTGTGTCATGAGTTGGTTATATGGTGCCTCAGTTACCATGTTATTATTTCAATTGTGTTCGTTGTTTTGTTTTATTACCTTGTTTTCTTGTGACCTGTGAATTGTTGTTGAGACGCCCTGAGTTATGCACGTACAATGGGCAGCCGTATAAACTGTGTAAATTTTTCCAACCCAAGAAATAGTACTGATCTCACTTCATGTGTATTTAAATTTAATTAGTTTAAATTATATGCAGACATGCATTTCCCCTTCTGTTACAAATTCAACTCTAGAAGTCTTTGGGGACCCCGTGCAAAGCTGTTAAAGGCCTCACAAGGACCCTCAGGTTGTATTCCTCTTGGGTGTACGGCAATGGTGGGTTTCACTTTATGTCACTACCGGTTCGCTGCCTGTGCACACGCTCGGTTTGCACACGCGCCTGCCTTCCACACATGCGCCCAGCCTTCTGCCCATGCGCTTTGCTTGCATGCACACCTTCCACACATGCATCCAGTCCAGTCTCAAACACATGCCTAAATAGGATGGCACAGAGCCAGGGTGGGTGGGCTGGTCTGAACCGGTTTGGGCAAACCGAACCAACGGAAGACCACCTCTGGCATATATTGATTGTCCATAAGCAGATTTCAGGCTGGCCCGACCGGGTGGGCAGGTCAGTCGGAACCGATTTGGGTGAACCGGTCTGAACCAGCTGAAGACCACCTCTGGCATATATTGATTGTCCATACACAGATTTCAGGCTGGCCCGACCGGGTGGGCAGGTCAGTCGGAACCAATTTGGGTGAACCGGTCTGAACCGGCTGAAGACCACCTCTGGCATATATTGTCCATACACAGAGATCAGGCCGGCCCGACCGGGTGGGCAGGTCAGTCGGAACCGATTTGGGTGAACCGATCTGAACCGGCTGAAGACCACCTCTGGCATATATTGTCCATACACAGATTTCAGGCTGGCCCGACCGGGTGGACAGGTCAGTCGGAACCAATTTGGGTGAACCGGTCTGAACCGGCTGAAGACCACCTCTGGCATATATTGTCCATACACAGATTTCAGGCTGGCCCGACCGGGTGGGCAGGTCAGTCGGAACCGATTTGGGTGAACCGGTCTGAACCGGCTGAAGACCACCTCTGGCATATATTGATTGTCCATATACAGAGATCAGGCTGGCCCAACCGGGTGGGCAGGCCAGTCGGAACCAATTTGGGTGAACCAGTCTGAACCAGCTGAAGACCACCTCTGGCATATATTGATTGTCCATACACAGAGATCAGGCAAGGTTCTACAGATTAATATGCTATATGAAACACCATGGAACAAAAGCACTAGAGACTTGTTCCATCCCTCTGCTAATGTTAAAAGCCTTAGGGTTCATGGAAAAGTTTAAAAGCCACATACAGGTAGTCTTCAACTTACAACCACAATTGAGCCCAAAATTTCTGTTGTTAAGCAAGACACTTGTTAAGTGAGCTTTACCCCATTTTACGACTTTTCTTGCCCCATTTGTTAAGCGAATCACTGCAGTTGTTAACAACACAGTTGTTAAGTGAACCTGACTTCCTCACTTGACTTCTCTTGTCAGAAGGTCACAAAAGGGGATCACATGAACCCGGGACACTGTAACCGTCATAAAGATGAACCAGTTGCCAAGCATTTGAATTTTGATTACTTGGCCACGAGGATGCTACGGCGGTCATAAGTGTGAAAAACGGCCATAAGTCACTTTTTTTTGGAAGTTACATAAGTTTTAACTTCCCAACAGTCACTAAATGAATGGTTGTAAATCAAGGACTACCTAAAATGTTTGAAATCTCAGATTTGGTTAAGGAATTTTAATGGTATGTGGGAATGACTTTAGGAGACAAGGCAATGAGACACAGAGAAGGGAACAATCAAATAATAGGTAATTTAGCCCACAGGAGGAATGTGGATGGGGTAAGAAGCTCACATGAGACCCTCTCTACTTTTTGGGTGCTGTAAAGGCAGTTCAGCAGTTCGAATCCCTAGTGCCGCGTAACGGAGTGAGCTCCCATTACTTGTCCCAACTTCTGCCAACCTAGCAGTTCGAAACCACGTAAAAAATGCAAGTAGGAAAATAGGGACCACCTTTGGTGGGAAGGTAACAGTGTTCCGTGCGCCTTTGGCATCTAGTCATGCTGGCCACATGACCACGGAGACGTCTTCGGACAGCACTAGCTCTTCGGTTTTGAAACGGAGATGAGCACCGCCCCTTAGATTCAGGAATGACTAGCACATATGTCTGAGAGGAACCTTTACCTTTATCTTTACCTTTAAAGGTGACTGGGATGGGGAAAGAGAAGTAATTTCAAACTGCAAGATTGCAAAATTCCCTTAACGTAACCTTATAGCAAAGTAGAATTTGTTCATCTGATTGTGTTTTCAGAGTAGGTCTACCTAGTAAGGCTAACAGAAATTGATTGTTCATTACTTTGAGTGAAGGGCAATTTATAAGTCACTCTGTATTGCCCACTCAATCCCTAGAGGATTTGTTTCTCACCTGCTTGGCAATGCACACTGACCCACAAGTTAATGGCACTGTATTACCATTTGACCATCTTTATTTATGGTCAAAGACCAGTCATTAAAAATATTTCAAATACTGCAGATTAAAAGCCTGAAACAATTAATAATGTAAAGGTAAAGGTTCCCTTTGCACATATGTGCTAGTCATTCCCGACTCTAGGGGGCGGTGCTCATCTCCGTTTCAAAGCTGAAGAGCCAGCACTGGCTGAAGACGTCTCCGGTTATGCCGGTCATGTGGCCGGCATAACTAAATGCCAAAGGCGCATGGAATGCTGTTACCTTCCCACCAAAGAGGGTCCCTATTTTTCTACTTGCATTTTTTACGTGCTTTCGAACTGCTAGGTTGGCAGAAGCTGGGACAAGTAACGGGAGCTCACCCCGTTACGCGGCACTAGGGATTCAAATTGCTGAACTGCCGACCTTTTGATCAATTTTCTAACAATTGATATTTGAATTCTGTTATTCACAGAAGATACAATGGGCACATCAACAGGGCATGTCATACAGATTCAGTTTCTATATTGGAATATATGTATATAGGTCTGGTTTGGATAAGGAAGGCTGATATATAGGTACTCTTTGACTTACAACCGGTTGCTTAGCAACCATTTGAAGTTACAATGGACCCCCAAAAGGTATTTTGATCGGATTCCGAATTATGATAGCCACTCCTTTCCCCTGATGGTCACCTGAGCAAATTTTGGCCACTCAGCAACTGGCCTGCATTTCCAACTGTTTGCAGTGTCCTCCATCACATGATCGCAATTTATGATGTCTCTCAGAGGTAAAATCCAGCAGGTCCTGGAGAACCTGTAGCAGAAATTTTGAGTAGTTCAGAGAACTGGCAAATACCACCTCTGGCTGGTCCCAGAATGGGGTGGAAATGGAGATTTTATTTTATTTTATTTATTTATTTTATTTAGCTTATATGCCGCCCTATCTCCAACTGACTCAGGGAGGCTCACAACAATAAAATCCACAAAGCCATAGTACAGAGTTAAAATCTAGTTAAATCAACTAAAATTTAAAAACCCATAAAAAGGATATTTTACAATATCCTTCCCCTGGAGTGGGGTAGGAATGGAGATTTTACAATATCCTTCCACTGGAGTGGGGTGGAATGGAGATTTTGCAGTATCTTTCCCCTGCTATGCCCACCAAGCCATGCCCACCAAGCCATACCACGCCCATCAAGCCACGCCCAGAGAACCGATGGTAAAAAAAATTGGATTTCACCACTCTGTTGAAAACTGGTCTTTACTTCAGCAAAAATGCCCCTTAGTGAATAATAGATTCACTTAAAGATTGTGGATTCATTTAACAATTATGATGATTCATTTAATGACTGCCACAAAAAAAAGTCATAAAATTGGGTCAGTCACATGATGACTTGCTTTGGGACTGTCACCACTTAGATTCCATTACAGTCGTAAATTGAGGATCTGCCTACCATCATTCTAAGGTTAAGGCATCAATATGAGCCAGAGAGAAAAGACTTTTATTCGGGAAATGTAAAATGTTGGGAAAATATCTTGAGGTTTTCCAGGAAGAAGGAGAGATTGCGCTTTAACAGGGATGGGAAAATTCGAATGACTTGGTTCCAGATCCTCTGCTTAATTTTAGCCCAGATTTTTCCAAAGTCAATATTGCCAGAAGGCAAATGCTGACTTTAGATTTCAGTGTCCACTCTTCGTCACTTAAAAGACAGGAGCTCCAAGTAACTCAAGACCCTTGAACTTCAGTTCTTGAATTGCCCTGTATGGTTGAAGAAAAGATGATACCAGTAGCTAAACTGACTGCTTTGATTAAAGAAAAAAACCACAATTACTTCTATTTCTACTTGGAAACCGCTTCTGGACTTTGTGCTTGAGGTGTGTGGGGGGGAGGGGGGAAATGAAGCTTTTATTTTGGGTTTTACCGATTAGATAGGTTTGTTTGTTATAGAAATGGTTACTTTATACTACTATGTAAAAGTTAAAAAAGTTAAGATTTGATGCTATTATTCTACTGCACCAAAGGGAATCAGAACTCAATGCTTTTTCTTTCTTTTTTTTCTTTTTTCCCTACACTTTCCCCTTCCCTTCTCCCTCCCTCATTATCCTACTATTTTCTTTTGTATTTTTTGTATTTTATATTATAAATGAATTCAAAAGAAAAAATGATAGCCAGGCCAACTTCTGACGGACTAGGAAGAGACGGTGACTCAGGCATCGTAAAAGATTCCTGCTTGCTGAGTGGCGTGTCAACTTCTTGCGCTATTGCGACGTAAGTCTGAAGCAGCCTTGCTTCATGGCACACTGAAACCATCTCCTCAGTGGCATCACCTTCCCAGAAAGCTACAATCTCTTGCTATGTTCCACATGCCATCACTGGCGGGTTTCTTGTTCCTTTCCCTTTGCCATGATTAACTCAAACATGGGTTGTAGATTATACAATAAAAAGAAGACAAATTTATGTGTATCTAGGCCATGAAACATCTTAATATACGTAGGAAAATCCCTGGCATAAAGAAAGATACACATAAAGACCTACGAAAACAAAATAATAAATATTTGACTGTTACAGGGCAGAATTAAGAAAAGTGGGTGTGGCTAGTTGACAAAGCCTAACGAGGCAGAAATGGGTCCATTCTAGTCTCCCACATAAACTCAAACAGATAGCATATAGCTGCTGTAATATTTAAAAAGGCCTAAAAGCTGGTGAATTGAGATTTCACTGAAAATTAGGCCATGAAACATCTTAATATACGTAGGAAAATCCCTGGCATAAAGAAAGATACACATAAAGACCTACGAAAACAAAATAATAAATATTTGACTGTTACAGGGCAGAATTAAGAAAAGTGGGTGTGGCTAGTTGACAAAGCCTAACGAGGCAGAAATGGGTCCATTCTAGTCTCCCACATAAACTCAAACAGATAGCATATATATATATATTAGGCTGATCCAGTGGTGGGATTCAGCCAGTTCCCACCACTTTGGGAGAACCGGTTGTTAATTTTCTGAGCAGTTTTGTGAACTGGTTGTTGGAAGAAATCATTAGAATAGAGAACCGGTTGTTAAATTATTTGAATCCCACTACTGGGCTGATCTTGTTGGTCATTAAGTCACCCTAACATAGAGTCCCAGATATCTCAACAGGCCAAAAAGGACATGAACAATTGGAAAGGAGGACACATTAACTGTTTCTTGGCATCCACAACAAAAATTCCAGTGAACAACAGCCAAAAAAAAAAAAAATCTATTTAGGCCTACATACATATGAAATTATTTTTTCCAGCAACAGAGAGACTGGTTTGATTAAAGAAGTGGAAGATAGCTAAATCTGGAGGTACACAGTCTCAGATACATTAGAACCTCCGGTCACGACCGCAATCCGTTCCAGGACTTCAGTCGCAACCTGATTTGGTCATGACTGGAAGCAAGACTGACTGCGCATGCACGTCCAAAAAGAAATGGCGCGGAAGGGAAAATCGTTGTGGCAGGGAAAATTGCCGTGGCTGTGTTTGATCGCCACCTGAGGATGTGTTCGCGAGCAGAGTGAAACATTTAGCAGATTTTTTTGGTCGGCACCCGATTTGGTCGTGGTCAGAAGCATTCGTGAGCCAAGGTTCTATTGTACGTTCTACAGCAGCGTCCCTGCCCCCCACCTTTTGGGTGCCAGGGCCCAATTCTGTACAAGAAGGTTTTTCCACAGACTGGGAGGGGCGGGGGGATGGTTTCACTTGTTGCCTGGACCAGTTGTGGGTTTCAGTTTCGTTTGCTACAGGTCTGCATGCACAGAGACATCCGGGTGGGTGGGCAGAGCCTCCCACCTCCGCTGCTATTGGTTCGCCCGATCCGGGATGAACCAGTAGCAACCTACCCCTGACTTGGACCTCATACGTGCATGAATGGGGCTTCACTAAATTGATTGGGCCGGTTCCTGGTGGGCCACCGCCCACTGTTGGTCCACATCCCAGGGGTATCATATCTGGTATGATAAAATAAATCTTGGTTTTAAGGATCATTATGTGAGAGATGCTTTATTAAAAACCTGGAATAAATACAAGAAAAGGTTGTTTCTGAAATTGTCGGTGTAATACCTCAACTCAATAAGTTTTTCACAATAGCTATGAAAAATGCTTAAATTATGAGGATTTCCTGATGTTTCTAAGCAGGGAACCTATACTTAAGACTAGGGTGCAGTTAAGTATACAAGGTATAAATTTGACCTGGTTTGCCTATGCATAAATAAAGGCACAATTTGAAAATGACGTGAAACAAGGAGGTATAGGAGGGAATAAGCATCATTTGAAATACATGTTAAGATGACAAACATGAATTGCAAGAATTTATAAAATGCTGTTAAAATGTGATGCAGAAGCTGCACAAGTTAAAAAACGTATTATTAAATGGATTACATGTGGGGCACAGTACTGACATGGATATTTGGGGAAAGCGTGGAGTAGTTACAAAAGACTGTTTTTTCAATAGCAATGTTTTTTTAATATATTTTTATTTTCAAAACTACAGGAGTTTTCAACGTAGGATCACAAATGAGCAACAGAATTTCTGTTGCTAAGTGAAACATTTATTAAGTGAATTTTGTCTCTTTTTATTATTTATTTATTAGTTCAATTTATATGTCGCCCTTCTCCGAAGACTCAGGGCGGCTTACAATGCACTTATAGCAATAGCCTTCACTCTTTTGTATATACCTGCTTAGTAGGGTTTTTGGTCCCCCATAAGCGGTGTTTCTACAAAGTCAGCTTATTGCCTCCACAATCCAGGTCCTCAGTTTACCTACCTCGGAAGGATGGAAGGCTGAGTCAACCTTGAGCCTGGTGAGATTTGAACTTGCACTAATTGCAGGCAACTGGCAGCTAAATGCTACATAACAGCACTTAGTCCGCTGCACCACCAAGGCTCTTTTACAATCTTGCCACAGTTGTTAAGTGAATCAGTGCAGTTGTTAAATTAGTAACCCAGTTGTTAAGTGAATCTGGCTTCCCCATTGACTTTCCTTGTCAGAAGAGCACAAAAAGTGGACACATGACCCAGGGACACTGCTATTGTCATAAACATGAGTCAGTTGCCAAGCATCTGAATTTTAATCATGGGAACAAAGGGATGCTGCAATGGTCATAAGTGTGAAAAATGGTCATGTCACTTTTTTCAATGCTGTTGTAACTTCAAATGGTCATTAATCGAACTGTTGTAAGTCGAGGACTACCTGTATATTTATTTATTTGTTAGATTTATATGCCGCCCTTCTCCGGAGACTCAGGGCGGCTTACAATGCGTTAAGCAATAGCCTTCATACTTTTGTATATACCTGCTTGGTAGGGCTTTCGCCCCCCTCCCCCAAGCGGTGTTCTTTTTTATACAAAGTCAGCTATGCTAGCGATAGTATAGAATCAACAAGGATGCACTTTTCAAATTTCACCTTAGAAACATAGGAAGAGTCATGTAATCTGCCGATTGCAGAGATCATAGATTTGAAGGAGCTGGGTTAAAGGCAATTGCTAGAATCAGGAAATAAATATTGTAAATAGGTGAGTCTTCAGTGGACAAGGAAAGGAAAGAAGCAAAGAATTTACAACGTCACAGCAGACAAAGGTTTGAATGACTACTTGTGATGAACTGTGAGAATAAACCTGGGGGACCGGAGGAAGAATCACAACCTAGAGTCAATGGTTAGACAAAGACATCTCAACCCACTGAAGGAATGGAGGTGTGGGAAGCATCTTAGAAATGACCCTTTCTAGTTTTCTGGAGAGAAAAAGTAAAGGAGGGGAGAAGTGCTTTCTGGCTTTCAGGCTCTTTTTATTGTACCCTTACAATAAAAGTAATGCTAATATTCATAGGTAAAGGTAAAGGTTCCCCTCATACATATGTGCTAGTCGTTCCTGACTCTAGCTGTTCCCGTTTCAAAGCTGAAGAGCCAGCACTGTCTGAAGATGTCTTCGTGGTCATGTGGCCGGCATGACTAAATGCCAAAGGCGCATAGAGCGCTGTTTCCTTTCCACCAAAGGTGGTCCCTATTTTTCTACTTGCATTTTTTACGTGCTTTCGAACTGCTAGGTTGGCAGAAGCTGGGACAAATAATGGGAGCTCACCCCGTTACATGGCACGAGGGATTCGAACCGCTGAACTGCCAACCTTTCGATCGACAAGCTCAGCATCTTATCCACTGAGCCACCACGCCCCTATAATATTCATAAATAATAAATAAATAAAAGTAAAGCTGGTATTCGCTGTTTTCATTTCTTACCTAGACTGCCTCAAAGGGCTGACACTACTGTTGTGAAAATACTCCCTTAAAAACAAAAATAAGACACTAAAAAACCTGGGCAATATTTGATTTTTAAGGCTATGCCTGCTGGACAGGGGACGAGGATACAATGGAAGGACATGTTCTCCTTTTGTTGACATCTGGTAACACTACCCTCACATGGTCATCCAGATTGGTGCAGTGGTGAAATCCAATTTTTTTTACTACCGGTTCTGTGGCCATGGCTTCATGGTGTGGCTTGGTGGGCATGGCAGGGGAAGGATACTGCATAATCCCCATTCCCTTTCCACTCCTGGGGGAAGGATATTGCAAAATTGCCATTCCCACCCCACTTTGGGGCCAGCCAGAGGTGGCATTTGCCAGTTCTCCAAACTACTCAAAATTTCCGCTACCGGTTCTCCAGAACCTGTCCGAACCTGCTGGATTTTACCCCTTGATTGGTGTCTTTGGGCATTTATTCTGGGGTTTACTCCTTTTTTTATTCCAAAAGGGTTTTTTTTAAGCGGACAATTCTGTCAATCTCTTTGGGATTCTTTGTCATGAGATATAATATCAAAAGAAAAAAAAACTTTAATAATGAGGAGGAAAGGCAAGAAGCAAGGAATCTGATTATCTGGCTGATGTCACCGCAATGCACTCCTAGTGACAAAGGAAACAAATACTGGTCTGTGTGAAAGGGAATGACATACCTAAATCAATAACCTCTTTGTTATGTCAGCTGCTCACAGTGCCGCTGAAACCCAGTGCCTCTCAGGTGCACTGGGTGCAAATTTCCTCATTCCTAATCAGGTAGGAAGAGAGGGTGATGAGGTTATATTCCTCATATTAGGTATGTGCATGTACCATCAGTCAGATTTGATTGGTAATCAGATGGACAAATTTTAGTAAGTGGCTTTCCTTTGCCTTCTTCCTAGGTCAGCATGTGTGTGAGAGGGGAAGAGAGAGAAAGAGAGAGGGAGGGGAGGGAGAGAAGGGGAGAGGGGAGAGAATGAGGGGGAGAGAGAGAACCGGTCCGAACCGGAGGCAACCCACAACTGGACTAGAACTCACCATTTCTCAACCTCTAGCCCAACATCTTTAACCGCTACACCAAACTGACACATATTATGCCTCAAGGGTCAAAATAGCTGTCCTTCTGATTTATAATCCACAGTATCAACATTCTGTTCATAAAAGAGGGATTAGCCAGTCTATGTCTTGGGTTCAAGCGAAAGATGAGATTCCTACAAAAATGAAAGAGGTTTCAAAGGAAGCCCCACTCCCATCATGGCGAACCTATGGCACATGTGCCAGAGGTGGCATGCAGAGCCCTCTCTGTGGGCACGCACGTCATTGCCAGCTCCTCCTCTGGTTTCCAGCTGGCTGATCTTTAGGTTTGGTACTCGGTGCCAAAAACGTTCGCCATCACTGCCCTACTCTATTGATAGCAAACCTTTGGGGCTCATTGTGTCAAATATTTGGAAAATACCTAAATTAATTCTGCTTCCCTCTCTCTCTCTCTCTCTCTCACACACACACACACACACACACACACACACTCTCTCTCTCTCACACACACACACACAAACACACAAAAATGAGAAACAATGCTTTACATATTCATTTATTTTTTAAAAAAAATACAATCTATTCATATATGGAGTTATCTAGTGCATAAAAAATGTCAAAAACCCCCCCACAAAAATGAAATACAAGTAAAACAAACTCATTTTCAGAGGTTTTGCAGGCCTCGTGAGATCACAGTCCTCTCATGCAACTTCTGGAGGGTGCATCTCTGAAAATTGTGGGAGAGTAGGGTGTACTCTTGAGAGCTGTTGCCACGAGTTGGTGAATGCTGGCGTATCATGCAAAATGTTGTGTGTCCACAGTGATGGTTCGCCATCCCTGCTCTATACTTTACATTGTATTTGGATGGACTCTCTAGCCATAATTCATGGATAAAGCAACTGTTCCACATGAACTGGATCTGATGTTCTAATCTCACATTTGCCAGTTAAAAGCAACAAGAGTTTGGGATTTCTTCCACCACTGCTTTCTTCTCAACACAGTAAGGCCATGAGTTGGTTAAAAGTGAAACGAGAGAACCAAATATTGCATATTGCACTTCTGTGGTTTCCATTTCTCCCAAAGCAATATTTTAGAAAAGTGACTGCTAGGACAAAATTAAGGCAAGAATTCACAATGCAGCTATTACAAGCTTTCATGTTTATGTGAACAAAAGAATATGGCATGGAAAAATTAGAATCGTTTTGCCGGAAAGACCATTTAGCTGAATATTCTTTACTCCATGCACCAGAAATAAACAAGAAGAGAGAGGGAGGAGCATATTATTGAGCTCATATGCTAATTACTGAAGGTTTCCTTATTTGCCCAAAGAATTAAACAATCCATTAGATAAAGCACTGATTATTCTTAGCATAAGGACTTCCCAAATTATACTTTCTAAAGGGCTTATCATGGGAAGCTGTTGCCCATATCTATTCTTAGAAAACTGCTTTTTCAGTACAGTATTAGAAAGCAATGCTAAGTAATTAAGCACTTAGCTTGGGATAAACAAATTGTCATTCTTCATTGCTTGTATAGCTCTCCCAACCGGAAAGGTGCACTTAAGATCCCTCTCATCAGCTCTGTTATTTGTCAGTGCTGAAAAACAGGAATACAGCAGGATTGTTAGCCTCACTTTCCCCAATTAAATGTTAAACACACACTTACGAGGATACCTAAGAATCTGACCAGTGTGGATTTTCTATTGTACAGGTAATCCTCGACTTACAACCATTTATTTAATGACTGTTTGAAGTTACAGCAGCAAGGGAAAAAGTGAATCATAACCAGTCTTCACACTTACAACTTATCACAACATCTCCATGCTCGCTTGATCAAAATTCAGGCACTTGGCAACGGGCATGTATTTACAACAGCTGCCGTGTTCCACTTCCAAGATTGTGTGATCACCATTTGTGACTTTCCTAGCTGGCTTCCAACATAAGGGAAGACGGATTCACCTAATGACCTCATAACAACAGCAGTGAGCTGGTTAGCAACCAGAGCAAACGGGCTGTAATATCAGGCCTGATTTCCTTAATGACTGCCTTGCTTAGCAATGGAAATTCTAGTCACAGCAGTAGTCAAAATCAGAGGGCAATCTGCAGTTCAAAACTGCTTCTGAAAACAGGGCAGCAAACACTGAATGATAAAGCCAAGAAGACTGCTCTAAATGACTTGGAAATCAAATCTATTCAGTCCTGCAAATATTTTGAGAGCATGTGAAATCTTTACTAGAAGCAGGGGTGAAATGCTCCCGGTTCGGACAGCGATGAAGGTGGGTAGTTCGGAGAACAGGTAGCAAAAATCCCTGCCCCCGTCCTCCATTGCCCAGCTGAGCCGCACAATCATCAGAGGCTTTTCTTTTCTTTTTAAAAGCATTTTTTCTACAATCTCTTTGGCCGAAAAAATGCTTTTAAAAGTAAAAATAAAAGCCTCTGATGACCGCGTGGCTCAGCTGGGATCATCAGAGGCTTTTAAAAGCATTTTTTCTACAACTTCTTCGGCCGAAGAGGTTATAGAAAAAAATGTTTTTAAACGGAAAAAAAGCTTCTGTCGGTCAGGCAAGTCATCTGGGATCGTCAGAGGCTTTAAAAGCATTTTTTTTACAACCTCTTCAGCCGAAGAGGTTGTAGAAATAATGGTTTTAAAAGTTTTTTTTTTTAAAAAAGTTGGCCATGCCCACTCAGTCATATTACCCACCACCACCACCACCAAGCCACACCCACAGAACTGGTAGTAACAAATTTTACATTTCACCACTGACTAGAAGCAATTGGCACTCTGAAATCTTAAGGTAAATCTCACTTATTCTGACTTTTCATTGTTATGAAGGTGATTAAAAACTATCTTTCTCTGGTCTGTTAAGCAAGTCAAAGGCGAAGTAAGATCATAAGCACAACTGTGGTTTCACTTAGTGACCCCTTAGCTAAATGACTAAGCTGCGAGTCCCGATGGTGGTTGCTAACTATCCATAATCAGTTTGGGGTCTTCCCCCCTATTGAGATTTGCCGGTAAAGTCATTCACACAGTTTGTTATTTTTCTAGGAAGTTTCATATATTGGGTCTGATACATTGGGCCCTCGGATAGGCTGCTGTCTTGGCAAAGGATTCACATCCTGCAGAAGAATCCAAATTCATGAGATCAAAGTTGAATAATGTGATTGTTAGGATCCACCAACCTGGGAACAAACGGGGCATGTTTTGAATTCTTCAGAATTTTTCATTAGGCAAGATAAGATCAAAAAAACCCTAGGGAATATGGAAAAGGCTGTAATTTAAAAATTAGGCCAGAGGTACGGATAGAAGAGAATATTTGTAGCCCAGGACTGAACTGTGGAGTTTGCTGGTGCTCTCTTGAGTTTGGTGGTTTTTCCTGCAGACATTTCATTACCAACTAGGTATTGTCATCAGCACCCTTCTACCACTGATTATGTTACGTAGTTAGGTAATGAAACATCTGCAAGTAAATCACCAAGCTCAAGAGCACCATATAGACCAGATGTTTTTACTGTGACATGGCCTGCAGCTCCAAAACTGTTTCTGGAGAGCAGAGGTGGGCATGTATAGCCCCTTTATGACTTGTGGACTTCAATCAGTGGTGAAATGTAAAATTTGTTACTACCTGTTCTGTGGGCGTGGCTTGGTGGTGGAGGGGTAATGTGACTGGGTGGGCGTGGCCAACTTTTTTTTTTAACTTTTAAAAGCATTTTTTTCTACAACCTCTTCCAAAGAGGTTGCTTAAAAATGCTTTTAAAAGGCTCTGACGATCCCAGCTGAGCTGCACAATCATCAGAGGCATTTTTTTTTACTTTTAAAAACATTTTTTCAGCCGAAGAAAAAATGCTTTTAAAAGTAAAAAAAAAAAAATGCCTCTGATGATCAGAGGGCTCAGCTGGGCGTGGGGGACGGGGGTGTAGGGATTTTTGCTACCGGTTCTCCGAACCACCCATCTACATCGCTACTAGATTGGGTGATCTGGTCCAAACCGGGAGCATTTCACCCCTGACTTCAACCCCCAGAATTCAGGGAGTTGAAGTCCATATAGTTCCTAACCACTGTTGTAGAAGGAAGATAGAGTGACCTTTATGAACAGGAAGAAGAACTGCTGTTGAACCATAAGTTCTTCTGAACTTATGAACTCATAAGGTTACCTTCGAGACCGTCTCCTGCCACCAGTAGCCTCCCACCGGCCAGTCCGCTCCCACAGAGAGGGTCTCCTCAGGGTGCTATCGGCCAAATTATGTCGGCTGGCGACACCCAGGGGGAGGGCCTTCTCTGTGGGAGCTCCTACTCTCTGGAATGAACTGCCCCCAGAATTACGTGATAACACTGACCTCTGTGTATTCTGCTGAGCCCTCAAAACCTTTTTGTTCCGCCAGGCCGGGCTATCAATGTGAAGATTTTTAAATTGGTTTTAATCTGGGATTTTTAAATTTGGGGTTTTATATTAAGCCACATTATTTAATATTTTTAATTTTTAAATTGTTGTTTGTCTTGTGCTTTTAATTAGGCTGTGCACCGCCCCGAGTCCTTCAGGAGAGGGGCGGTATAGAAATAAAATTATTATTATTATTATTCACAGAAAACAAGCCCTTTCTAGTTCACACCAGGATTTTGTTACTACAGTTGTCCTGGCCTACATGGCACTGATTTCGATCTGGTGTACCTTATAGGGCTAACACGTCCATGATGGAAAATGTAGACTGAATATGTTGCTGTTTGTCATTGTTGTTTTTCTTTAATTACCTGGGGCCTCCCATCCAACTAATAACTATGGGTTATCAAACAGACCTATCTGTTCCAAATGTCCAAACTTGAAACTATAATTAATAACCAATTCAACCTTTCCGCCAATCAGAAGAGGTCAATTCTTACAAAGATGAGCAACTCCTTCCTCTAATTAGCCCTTACTGTTAAGACCTCTATCATAGCCTATAGCATATTGATTGGAGGGCTGAGTACAAGCAATGGTTGCCTCATATTGTTATAGTCTTAAATACCTTTAATAAATTACACTGATTGGTTTTTAATTATAGCCTCCACAACAACCACAATACATTCAGTCCAGAAGTTCCATCACGGAAATTAAGACTTAATAGATGTTTCCTTATGATTAGCTGTTGCAAAAATAGCGACACTGCATATTTTATTTCGAAGGACGTCTTCTCTTTCTGAGGAACCTTTTTTGAGGCAGCCATTGGAAAATTACAGTCATAAGAGATTTTAAAAACTACTCTCCCTCTCTCTCTCTCCCTCTTTCTTTCTCCCTCCCTCCCTCTCCTCCTACATCCCATAGCTTTGGTTTAAGGCAAATCCTTAACACAACAGTAAACACTACCGTATTTCCCCCGAAAATAAGCCCTCCTGTGAAAATGAACCCTCCCCCCAAAATAAGCCCTCCCTGAAAATATTTGAACATATGCGCAGCCAGTTCCCGCCATTTCCTCCGGTTAGGGTTAGGGAGACAGAGCTGAAAATCAGGTAATATGGCAAAAGGAGCCCCGTCTTGCTCCACGCGCCCCAAAATAATAAGACCTCCCCGAAAATAAGGCCAAGCGCTTATTTCAGGGTTCAAAAAAAATACAAGACAGGGTCTTATTTTTGGGGAAACACGGTAGGTATAAAAATTAATCACAACGTACCATATGCAACTCTACTTGCTCATGAAACTAATAAACAATAGTAATCAAAGTCAGAGTCAGAGTCAGAGCATAAAAATAAGGAACAACCAGTGCTGTCAGTATTAGACAAAATTTAATTTAAAAGTGGAAAGAAAAGCTACTTTTTCAGGATTATAGAACCAAGAGCAGTTGTTCTTAGGTTGCTGATTCGATTGTGGTTAGTCACATTTTTGCTTCTTGGAATCCAAATATGTCTGCGAAAAAGCAGGGTGGAACGATAGAATCACGAAAACAGAGCAACGCAAGCTGTATGCATGAAGTCATTGTTTGTGGCAAGGAGTGCCCTCACCACTTTTACAATTCACTGACCACAGAGGAGTTATAAACAAGGAAGCAGAATTTCCACTTGAGCTGAGCATGGAGGTGTGGCATTTGGTGAAGCTGGATGTTGAACTCTCAGTAAATTAAAAAATGGTATTTAGAAGAAATACATGGATCAAGGTCCAGTTCTCTATTTTTTTAGCCTAGAAAGTTCACTGCTTTTGCTTTAAGGAAGGTTTCAGGGAGAGAACATGCAGGTAATTTCAGCCTTAGCCAGGCAACAGGAAGCCCTTTCCAGATTAAATAGCATGTGTCTATGCAACTAATTCACTTAAAGCACATCGTAAACATTCCCTGAATCTCTTTGCACATTTCACCAGTTTTGGTCAATACAGCCTAACTGGAGCAAAGAGAAATTAGAAAGTGATTTGTTCCCTTCTTCAAATTCCTCTATAGCTTTTGATGAGCTAACCAGGTTCTTTTTTCGATAAAATGAAACTATGGATGCTTTTAATCAATGGGTCATAGCATTTCCCTTCCCCCCCCCCATTTAGAAAGGTATAGTCAATAGGTAAGTCAGTATGAAGATGCCACTCCACCCATCCCCAGGACCTCATTCAAGATTCATATATAGATCTTGCAAGACTTCAGCAAATCAGATTTCTGATTTTGAAAGGGAAGTCATCTCATTCATCCCCTACTTAGTGCCAGAATCTGCTATGAAACTATCCCCAGTTGACATCCATAGAGGTCCTCAATCATCCAGGTCATGGTTGTCCCAAAGATGTTTTTCAAAAGGCAACTAGACTTTCTTGGTTTTTTTCCTTGAAAACATATCAAAATTTTCAAAATTTCAAAATTTTGAAAACCTAATCTTGCGTAGCTTCTTCTCCAGTAATATTGAACTGCAAACTAGGACATACAAACTTTTGCCAGACGAATTCTTGAATACAGTTCATCTGTCTGGAACCTACACTGCATATCGGACATTAATACAATTGAAGGAGTCCAGAGATATTTCACAAGAAGAGTCCTCCACTCCTCTGTCTGCAATAAAATACCTTATGCCACCAGACTCAAAATTTTGGGCTTAAACAATTTAGAACTTCGCCATTTTCGGTCTGACCTAAGCATAGTACATAAAATCATCTGCTACAATGTCCTACCAGCCAATGAATACTTCAGCTTCAACCAAAACAATACAAGAGCACACAATAGATACAAACTCAAGGTAAATCGATCCAAACTAGACTGCAGAAAATACGACTTCAGTAACAGAGTTGTCAATGCCTGGAATGCACTACCTGACTCGGTGGTTTCTTCCCCAAAACTTTAATCTTAGACTGTCTACAGTAAACCTCACCCCATTCCTAAGGAGACTTTAAGAGGCGTGCATAAGTGTACCAGCATGCCTATCATCCCTGTCCTAATGTTTTCTATTATTCGTATCCTCTTCATGTATTTATAATTATGTTTACACTTGTATCTGTCATAAAATACATGCTTGACGAAAATAAATAAATAAAATAAATAAAAATTTCAATTCTCATGCAAGACACTTCTTGGAAAACTATCAAGAAAGTCCAGTTGCCTTTTGAAAAGCACTTTTGGGATCCTCAGTTGATGGTCATTCAGTATCTATTGGATAACCTCCAGTGGGGGAAATCCCCGTGTTGTCATGTGATAGCTTGTACATTCAGGAAGTTCTTCCTAATATCCTCCTTATAATTTGGATCTTGCCCCAGAGAGCAGTAGAGAATAAGCCCTGTTCTCCTCCTTGGGGACAGTTCTTCAAACCACAGTCTTTATTTTCCCTGTTTGAACACCTGCCCGTTCTTGCAGATTATTGTTTTATAATAATTGTAAACCATTATCAAATAACTCCTTATTTTCACACGCTAAATAAGCTCAGATTCTTTTGGTATTCTTCATAGGATTTGTTTTCTGGTAGCTCTCCTTTGACCTGGCTCCATACAGACAGTCCTCAACTTACAACAATAGGGGCCAGAATTTTCATTGCAAAGCAAGGTAGTTATTAAGTGAGTCATGCTCCGTTTTATGACCTTTTTGCCATGGCTGCTAAGCGAAACACCGCAATTATTAAATGAATCACAGAATTAGAGAATCATAGAGTTGGACGGGACCGTGGGTCACATGGTAGTTAAACGTATGCAGCTTTCCCCATTAACTTTGCTTGTTGGAAGTAGGCTGGGAAGGTGACAAACAGCAGTCACATGACCCCAGCACACTGCAACCTTCATACATATATGCCAATTGCCAGCCGCCCGAGTTTTGATCACATGACTATGGGGATGCTTCAACAGTCGTAAGTGCAAGGACCAGTCATAAGTCACTTTTTCAATGACGTTGTAACTCCACATGGTTGTTAAATGAATTCTTCTACTTCCATAAACTACTTACAACTCTGGGAATGGAAATGTGGCCTAATCTTAGAATGCAATGATGCAATATTATAGTTCCTACCAAGATGAAAGTATCCAGAGTAGCAAGTGAAACTGTACATGGAAAGAAAAGGGGGAAAAAATAGAGATATTATTAACAGTAGAAGAAACAGATTTACAGGCTACAAGAAAACACGGAAAAAATAGGCGTGGACCAGGGGTGTCAAACTTGATTTCTTTGAGGGCCTCATGAGGGTTGTGTTTGATCTCAGGGGGCCAGGGTGGGCATGGCCAGCTCAATGTCACTCGTGTCGGAGGCGTCTGTGGTGGCCCGAGTGCTCTGCCACCAAAAACGGCCTCCTGATCTCCGTTTTTGGCTGTGATGGCCTCCTGCAACCAGAGGTGGGTTTCAGCAGGTTCTGACCAATTCTGGAGAACCGGTAGCAGAAATTTTGAGTAGTTTGGAGAACCGGTAAATACCACCTCTGACTGGCCCCGCCCCCATATATTCTCTGCCTCCCGAGTCCCAGCTGATTGGAAGGAAATGGGGATTTTCAGTAACCTTCCCCTGGAGTGGGGTGGGAATGGAGATTTTACAGTATCCTTCCCCTGCCATGCCCATCAAGCCATGCCCACCAAGCCATGTCACGCCCACTGAGCGTGACAACCCCACAAAACCGGTAGTAAAAATTTTTGAAACCCACCACTGCCTGCAACCCTCTGTCAGCGAAAATGAAGCTCAGGAGGGCCGCGGTTCGCTGGCAGAGGCACCATGGGGCGATCCTTTGCTATTTCCAGGACAGCCCCGCAGGCCAAATTAAGCACCTCACTGGCCTGATCCAGGCCCCGGACCTTGAGTTTGACACCCCTGGTGCAGACAGTCTATTATTTTCTGCCTTCAACAGGGAGAATAGGAAAGGCAAGATTAGAAATCTAACTAAGGAATGATTAGCAAAGTCACAAAAACACCTTAGCTTCCCAGGTTTCTTCCCCTCTTTCCCCAATATTAATTCCTGTCCCTAGCTTTGTAATTAACTCCACATTCTCCTTCTTTTTTATAGCTAGCCTTATTCACCATCTTTTCTCCTACCAGTGTTTAGCATTTATAATTGCACTTTTCCCTCTCTCTCCATGCTAACATTCTTGTGAACAGGTGCCACAAAACTCCTGTTTGAAAGGCCAAAAGCTCTGCCCAATTTCCACGTGTGTGTGTGTGTATGATGCCACAAGGTGTGTCCTAAAGGGGTGGAGATCTCAATACGTCGGTGTGATGCTACTTTTGTCATTTCATCAAGGATCCATCCCTCTCCTCCCAGACATAACCGTGCGGTATTGATTTAGTTTTAGCCATAGTATGGAGGCATTTTGCCATTGTCTTTTTCTGCGATATTTTTCTACTTCCCAGTCTAGTTTACAGCCTAGGGTCTCCTGTTGGCCTCCCATCCATTTCCCCTCTTTAGTTTTTAAATTGTCTATGGGTTTTAAATTTTAAATTGCCTAATGGGTTTTTTAAATTTTCTGGGCCAAAAATTGTTTAATTCTTTTACAAATTTTAAATTTTGTATTGAAGTGTTTTTTATTCCTGGCTGTGCACCGCCCTGAGTCCACTTTGGAGAAGGGTGGTATACAAATTTAATAAACTAAACTAAACTAAACTAAACTAAACTAAACTAAACTAAACTAAACTAAACTAAACTAAACTAATGAGGCCTGAGTGTGCTTAGCTTGCCTCTGAGCCCAGACAAGGCCAGTAGCTTGGTAAATATTATGACTCCCATCCCACGAGTAGATAAGGGATTACCCATATAATAGACTATGAAGTATCAACTATTGCAGTTGTATGTTTTCCATTTAGGTAGCAGGTAGGAACACTCCTGTGGCAAGGAAAATAAATCCAGAGAGCCAAAGATTGTGCCACGCCTTTCACGTACTTCTTCTTATTCTCCCCAATCCAAACATCACCATAATAATGGCCAGAGTTTTGTAGTGAGGCCCTTGGTAATCTCCTTTTAAGTGCAGCCTGAGTTGTGGCTTTGGGATTTCCTCTCAGTCATTATACGGAAATGCTGCTCTCCTGTTTCATGGCCGTGGAATGCCATCTCCGCTTGGCTCCCCACCCACCCACACACCACCCATCCTCATTTGCTAGGCAGGTCAGCGTCATCGCCCAGAGCTATTTTTGGTCCCCACGTGCGGTCAAATAATGGGTCAAATAATGGGCGTCATCAGGACGCTCGTTCGGGCATTTAGATCCCTGTGCTTGGAGAGAAAGCCGCTCCAAAGGGATCAGCCCAGAATTTTATGCACTGACTCAAGCTGGGAATTGAAGAGGAAGTGGGGCTCAGAGGCTCGCCTTGCCCCAAGGCCTCTAGGATGCCAAAAAGCTTCTTTCATTATAAGAAAAACACAGACTGTCACTGCAGCTTGGAAACAACAATAGGGATGCGCCTGGGTTGTATAAGAAGAGTCAGATCCTTTCTGACCCAGCTTCTGGGGTGGCTCACGTGAGAGTTTCATTTTCTCCAAGGTAGTTTTGGAAGGACCGTGGGTGGCATTTTTCTCCTCATTCTCATGCGTGATCTCTCATCTATCCACCTACCTACCTGCCTACCTTACATTTTGACTGGAGTAACTCTAGCCACCTCGCACACACACACAAGAGACAAATAAAAACATACAAATAAAGCAAGAAAATAAAAATGGACATTTCTGTAGAAGGAAAGGTAAAGGTAAAGGTTCCTCTCGCACATAGGTGCGAGTCGTTCCTGGCTCTAGGGGGCGATACTCATCTCCGTTTCAAAGCCGAAGAGCCAGCGCTATCCAAAGACGTCTCCGTGGTCATGTGGCCAGTATGGCTAAACGACAAAGGCTCACGGAATGCTGTTATCTTCCCACCAAAGGTGGTCCCTATTTTTCTACTTGCATTTTTTACGAACTGCTAGGTTGGCAGAAGCTGGGTCAAGTAACTGGAGCTCACCCCATTACGCGGCACTAAGAATTCGAACCTAGAAAGGACAAGCCAGATGTAGTCATGGCCAGTAAGCCAAGGTATGCTGACAGGAAATGTGGTTGAAACAAAGTCAAGATGGTGGCCACAACAGCATATCATAAAGCTGAAAAATAATGCACAAAAAAACAGACAGAACCTTGATCATATATGCCTGCAGATAGCCTGGTAACAGGGAGAAGATCACCACTCCTAATCCAGGAGTTTCGTGGTTTACAACACTGTTTCACAATCTTAGAAGCTTTAAAATCTGTGGACTTCAATTCCCCAAATTCCCCAACTAGTTTGACTCCCCAGATTCCTCAGTCAGCTCAATTCCCAGACTTCCTCAGTCAATCATTGTGCATTTTCTCCCTCAAAATTATGGGAATTTTGCTCGCCAGGTGTAATACGGATGGGATCAGTGGTGGGTTGCCCCCCGGTTTGGACCGGTTTGCAAGAACCGGTAGTAAAACCGGCGGGAGTCTCTGACCCCAACCTCATCAGGAAGCTTCTGCGTGTGCACAGCCCTGTTGTGAACCGGTAGTAAAGGTAAGTAGAACCCACCCCTGGTAGAGATGATCTCTTTTCACACAGTGGTTTGAGGCTGCTATAAAGACCAGGGTTTGGAGATAGACATGGAGAACCGGTAGCAGAAATTTTGAGCAGTTCAGAAAACCGGCAAATACCACCTCTGGCTGGTCCCAGAGTGGGATCAGAATGGAGATTTTTCAATATCCTTCCCCCAGGAGTGGGGAGGGGATGGGGATTTTACAGTATCCTTCCCCTGGAGTGGGGTGGGAATGGAGATTTTGCTTCCCCTGCCACGCCCACCAAGCCATGCCCATCAAGCCACACCAAGTCCACTAAGCCACGCCCACAGAACAGGTAGTAAAAAAATTTGGATTTCACCACTGGTACAAACCCAAACAAGTGGGTTTATTCAGCCAGACCTACACCAGTGGTGGGTTGCCTCCAGTTCGCACCGGTTCTATAGAACCGGTAGTAAAATCGGTGGGAGGCTCTGCCCACCGACTCTGATGTCATCAAAATGTTTCGTGAGTGCGAGCACGCAGCCCCGTTGCAAACCGGTAGTAAAGGTAAGTAGAACACCCCCCCCCCCCGACCTACATTAACCAGGAATAACATAACAAATTCCGGAGACTAAATGTGATTTATTTTTACTTCAATTCCAATCATTTCTCTCCCTCCATTTCATGACTGCTTTATCCTACAAAGACTTCTGCAGAATCAAAGTATGTCAGCTTTGCTGCAGATCTGGCATGGCCTTATCAAAGTTTATCACTGACTCTGGAATGTTTATGACAAGGTGGTAGGACTGGAAAAGCTACGTTTCTGGAACGTGGTTACATAATCGTAACACACTGTGAAGTACAAATCTTGCCTCTCCCATCAGAGCTTGTGATTTCTAATCTGGGGCTGTGGACACGCTGATTATGTAACAGGGCTGATGCCTTGAGAACAAGTACATCTGAATTGAAGGGGAGCAATTAGCATGCTAATTTATAAAGCTCGTTCCCTGAAGAACTCTCCCAGGTTTGTTGAAACATATTAGAAAAATCCGTTGAGGCTCAGACAAGAACTGAGAGAAATGAATCAGCCAATGCAGGATGGTTGTCTGTCTGTCTGGTGAACTAACTCAGGGTTGAAGCTTGGCTCCAGCTTCTGATTGCTCTGTGACCAGGCAGCAGATAATCCCAAAATAGATTATTCCTGCTGTAAACTGCTGTGTATTCAGATTCACCGACAAATATATGTCTGATGAACTTTTTCTAACTAGTAGCTTCCAATTGCACTATAGTTAAAGGGCAAAGAAGCCACAATTTTCCCTGTTGAAGGTTGCATTCCGTTAGGAATTATTTGAAAACACCCAGTCAGGCGGTGGGGAGGAAGGGTGCTCAAGCATAGACTTAGCCTCGAACCAGGGGTGAAATGCTGCCGGTTCGGACCGGATCACCCGATCCAGTAGCGATGGTGGCGGGTGGTTCAGAGAGCCGGTAGCAAAAATCCCTGCCCCCCCCCCGATGCCCAGCTGAACTGCACGATCATCAGAGGCTTTTTTTTTTACTTTTAAAAGCATTTTTTCTACAACCTCTTCTGACGAAAAAATGCTTTTAAAAGTACAAAAAAAAAGCCTCTGATGATTGTGTGCCACAGCTGGGATCGTCAGAGGCTTTTCAAAGCATTTTTTTCTGCAACCTCTTGGCCAAAGAGGTGGTTAAAAAAATGCTTTGAAAAGTCTCTGACGATCCCAGCTGAGTTGCCTGATCTGCAGAAGCTTTTCAAAGCATTAGAAAAAATGCTTTGAAAAGTTAAAAAAAAAAAAAAAGTTGGCCAAGCCCACTCAGTCACATTACCTCCTCCCCCCACCAAGCCACACCCACAGAACCGGTAGTAACAAATTCTACATTACACCCCTGCCTCAAACCCTTGCACAGCCTCAAGACAGCCAGAACTGAGCCTTATCTATCTGTTCCAAGGCTGAGGCTGGCGGTCTGGGGAGATTCCTGTATAATAGGCAGAATATAATAAAGTTGTTAGCTTGAACTATGCATGCGTGGACTAGAAGACCTCCAAGGTTCCTTCTAGCCCTTTGACTCTATATTCCCCTTCCAATTGCTCTACCAGATGATAATGTCAGGCAAGGGGAGATATCCAAATCATCATGACACAAATCACACCATGTCTATATAAGAGCAGCCCCATCCTGATGCTTTTCAGTTATTCTGAATTTGAAGTGCTATAAGCCTCTTGCTAGCATGGTCAACACATCTGAAAGGCAGTAGATTGGGAAAGATTATATTAGACATTACACGAAAATGAAACAGATTTCAGAAGACCTTTTACTCTTTGTCCCATAAATTCTGTTTAAGAATTAAATAGCCAGGGATGGGCTTCGAAAATTTTAGCAAGGGGTTCTCTGCCCAGTTGTGACCATGGTGGGCGTGGCCTAGTTGGCCTCCTGCACCATGGGGAGGGGGCATTTTTGCCATCCCTGGGCTGTGGAGGCTTTCCTTGAGCCTCCGGGAGAGTGAAAGCCTCCCCAGACTCCGGAGGCCCTCTGGGAACTTCCGGTAGGCCCATTTTTCACCCTCCCCAAGCCTCTGTGAATGCCCTGCACTTACCTGCATCCAAAATGGGCCACGTAGGGACTCCTGGGAGGGGCGGGATGGAGTGGGTGGAGCCAGCCAGGAGTGGGATTTGGCGGTTCTCCAGACTGCACAGAATCTTAACTAGAGGTTCTTCCTTCCTTCCTTTCTTCCTTCCTTCCTTCCTTCCTTTCTCTTTCTACCACCATCTTTCAAATTTTCACATTTCTGAATCGCTCATCTCCCCTCAAAAAGGGACCATATTCCAACAGATCTGGATATTTTTCCACATCTTTGACTTTAGCTCAGAAGTTTGTTTACCAAAAGCAAATATTTCTGTTGCTATTTGGACAACAGGCTACCATAATTTCAAGTCTCCCCCCCACCCACCCACACACACATATTCCTGGAAAATTCTGTAAGATAGGAATGGCAGGTGGATCAGAGGGCCCAGCAAATTAGAAGTGGAAGGGAACAGATTGTTTTTAAGAGCTGGAATAGCAGGAGCAAGGAGCAATCGGCACACAAAATGTGTGTACAAAAGCATTCCTGGCCACAACTGCCACTTTATTTATTTATTAATCATTTATTTATTAATTAATCACATTTCTATGCCTCCCACTCTTCGAGGACTCTGGGCATCTTACAGCAATCGACAGTATACTAAATAGCATATTGCCTCCAACAATCTGAGTCCTCATTATACCACCTCGGAAGGATGGATGGTGAGTCAACCTTGAGCTGGTGAGATTTGATCTGCTGAACTAGCAGTCAGCTGAAGTAGCTGCAGTACAGCACTGTAACCACTGCACCACCTCGGCTCTTGCACTTGCTCCTCAAGCATGAGCTATAAGTCCAAGAAGGCACTCAGATCTGATACCAACTCTGATGGGCTAAGTGTAACCTCATTTAAAATCAACAAGAAAATACTAGATATGAGTGGCCCTAAAACCCAGGGACGCGTGGCTCAGTGGCTAAGACGCTGAGTTTGTCTATCAAAAGGGACCATCTTTGATGGGAAAGTAACACAATTCTGTGTGCCTTTGGCATTTAGTTATGCCAGCCACATGACCACGGAGACGTCTTTGGACAGCGCTGGCTCTTCCGCTTTAGTTTTATTAGATTATTTTATTAGATATATTAGATTATTAGCTTTGAAATGGAGATGAGCACCACCCCCTAGAGTTGGGAACGACTAGCACATATGTGCGAGGGGAACCTTTACCTTTACCTTTAAAACCCGGAGTCACTCAAACTTGACAAAGTTGAGTCTACGCTGGTTGCTTCTTATCCAGCCTCTGGAGCCCCCAGGCATGGATAAAGAACTTCAACAGCATCTCTTGGACAGCCTGGAGCAGACATCTACAACTATATAGTATGTCATCAGCACACTAATGAATCATCGCCCTGTGCCAAGAGTTAATTTCATGAATAATCTAGGATGCCTGAAGACCGACTTATCTGTCATCGTTCTTCCATGATCTGCCAGAATTCTTTGAATTCTGCTTACATCAGGTGATGAAGAATATGTGACTTCTCTCATTCTCATCCTTTTGCTCACCCAAAAAAGGGGTTTGTGAGATGGGAAAGGACGTGACTGACAGAATTAGAGACTGGGAAAGTTGTAGATGCCTTGTGTCCCGTTTCAGAAGTATGCATTGAAAAATGAAAGAGCGCACTACAATTGGCAACCTGTTTCTTGAACAATCTTGCCCCCAGAACATTTTTCCTGGTCTCTGGATATTTGTCACTTGCTCCGGGATAAGCAAGAAAAAAAGATTCCAAGAAATCAGATTATTTTTTAAGAGCTGGGATGATCAGGGGCAAAGAACTGATTTGATAGAAAAAGGATGAGCACTCCTAAATTTAGCAGTAGTCTTGCAGCATAGAGCAAAGGCCCTCACCCATTCCTGTAGGGCAGAGGTACAAAGCACAACTGGAAAGAAAATACATACCCTCCACCTGCAAACTGCATTCCATCCCTCTTCTGGCAGTGACTATGTTCAATGTACAAAAATTTATTACAGCCACCAACCTCCAATTGTACACAAATCTTGTCTGCGCCAAGGGGCCAAGGGGCGTTGTACTACAGTACTGTCAGTTTTGCTTTAAATTCTTAGAACTTAGACTAACTTGATTGTCACTTTAAATGTACACTAATCTGCATACATTAAAATGAAATATTGTTGCATACAGCTCTCAAAAGGTCTCCACCTCCAATACACGCTACATAAACATGACAAAACAAACAAACAAACAAACAAACAAATACAAAATGATGCATATTAATATCCTTCTGCAGCAAATATTAGTATTGCAGTACGGCATGCTTGCCTGGAAAGCAGCATTATTGGTTCTCACCTATAAAATATATATATTCTTCAACATGCAACCACAATTAGGACCAGAATTTCCATTGCTAAGCAAGCTGGTTGTTAAATGAACTGTGCTCAGTTTTTAAGCGAATCACTGCAGTTAAGTGAATTATACAGTCATTAAGCGAATTCAGCTTCCCGCATTGACCTAAAGGTCATAAGTGACAATTAGATGACCCTGGAATGCTGTGACCTTTATAAATACATGCTGGTTACCAGATGCTCAAGGTTTTGTTTTGTTTTGTTTTTTTAATTTAAAAAGTTTTTTATTAAATATACAGTAGAAAACATAGTGGGACTTTTCTGGTTCAAACATTTCCATCAAGTTTTACCTTACAACAAATACAATTCATATTCAATACATAAATATGTACAGTCTATCAAAATTCCGAGACCTAAATCTCTTCGACTGTGAAAATTACTTTCAATACCAATACAATTCCTATCACATAATACTAACATAATAATTTTCGAACTCTTAACTTATCAATATTTCTTTATCCCGACATTCCTCCTCTTCTCCTAAGTGCTCAAGTTTTGATCACATGATCGCGGGGGTACTGCAACAATTATAAATGCAAGAACCAATTATAATCATTTTGGGGGGGGCGTTGTAACTTTGAACAGCCGCTAAATGAATGATTATAAATTGAAGACTACCTGGAGGTGCCTGGGGCCCGGATACATATACCAGTCCCCTACAGGATCCCAGAAATTTTAAGGAGAAATTTTCTGACAGTGAGAGCTGTTAGAAAATTTGACAGCTTCAGAAAACCAATGGAACAGAAGTTGCCTTCAGAAGTTGTGGGAGCTTCATCACTGGAAGCTTTCAAGAAGACACTGGACTGCCATTTGCCAAAAATGGTGTAAGGTCTCCTGCTTAGGTAGGGGGTTGGACTAGATGACCTACAAGATCCCTTCCAACTCTGTTATTCTGTCAGAAAAGTCTCTGTTCAGCTTCCAATTCATTTTTTTCCCTAAAATGGTCAATTAGGGAAGGGACATCACCATTGTTATTCTGGTGTGGGAAAAAGGGAAGAATCGGGAGCCAATTTAGAGAAGACAATCCAGTATCTCTGGTGTGATGAAGATCCTATTAGAGCAGTGTTTCTCAAACTTGGTAGCTTGAAGATGGGTGGACTTCAACTCCCAGAATCCCCCAGCCAGCAGCGCTGGCTGGGGGATTCTGGAACTTGAAGTCCACCCATCTTCAAGCTTCCAAGGTTGAGAAACACTGTATTAGAGCAATTGATTCCAACCTGGTGTCTTGCATCTTCCAGATATACAGGGGCTCAACTCCCAGTTTTCCAACTGGCGGTGCCAAAAGATCTGGAGGATGCCAGGTTGAGGATGGCTCAGTTATAGTTTATGGTTGTGATGGAGGAGCTTTTGTGTTTCTAGAGCAGGGGTCTCCAAACTTGGCAACTTTAAGACTTGTAGACTTCAACTCCCACAATTCCCCAGCCAACCATGCTGGCTGTGGAATTGTGGGAGTTGAAGTCCCCAAGTCCTAAAGTTGCCAAGTTTGGAGATCCCTGTTCTAGAGCTTCCTCTGGAAGCAGGGGAAGTCACAAGCAGGGCCAAAGTCAATGGAGACAAGATATTTCTTTTGTTCTGTTTTTTTGCGGCACCTCTCTTTCTCACTCTATTTTTTTTCACTTGCATGAGTTGGAAGAGACACAAGAATCCAGTCTAGATCTTTGAATTTCAGTTAATTGCTGAACAACATCCTCCAGCCATCTGGGCAATGGACAGGTTTAAGGGGTGTAACACAAGTTATGTGATACATAAAAATAGGAAAAATCCAGAGATTGGCATGAATGTCTCTGGAAACCAATTACTTGACAGTGGTTGCTTTCTTCTCTTTAGACACAGGGCTGCCCCACTCTTGCCAGCTAATTGTCTCCTCCCAACAGTGGTGGGTTTCAAAATTTTTTATTACAGGTTCTGTGGGTATGGCTTGGGGGGTGTGGCTTGGTGGCCGTGGCAGGGAAAGGATACTGTAAAATCTCCATTCCCACCCCACTCCCGGGGAAGGATATTGTAAAATCTCCATACCTTCCCCACTCCAGAGGAAGGATACTGCAAAATCCCCATTTCCTCCCGATCAGCTGGGACTCGGGAGGCAGAGAATAGATGGGGGTGGGGCCAGTCAGAGGTGGTATTTACCGGTTCTCCGAATTACTCAAAATTTCCGCTACCGGTTCTCCAGAACTGGTCAGAACCTGCTGAATACCACCTCTGCCTCCTAGGTACATACCGGATTTGGAGAGGGTGATGATACCTTGTTTCAAGAAAGATCTATAGCTTTAATTATTGATTTTCGTACTAATAGAGGTCCTAATGCCAATAGTGCTTTAATGTACCTGGTGGTGCAGTGGACTAAACTGCTGCTGTTAAAGTAGTACTTAGCTGCCAGCTGCCTGCAATTACTGCGAGTTCAATTCTCACCAGGCTCAAGGTTGACTCAGCCTTCCATCCTTTCGAGGTAGGTAAAATGAGGACCCAGTTTGTGGGGGCAATAAGCTGACTTTGTATAAAATAGAACACTGCTCGGGGGTGGGGGGGGGGGGAAGCCCTACTAAGCAGGTATATACAAAAGTATGAAGGCTATTGCTTAACGCATTGTAAGCTGCCCTGAGTCTCCAGAGAAGGGCGGCATATATAAATAGGACTAATAAATAAATAAATAAAAAATAAATGTGGATATTTACAGGACTCTAAAGGCAACTAGTTATATAAAGATCTCTGCCCGGTTTGAGGTGGAACAGAAGGCAGGATAAGTTCATGAGGTGGTTGGAGGCTTAAGCCCATGAACAAAAGGGAGAACATTGGACAAGAGAGATGTTGGGGAGCCTTCCTCTGTGACCTGGAGTTTAGTCTGTCAACAAGCTGACACATTGGGAGGAAATATTTTCAGAGCAATTACTTAAGATCCCAGAGAGAAAGAATAGTTGGGATAGTTATTATTAACAGCTCTGCTGTAATAGAACTGAAACACCTGAATAAATAAAGTTACAAGGTCTGAGTGATTAACTTTATATTTTAAGCTCATGAGCTCCCTTAGAGTCAAAAACATGAGGTAAGATGCTCCTACATTAAACCACCCCAACCTGAGGCCTTCCAGACAAGTTGGGACTTCAGTTCCTGGAATTCTTAGCCATGAAATCAATTGCCATAAACGCTTAGAAACACATTCTTACTTTTTTATGGCCAAGGGAGATCAGGTTAGTCCTGCTTCTACTGTCTTTCTGTTAAGAATCCAAGTCGATGTTGAAGCAGGTTGGCCATGAGCCAGAGAAGACCTGGTGCATTCTGTTCTGCCAGTCATGTATTGTACTGATCCAAATTATCTTCTTTCCAAATCGATGGCTCAAACCAAATTATGCATAATGTAAATGGTTTGGATTTTCTTCAGACCAGCCGGTTATAGTTTACGATTTAGTTGTGTGTGAGAAAGGTCTATGGTTCCCCAGGCTACAGAATGTATTTTATCTTCTGCAAGATTCAACTCATCAAAGGGGGGGGGGGAGAATTAACCCTCCCCCATTCTCTCCTTCTTCCCCATATCAAAATACGGCTTACTAGATTGCAAAACATGCCAATGACGGTGTTTGTTCTTTCCACATTTAATTTGATAGTTTGGTTCCATATTCTATGGCCCACCCAAGTTTGTAATTGGTTTATGATAATCCTGCCCTGCAGTGGAAAAAAAACAATTAAGTAAAAGTCACTTGAGCTTCAGGCATGTGTTGATTGAAAGCAGTTCTGCAAAGGCAACGGAACAGAATCCAAACCAAGCAGTTTCCTTCCATTACACCTGGGCCTCAACCAGAGCCAGCACACCCTGGAGCAGGAAAAGCCCATATCCTGTTATTTGATCCACCCAGTCTCTAATCTGCCCATTTATGCTGTAAAAAGTTGGCATTTCCTGCCACAATCGGAGGGGCTTTTATACCCTGAACAAATAAAAAATGGGAAGACTAACAAGCCTGCCCCCATTTGTGCAAGAGTGAGTTAGGGGAATGATAAGTTTTCCAAAGTCCCCTGAAGTCCTGTTGCATTGTGGGAAATTAATGGCTGCCAAGTCTAACCCTTAGCAAAAAAAAAAAATACTCAGCCAGGAAGGAATGGAAATATTACTCCCAAAATTAAAGGACTTTGGGGCTTTAACATTAACAGATGATGATACTTCAAGGTACTAGTTCTCACCTATAAGGCCCTACATGGTTTAGGTCCAGGATATTTACAGGACCTTCTGCCTGCTTCCCACCGTCCTGTTCGCTCACATAGGGCCGCTCTCCTCAGGGTCCCGATGGCGAGCCAATATCATCTAGTGGTGCCCAGGGGTAGGGCATTCTCTGTGGGTGCTTCCACCCTCTGGAATGAATTACCTACCGAGCTCCGGACGGCTCCTGATCTCCGCTCCTTTCGTCGGGAGCTGAAGACTTGGCTGTTCAAGCAAATAGGCTGACTCTGATTCTGGGTTTATTATTTATCATTAATTAGTTATTTGATTTAAAATGTGATTTTATTGTACATGTTTCTTAACTTGTGTTCACCGCCCTGAGTCCTTTGGGAGAAGGGTGGCATATAAATACATGTAATAAATAAATAAATAAATAAATAAATAAATAAATAAATAAAGTGTTAATAAAGAATGTGGATATTGAGAAACAAAAGGAACTGATGGGGAAAAAAATTGCTCTTCAGATTGAGAAAAAAATGAAATACTTGAATATCACTATGACTAATAGAAATTATATGTTATGGGGAAGAAAAGGAGGTAGTGACAGATTTTATTTTCCTGGGCTCCAAGATCACTGCAGATGGGGACTGCAGCCAAGAAATTAAAAGACGCATGTTCCTGGGGAGGAAAGCTATGGCAAATCTAGACAGCTTACTAAAAAGCAGACACATCACTCTGCCAACAAAAGTGTGTATAGTCAAGGCTATGGTTTTCCCAGTTGCAATGTATGGCTGTGAAAGTTGGACCATAAGAAAGGCTGAGCGCCAAAGAATTGAGGACTTTGAACTCTAGTGCTGGAGAAGACTCCTATGAGTCCCTTGGACTGCAAGGCGATCAAACCGGTCAGTCCTAGAGGAGATCAACCCTGACTGCTCTTTAGAAGACCAGATCCTGAAGATGAAACTCAAATATTTGGCCACCTAATGAGAAGAAGGATTCACTGGAGAAGAGCCTAATGCTAGGAAAGATGGAGGGCAAAAGAAGAAGGGGATGACAGAGAACGAGCTGGCTGGATGGAGTCACCGAAGCAGTAGGCATGAGCTTAAATGGACTCCAGGGGATGGTAGAGGACAGGAAGGCCTGAAGGAATGTTGCCCATGGAGTCACGATGGGTCGGACACGACTTCGCAACTAACAACAACAACAACAAATGTTGTACCACAATAATTATGTTAGGACATGGAATAAAATCAAGAAGGATATTTTAACATGGGAGAAATTACAATTGCCATTGCTGGGGATAATTTCTCACTCACGCTCACTAAGCCACCCCCACAGAACCAGTAGTAAAAATATTTGGATTTCACCACTGAGCTGAACTATGTACAAACAATGAAAAATGTAATTGCTAAAATGTCCAAACTTTTATTGAAATTTGAAAGGGGAGAAGAACAAGGGAAACAGTATTTATAAAACGGGCTAAGAAGCCGTTTTATAAGAATATACTGATGGGACAGAAGGAAAATATGTGGTTAAAAAAGACTGAAATGTACACTATGTTATAACTTAAAAAGAGAAATTTTATAAAATGATGTACCTGGCAGGTCTGCCCCAGCTTGGACGTCCTCTCTCCCTATTTTCCCATTCCCCCTCCCCACATTTTATGGCAGGTTGCCATCAAAAGCGAAGCACAGCAGGGCTGAAGCAGTTTGATGGCAGATCTGACGGTACCATCGGTATATAATTCCAGAAAAACACCAGACCTAGATTAGATTGGCCTTATGCCTGATGCAAAAGAGCTTTTCTTCCTCCTTTCCTCTACCCACCCTTTTCAAAGAATCATAAAAGTTGAAAGCACCGTCAACTCTACCCACTACTTTCTAAAAACTTCAAAGCCTCTATTTGCCTACCTAATGCTGCACCCATCTCACAATTCAACGTGATTCTTCCCATCTGCCTCTTTGGATAGAACTTTGCTTCCAGTCCTCTGTCCATCTTTGGCTCCATTCCATCTTCAGGTCAAGCCTGAAGGCTGCGTTGTGGTTAATTTTAGATTTGGATTGCTTTGTTGTTGTTGCTTGTTGTGTTATGAAAACCCTACCTTTTTGGCTACTGAATGGTTCGGTGTTTTATGTGAAACCAGAAAATCAATTAGTTCCTTTTAAAAAAACACACGCATGTAGTATAAACAGTATTAAAAAGTAGCACCCAGAGCTGTGTAGGAAACCCACCCCTCTCCTAGGAAAATGAAATATTCTAGGAAATATTAAAAAGGCAGAATATTATATTTTCTCTAAAGGAGAAACATGTTTCTAAAGACAAACTCAGAGCCTCAGCTCCCTGCCCCCCTCTCCCCCAGCAGATATTTTGGTGTCAACAAGAGGTGGGTTTCAGCAGGTTCTGACCAGTTCTGGAGAACCGGTAGCGAAAATTTTGAATAGTTCAAAGAACCGGTAGTAAAAATTCTGACTGGCCCCACCCCCATCTATTCTCTGCCTCCTAAGTCCCAGTTGATTGGGAGGAAATGGGGATTTTGCATTATCCTTCCCCTGGATTGGGGAGGGAATAGAGATTTTACAGTATCCTGCCATGCCCACCAAGCCACACCCACAGAACCGGTAGTAAAAAATTTTGAAACCCACCACTGGTGTCAACCTATCTACAAGTCAAAGGCTGGGCCAGTTTATCTATAACACAAAAGACGGGGCCCTCAGGACATGATAGGATTAGCCCTCACTCAAGATCCAAACCAGGACAAAGCCATTAAACCATAATAGGAATTGCCCAAAGCCCTTTCATTACATCATCACCCAGCAAGATGCAACCAGGCCTGGGAGTCTGACAACCAATCAGAGTACATTTCTTACACAGGAACAGGAAGCTCCAAGGTGGGGCCCAAGAGAGGGTATTAATCTCTCTCCCTCTCTCACCTATGTGCTCTTTTTTTGCCCAGGATCTCAAACCATGTGGTCCTGACTCCTATCCACCATTAAACCATCTTTCCAAGCAGTCTCCATGTTTCCAGTGTCTTTCATCTCATTTGGAATTGAACCCAGATGGACATTTCTTCCAACAGCTGGATGCAGTATTCAAAGTGGGGTTTGACTATGACTTCCTGTGATTTGGAAAGTACTCTTCTTACTGCTGCAACCTAAAATTGAATCTGACACATCACATCTCTAATTCCTAGCCACTCTATAATTTATTGTATAAGACCGTAATTAAAGCTCAGTAATTAGAACACAAAACACCGGAGTTCCCAAATGAACAGCCTGGAGTCTTCACAGCTTCCTGGAAGGCCAGTAAGGTTGAGGTGTCCATATCTCTGGGGAGAGGATTTTTCCATAGGGTAGATGTTATGAACAGAGAAGGTGTGTTTCAACTATGCACAGGAAAAAGAACCATCATTATACTTTCATGTTGTCCTTTCTACAAACAATAAACCTATTTAGGGCTCCAAGAAACCCTGGAATGTAAATGGGAATTTAGATTCAGTCTCATTAAGAAAAAGATTATTTTCGTGTGGACTATTACCAAGCCAGACATTTCTGACTTAGTTTCTCTAAGATGCAAAAGAGAGCCACAAAAAATGATGAGTTCCTGTAGGAAATTAACACCCACCCCTCTCCTAGGAAAATGAGATATTTTAGGAAGTATTAAAAGGGCAGAATATTTCCCCTAAAAGGAAGGCAGAAACTCAACCCCCACCACCACCTTTGTCAATGGGCCATTAAGGCCTGGGCCAGACTATTCTACGTAACGAGAGATCTACCTCCTTCAGGCAGAGCCATAGTAGGAATTGCCCAAAGCCCTTTCATTTCATCATCACCCAGCAAGGCTCAACCAAACTTGGGACTCAAAAGACAACCTACAAAGTTACCCCTGCATGGCCCCATGGGAGTCTGACAACCAATAAGAACACAAGCTCAAATTCAAAGCCCAACAGAGGACATAAAATCCAGGCACTCTCAGCATCTCTGCCCTTTTTTCACCCAAGATCTCCAAGCAGAGGTGGATTTCAGCAGGTTCTGACCAGTTCTGGAGAACCGGTAGAAGAAATGTTGAGTACTTTGGAGAACCAGTAGTAAAAATTCTGACTGGCCCTGCCCCCATCTATTCTCTGCCTCCCAAGTCCCAGCTGATCAGGAGGAAATGGGGATTTTGCAGTAGCCTTCCCCTGGATTGGGGACGGAATGGAGATTTTACAGTATTCTTCCCCTGCCATGCCCACCAAGCCACACCCACAGAACCGGTACCGTGTTTCCCCGAAAATAAGACCCTGTCTTATATTTTTTTGGAACCCCGAAATAAGCACTTGGCCTTACTTTCAGGGAGGTTTATTATTTTGGAGTGTGTGGAGCAAAATGGGTCTCCTTTTGCCGTCTTACCTGATTTCCAGCTCTGCATTTCAATATTTTTGGGAAGGGCTTATTTTCAGGGAGAGGCTTATTTTAGTGCATGCGCTCAAAAGCCTGATTGGGCTTTATTATCAGAGGATGTCTTATTTTCGGGGGAACAGGGTAGTAAACATTTTGAAACCCACCACTGTCTCCAAGGCATGTGATCCTGTTCATCAATAAACCTTCTTTCGAAGCAATTTCCATGAATCCAGTTAGTGTCTTTTTCCCCACTTGGAACTGAACCCAGAAGGATATTTCTTTCAACAGTCCCAAAGGTGCTGTTCTTTTTAAGGTAACTGGACTTTTGGGGGGGTTTTCCTTGAAAACATTTTGCTTCTCACCCAAGAAATATCTTCAATTCCCAGATGCTGTGGTTGTTTGTTGTGTTATGAAAGCCCTATCTTTTGAGCTAATGAATGGTCCCATGTTTTATGTGAACCAGAAAATAAACCAGTTCCTTAAACAAATTGAACTGAAGAAGCTTTTTGGATGAGAAGAGAAACATTTTCAAGGGAAAAAAAACCCCAAGAAAGTCAAAAATTGCCTTTTGAAAAGCATCCTTGGCATGATCATGATCTGGATGATTGAGAATGTCCATAGACAAAATCAAAAAAACAAAAAACCGATGAGGAGTTTAGAAGTTACATTTTATGAATAACGATTAACAGAACTAGGGATTATCCGTAAGAAAAGAAGGTTCAGTAGAGACACAATAGCAATCTTCCAATAAAGAGCTGTCTTAAGGAAGAGGGTGTGGATTTGTTCTCCGTAGTATCCCAAGGCTAGAACAAGAACGAACAGATGGAAGTTTTCCAGGAAGAGATCCAAACTAGAACTTGGGAGGAATTTCCTGGTTGTGAGAGCTCTTAAGCAGTGGAACTGATTGCCCTCTAGAGTTGCAGGTGCTTCATTGCTGCTGATTTTCAAACACAGGTTGGAAAGCATTTGGTCTGAGGATGTTCTGAGGAGGTAGGAATAAAAGACCTCCAAGGTAGCTTCCAACTTTATGGTTCTTAATCTTGGCGTTTGTCTCTTATTGCCTCACAAGAAGCAATAGTCAAACCCTATTTTTCCAATCTGTTAGGATGATTTCAAGGGTTGCTCTTGCCTTCTAAACCAGGGCTGTCAAACTCCAGGCCCATGGACCGGATGAGTCACGCCCTGGACACAGCCAAGCCCAGTTTAGCGAAGGGGGGGAAAATCCTGATACGTTACGTGACGCCATTGTGACAACGTGAGTTTGACACTCCTGTTCTAAAGTATTAAATATCTCCCTTGGTTTTGCATCCTTGAAGATAGAATAGAATAGAATAGAATAGAATAGAATAGAAAATAGAATAGAATAGAATAGAATAGAATAGAATTCTTTATTGGCCAAATGTGATTGGACACACAAGGAATTTGTCTTCGGTGCATAAGCTCTCAGTGTACATTAAAAAATACATTCATCAAGAACCGTAAGATACAACACTTAGTGATAGTTACAGGACACTAAATGAGCAATCAAATCATACTAGGAAACTAAATAAAACAATATAAATCGCTCTTTATCTGAGTGGGTAACAAATAAGTGGTGGGATATTGGCTGTGGCACCATATTCACTCACCTCACTGATTAGGAATAGCTGATCAGCATTCTTATATTTGTAAGCCAGCTAATCCTTACCTGTTCAAAGTTACAATGGCAGAGGAAAAAATAGGGATTGTGCGATCAACTTTCACGCTTACAACTGTCACAACATTTCCGCAGTCAGGTGATCAAAATACGGGCACTTGGCAACTGGAATGTATTTATAACAGTTGCCATGTCCTGGTGTCACATGATCGCCATTCGCGACCTACCAAGCTAGCTTCTGGGAAGTCAAAGCCAATGGGGGAAGCAATGGTTTTGCTTTGCAACTGCATGATTCAACTAGCAGGTCTCCAGGGCAGATAGCATGATTGATACCACAAGCCAAGAAATGAATGATAACTGTGGAAAGCCTTTCGGACGATTTCCTTTCTCGTTCATGCAATTGCCAACTTGAGCTACGCATGACTTATTATGGCTTGTGGGAAGGCCAGCCCTGTCATTTGTGTTTTCTTGATCTGATTTCCATATTATATTCTTAGTTCACCCAAGAGTTGGGTGAGTTTTTTGAGCAGATTATGTTATTTGAAACATGTGCCCAGTAGAATACAAATAATAGCATCATTAAGGTTTTGTATATGGCTTGGAGCTTCTTCTCAGCTGGTGCCATGAAGTTACAGAAATGTTACAAAAATAGACCAATAGAGGTAGTCCTTGACTTACAACCATTCATTTAGTGATCATTCGAAGTTACACCAGCACTGAAAAGTGACTTATGACCAGTTTTCACTCTTATGACCATTGCAGCATCTGACCAAAATTCATACACTTGATAACTGGCATGTACTGTATTTACGACGGTTGCAGTGTCCCAGGGTCATGTGACCTACCATCTTTTGTGACTTTTTGTCAAGCGATGGGAAAGCCAGATTCACTTAACAACTTGTTTGCAGTGATTCACTTAACAACGGTGGCAAAAGGTCATAAAATGGGGGAAAATTCACTTAACTGTCTTGCTTAGCAACAGAACTTTTGGGCTCAACTGTGGTTGTAAATTGAGGATTACTTGTAGTCATTTTTTTCCTACATTTTATAAGCCAGCTTTCCCTAACCTGGCACTTTTACTGGATCTCACAGCTCATGCTTCTTAGTCATTCCTTGGCCTTGGGCAGAGAATTCTGATCACCAGATTAGGAAAGACTAACACAGACTGCTAACTAAAGATCCTTGCTTAATGAGCACCGATAAAGTCAGATGATGTACCTAAAATTAGGAATGCAGATCACAAGAAGAGTCAGGCCAGCCATAACCAGTTTTGTGGTTTGGAATGGACCCAAACATAGGATAAGTTATATTTATTTAGTAAGTAAAACTGCCCAACTCTATAGCATACAGTAAAACTCCTGAGTAAAAAATACAAGTAGAAAAAAAACCCATTGCTTTTTGAATAATCAAAGATACTTTTAAGATTGTCACGTATGGTGCCTGCAGGTATAAATATTGGCAAATTTCCCAACAAAATCGTGTTTCAGAAATTCTGTAGCCAAGGAAGAGGAAAGATCAGCAAGGGAAGGCAAATCTTCCAGGTGAAGGCAGGTTCCAATGTATTCCTGTGGCACCAATCTAAGTGCTGCAATCCTCAAGCGAGAAAAAAAAATGAAGTTCCATAATGCACATCCTCATGTGTACAGGTTCAAAGAAAAAAAAACATTTTCCTCCTCAAAATATTGCAGAAAACCCTTTTAATTTAACTGGAGTTTAGAAACAGTGTGGGATTTCACGAAGCCATTTTTAGAAACCACAATAGCTTGCAAGCAAAATCACTTGGTTCCTCAAGCAGGAATTGAACCAGTGACTTAATGATAACTTAAAACATTCTCTCTTCTGCCAACTGAGCTATCTAAGGAATGTGCCAGTGTTTGCTTTGTTTTCTTTAATCTTTGATGTGGTTCTTTTAAAAACTAGATAACTATGAGCCTTTAGGGCACTGAATTGAAATTTCATTTTAAATTATGGTGTCTTCTTGCAGAATTCTTGCCACATAGGTAATTCTCTGCCTTGCATGATAGGTTTTGGGTGGCATAAAAATTAAAACGATAACGGGACAAGCAGCTCTAAAACACTCATGTATCATAAACTCTTCATACAATGTCATCTTTATCATGCCAATCTGCCTACCGCATTGAATTTACATCACTTGTTGGGAAAGAAAAGGAAGCATCCATAACAGGTCTGGGCTTTTTATGGCTCCTCGGCTATATATTGCCCTTTGGTTATCCCTGTCTGGCCCGCATAAGATCAATCAGAAATTAGATGTAAATAAATGTACTCGATTTATGACCACAACTGAGCCCAAAATTTCTGTTGTTAAATAATTTTTGCCCCATTTTACATCACCGTTGTTAAGTGAATTCCTGCAGCTGATAAGTTAATAACATGGTTGTTAAGTGACTCTGGCTTCCCCATTGGCTTTGCTTGTCGGATGGTCTCAAAAGGTGATCACATGACCTTGGGATACAAAAATTGTCATAAATATGAACCAGTTGCCAAGCATCTGAATTTTGATCACATGATCATGGGGATGCTGCAAAGGCTGAAAAACAGCCACAAGTCACATTCTGAGTGCCATTGTAACTTTCATATTTATAAGTTGACTACCTGTACACCATGTAATACAACTGCGTTGTTTTTATTTTGATGTCAACTGCTATTTTGCTTTTCAATTTACATTTGTGCATGCATGCATACCTAATGTCAACTGTCCGACTAATGAACCCAAAACAAGGAAACATTCTCTGGAGATTTGAATTCCTAAAGTAAAATTTTATTGGATATACCATATTGGTACTGAAGAAACAAAACCAGCTCTGATTTTCCCATGCAAATGCTTGCCATGTTAAACCGTAACTTCCTCTTCTCCCCACCCCTGGATGATCCCATTGTCCAATTATGAGACGTCCTTTTGTTATGGGAACAGTCCATCTTCTTCTCAAGCACCTGCAGTGGTGACCTTGATGGTTTCTATGTTCTCACAAACTCCGCATACATTCTCAGCATTCCATTTCCCCCTCCCTTCCTCCTAGTTCATTGGCATGTTGAAAGCATTAGGGTTTGAAAGAAGCAAAGTGATTCAATCTTGACACCTATGCATCTACCTCACAGCTTTATTGGTTTGGCCCCCTCCAACAATCTCAGTTTTTTATGTGGCCCCTTGGGAAAAGTAATTGCCCGCACCGATCCATACTACAAAAGCTGTCGTCTTCTTCTCCAAAAAGGGAACACATTGAAACTCAACTCTGATTCTTTAACCTGATCTGGAAATTGAAGTTTTTCAAGGTAACAATTTCACACTAAAAAGCTTGGAGAGAAACAGGGGTGCTATTCAAAAGGTTCTGACAGGTTCTGTAGAACCAGTAGAGGAAATTTTGAGTAATTCGGAGAATCAAATACCACCTCTGGCTGGTCCCAGAGTGGGGTGGGAATGGAGATTTTGAAATATCCTTCCCCCTGGAGTGGGGAAGGAATGGGGATTTTGCAATATCCTTCCCCTGGAGAGCACACTGGTGGTCTTATACACACCCCTAACCTCTTAGGAATGGGGTGAGGTGAACAGTCTAAGGTTAAAGTTATGGGGGTTTGGGGATGAAACCATAGAGTCAGGTAGTGTATTCCAGGCATTGACTACTCTGTTGCTGAAGTCATATTTTCTGCAATTGAGAATGGAGTGGTTCACTTTAAGTTTGTATCTATTGTGTGCTCGTGTATTGTTGTGGTTGAAGCTGAAGTACTCATTGACAGGTAGAACATTGTAGCAGATAATTTTGTCTCTTGATGTAATCTACCTTACTGGGTTGCTGTATGAATTTTAAAAAGTGAATTGGCGGGGGAGGGAGAAAACCAGGCACGTTGCCTTGAACATAATGCAGGACATTAATTAAAAATTAATAACATTAAATAATTAAAACACACACACACACACACACACATGCAGCCAGATAAGATATCACTGTGAGAGCAAAAAGGTTCATATGCTAAGCAGATTTTTTTTCCCTCGAAATAATGATGCTGAGTTTCTCCTAGGATAAAACCATAGCTGTGCTACAGCTAACAGCTGATATATCAAGGGCCTACCCTTCCATCTTGTGGCTGCTGAGACTTCTTAGGCACTCTGATTACGGAAAAAAGAAGCCAATGCATATCATCATTACCAAATTACTCTTATCTTTTAAGGAGGTTGTCCTTTATATTTGCTAGCCAAGGGATTGAAAAGGCAGGGAAATTTTCAAATGAAAATCCAGCTCAGTAGGTACCACACCCAAAGTGAAAAGCATCAACAGAGCACCCTAGGCTCATCCCTTCGATAGCTCAGCTGGTAGAGCGGAGGACTGTAGAGAGCTGCCAAAGTCATCCTTAGGTCGCTGGTTCGATTCCGGCTCGAAGGAGAAAGGTTTTTGGGTTTTTTTTGGCTTTGCTTGCAAAATACAAAATTAAAAAAAGAAAAGGATTGTTCGCATCTGATACTGATGCCCACATTAACAGCATTCAAGATTAAAAAGAAATTTTACTAGTCTATTTCACCTTCTGGCACTCAGTACTGAAACACAAGCTCTCTCTAAAATCAGGTCATTGAAAATTGTAAGGGGCCACAGGAGCAACACAAGGACATTATAAGAAAGGAAGGTGCAGAATTTTCATTTTTTTGGGAGGGAGAGGGAATTGGAATTCACAGGCCTTCTTTATATAAAATTAGTATGTTCAACTCCTACCAGAGATACAACACTCCTACTGGAAAACAAGGTTCACTATGAAAAAAAAAAGGTTGCCAAAAATTGACTAGCGTTGCCAATATCACTTATGGCCTACTTGCAGGATTGAATTACTGCAATACGCTCTACATGGGGCTGCCCTTGAAGAGTATCTGTAAGCTTGCAAAATGTGGTTGGGAAAGTAGTTGTGCTTTTAAAGTAGGCACCCTCTAAAACCAGACATAACTATTTGCCCAGCCAGAGATTTCACAAGGAAAACAACAGTGATAAAGTAAATAAAAGTGAATAAAATAATAATGGGAATAAGGTAAATGGGAATAAAAGTGAATAAAGTAGGAATCATACAGAATCAGTTACATGAACCCTAAAAGACACTCTTTGTTCACTTTTATTATAAGGGAGAAAGGGTCAGTGAAAGGACACTCTCTATTCACATTATTATAAGGAAGAAAAGGGTTTGGAGATTATATTAAAAATCAGCTAAAAGCCATTATTGGTAAATATATCTTCTGATGAGGAAAGTTCAGCTAGCTACCAAGGAAGGACAAGCCATATGGAAAACATTTGATGGGCATCACTGTCAAAGACACAAAGATATGTATGTTACAAAAAGTCACTTATGACCCAAGGATAGCAGTAAATTTCCCATTAGCAACTACAAGCACTTAAGGAAAGTGTAATAGCTTAATAATAAGTAAACTAATGGAGTAGTAAAATTGTGTAGCCAAAATAATTTCATTTACTAGTATGTAATGGTTTGATGTTCAGTAAAGTGTAATGTAAGTTTGATGTATTTATAATGTAACCATATATGGAAGTCGGAAGAGCTACTAGCGCTCCCTGTTTTGAAAACAGATAAAAACAGTGTAAGAAAAGCTGCTCTTTGTTCAGATTTGCGAGAACCAATACTGCACTGAACCTTTGCGCAAAATAAATGCATCTATCTGACCCAGGAATGTTTCCCAGTCTTTCATTTTCTACAACAGTGACAGGTTTTTTGTTCAGACTTTTTTGTGAACTAAATTGAAAATGGGAAAATCCCATTGGGAAAATCCCATTGCTAATAAAAATGAAACTAGGGTTAGGGTTAGGTCTCCTTGGAGTCAGGGCTAAAAACAGATGTCAGTGATAAATTCTTAGAGGTCCTCTAAGGAAAATGAGGATTACAGTTTTTCATTTGGACTTCTTTGTGCACCACAGTAAAATACATGGGAAAATCCCATTGCCAATAAATACGAAATTAGGTTTAAGGTTGATGATAGGAAAAGGGATAAGTCGTCTTGGACTCAGGGCTGAAAACAGATCTCAAGGTTAGATTCTTAGAATTTTTCCAAAGGAGGGAGGGAGGGAGGGAGGAAGGAAGGATGGATATATGTGTAAAATAAATATAATAAATAATTAAATAGAATTCCCAGGCCTTGGTGGGCCTCCCTCCCCCGTCATCTCCAAGAGAGTCCCATATGCTTACCAATATTGCCATGAATCTAATGATCTCCATCGTAGCAGTTGCAAATCAGAATCACAGCTGTCTGCTGTCACTTCCTGTTGCCAAGCAATTCACCATTGCTCCTTTACAATACCAGATATCTGGACTTTGGACAAAGACTACTGTAAAAGATCTGCTAAAGATGAATTTCTTTACTATTTCTCCCAACGTAACAATCTGCTTTTTGGTACAGCGTTATGGTTTCAGAGTGCAAAAGTTGGCTTGAAACTCAACATTAAGAAAATTAAGATCATGGCATCCGGCCCTCTCAATTCCTGGCAAATAGATGGAGAAGAAATGGAGGTAGTGACAGATTTTTTTTTTCTGGGCTCCAAGATCACCGCAGATGGGGACTGCAGCCAAGAAATTAAAAGATGCTTGATCCTGGGGAGGAAAGCTATGGCAAATCTAGACAGCTTACTAAAAAGCAGAGACATCACCCTGCCAACAAAAATGCGTATAGTCAGGGCTATGGTTTTTCCAGTTGCAATGTATGGCTGTGAAAGTTGGACCATAAGAAAGGCTGAATGCCAAAGAATTGAGGCCTTTGAACTATAGTGCTAGAGAAGACTCCTGCGAGTCCCTTGGACTGCAAGGCGATCAAACCGGTCAGTCCTAGAGGAGATCAACCCTGACTGCTCTTTAGAAGGCCAGATCCTGAAGATGAAACTCAAATACTCTGGCCACCTAATGAGAAGGAAGGACTCACTGGAGAAGAGCCTAATGCTGGGAACGATGGAGGGCAAAAGAAGAATGGGACGACAGAGAATAAGGTGGCTGGATGGAGTCACTGAAGCAGTAGGCATGAGCTTAATATTTAATGCAGCAACTCTAAAATAAAGGTAAAGGTAAAGGTTCCCCTCATACATATGTGCTAGTTGTTCCCAACTCTAGGGGGCAGTGCTCATCTCAGTTTCTAAGCCGAAGACCAACGCTCTCTGATGACAATTCCATGGTCATGTGGCCGGTGTGACTAAACACAAAAGACACACAGAACGCTGTTACCTCCCACCAAGGTGATCCCTATTTTTCTACTTTCATTTTTACATGCTTTCAAACTGCTAGGTTGTCAGAATATGGGACAAGTTATGGGAGCTCCACTCCGTTACATGGCGCTAAGGATTTGAACCGTCGAACTACGATCCTTTCTGATCGACAAGCTTAGCCACTGAGTGCTTCCCAAATCAGAGTAAATTAACCAAAATTGGGTACGTGCTTTTTTTTTTCCTGTGGGCAATGAAACCGTAATGGGTTTCATAATGTCCCTCATAACAGGGACATTTAAGGATTGTCACATTGACTAAAATATCCCGGAAAAATCTTCGGAAGTATTCTTATTAAGACAAAAATCAAAGAAATTGTCCATGGTAATTTGTTGAATTACATAAAGATCATTCAACGATTTTGGTTTTATAATACAGGGAGTCCTTGAGTTACGACCATTCATTCAGCAACCAAAGTTACCATGGTGCCAAAGGAAGGGACTTACAACTCAGTGGTGGGTTTCAAAATTTTTTAGTACCGGTTCTGTGGGCATGGCCTGGTGGGCATGGCAGGGGAAGGATACTGTAAAATCTCCATTCCCACCCCACTCCAGGGGAAGGTTACTGCAAAATCCCCATTTCCTCAGCTGGGATTCGGGAGGCAGAGAATAAATGGGGGCGGGGACAGTCAGAGGTGGTATTTACTGGTTCTCAGAACTTCTCAAAATTTCTGCTACCAATTCTCCAGAACTGATCAGAACCTGCTGAAACCCATCTCTGTTATAACTGGCCTTTGATCTTTGATATGGCTTTCGGATAAGGAGTCTGAGGAACGAAGGAGAACATAGGAGAAGTCTTGCTCTAATGACTAAGGCAGAAAGCAGTCATATGTTTTATAATAGCAGTTCTGCAAGCAGCTCAGAAATGAATCAGGGTTGTGCCTGATTAATACCTGGAGGGGAGACCATCAGGAATTCCAGACACTGAAGACAAAACACATCCTGGAAAAAGGTACAGTAATGTCATAGTCTTGTAAATAAAAGGGTATGAACATTCCTACGAAATTGGCAGGACGTGAGGAGACTTTAAAGTTACAGGTCTTTTGAGGAGCTCAAAGTACTATACAGGTAGTCCTTGACTTACAACAGTTCATTTAGTGACCGTTTGAAGTTACAACATCACTGACTGTTAGGCCTGGAAGCCATTTTTGCATTAGGCCTTCAGACCTGCCACGTTTACTACTGTGGGAAACTGGGAGCGGGGATTGTATGGAGCATGGGTGATGTATAGTCATAATAACATTCCTTTCTTGAGAAGTCAAGGCCAACTTGCCCTGTACCTGGAAGAATGGAGCTGGGAGACATCTTAAGTTGGAACAATGTTCGATCAGGCTATGTGATGGACTTGTGGGTGTTGGGCAGGGACTTGGACTTTTCTTTGGGTGTGGAAAACCTGGAAGCTTCAGATTCGGGTTTTCCCAGATATGTCAATATGACATCTCTAATAAAATGTAGCTTTGAGGAATTTCAAGCCTCGAAGTTTTCTTTCGTTGGGGGTGTTACTTGGAACCCTGACAGTGACTTATGACCATTTTTCACACTTATGACTGTTGCAGCATACCCATGATCACATGATTTACATTCAGATGCTTGATAACTGGTTCATATTTATGACGGCTGCAGTGTCCTGGGGTCATGTGATCATTTTTTGCGACCTTCTGACAAGCAAAGTCAATGGGGAAGCCCGATTCACTTAACAGCGGTGTTACTAATTTAACAACTGCAGTAATTCTCTTAACAACTGTGGCAAACCAGGTCATAAAATGGAACAAAGCTTACTTAACAACTTTCTCAGCTAGCAATAGAAATGTTGGGCTCAATTATAGTTTTAAGTCAAGGACTACCTGTAAAATGGAAAGTGTGGTGTTCCAGTGCAAGTAGAATTATAGCTCAGGATTTTTCAAGGCATCAGATTTAGGTAGCCTGTTTAAAAATAGCAAAACCTGGTTCACTGTACATAAATAGTTATTTTGTATTTATATTTTGTATGAATGTTATGTATATTTTACCATATTTTAATGCATAAAACCCAGCTTGGCCTCACATAAAAAAGATGAGCTTTCAGTTGCACAATACTGACTTTTCTGACCATATTCTGTGGACACTCCAAACACACTGATGACCAAGGTGTCAGCTACTGAATTAATTAATGACTTAATTAATCCACATTGAGCTTCACAGGCACTTCACTTACGCATGTATCAGCACCTATTATGGGAGGGGATGGGGGTATTTTTTTCCAAGTGGACTTTCATTTGTGTCACCATTTACCCTATTTCTATTCCCCCGACTTTAAAATGGGCTACAGAGCCCATTTTATGAGCTACAGAGCTGAGTTGAACCTTAGACCACAACAATCCCGTGAGCTGGCAAGTGAAGGCCGAAACGGTGGGAAAGAAAAGGCTGCTCTTAGACCAAAGTGAAGTGAAGACTACAACTTCAATTCTCCTCAATCATCTCCATGTATGAATCCAAGCCCGGTTTGGACTGTGGAAAAACTCCCTTCTGCTTGGTAAACAAAGACCAAATCACGGGATACTAAATGCCACCTGCGGAAACTTCTCTGGGCCACAACTTACTCAGTCCATATTAAGACACGCGGACGTGCCAAAGATCCCAGTTCCTGAATGGAAATCAGGCCATCGGTCTAAGAGGACTTTCCGGGTCCCAGTATGCAACAGACCCCTGAAATTCGGGGGTGGACACACACCTTTTGTGGGTTAGAGAGAGAGAGAGAGAGAGAATGTCTACCTATCATTTTACAGAATTTTATTTTCTTAGCAGCCCTCAGTGCTATTTTTTTAATAGAGTAAAATAGTTTACCTAAATCAATTTTAATTTTTTTCCACTATAGGAAACACCCAGAGTTCAGATCTACTAAATCTGATTTGCAAAACTCCAAACTACCCCAAGGGGGGAGTGAAGAGGTTGTCTAACACTACTGCAAAGCTAAATAGTTTTATATTTTCAGCTTTGTAGGGTTTTCCATGGAGGCAGTGACATTCATGCAAAATCTGTATGGACTAAAGAAGAATTCCCACTTAAGTTTACCTTTTTGAGGAAATACATTGACAAACATACAACATGGCTTGGTTGGATTCATGTACTATGCAAACCATCATGTGATTATTTTGATTTTGGCAATCTGCAATCCTTTGGTCTATTTTTTCATAGTCCTTAAAGCTTCCCAAGTTTGCTGTATCAAAATCCAGCAGTACATTTGGGCAGAGCGATTTTCTAACTAAAGGAGGTTAAAGCTAAATCTCACTGAATTCCATCAACTGTTTACTAAGAAAGTGAATGAAAAAATATTTTTTTACATTTCTGATGTAAGATGTTGAGTTCTAATCTTGCTGCTAACCTTATTTGACCACAGATAAATCAGTTAGCTGATCCTACCTGATCCCATAAAATCTAAAAGGGTGACTTGATTTCATACTTGAATGGGAACGACAAGAGAGGTCTAGCTATAGGCCATGCTGGATAATGCAGGGGGTGGGGGGTGGGCAGAAAAATATGTTGGCACACTGCTTCCATTATGTTCCCAAGAAAACTGCATCCAAGTAGCCATTGAAAGACAAGTTTGATGAGGGAATTTTCACATTTTCTGGATATAATTGCTCGGTATCCTTGTATTCCTAGCTAGCTGTGTTTTTATGGTATCTTACCTTAAGAAATCATACTTTATAACAGCTAAGACATTTTAGAAAGTATAAGCATTCAAACATGTCTATGCATATCAAATGACCCTCAAAAGACTTTGAAATCTGCATGTTAAAAGTAAGCAAGCACTTGCAGTACTCTGTAATACTTTTAAAAATGCTGTTGGGAATTTCATGTCTTGAAATCTGCAAAGCTATTTATTTCTGTTGGAAATGAAGATGCATTTGCTTAATATAATTGTGACTCAATAATCAATAAGTAGCAGCTGTGCTTTGGCTAAACTATAAACCAAATTGCTGGACAGGTTCCCAGAATTCCTCATGGTATACCAAGGACTAGATCATTTATCTGCATCCCAATTATTTTCACTACATCCAGGGAATCTGTAAAACATACATGCCACCTCATGGTTAAAGTACGTATCTGCAAACACATTCTTCCAAGAAAGTGAGCTTTCTTCTTTCTTTTTTGTGAACAGTGGGGATTTTTCTCACTATGGCTGGAAAGCATCAAATGCTTCAGCCTTGTGTCTTAGAATTCTAGGAATTGCATCCCTGCTTATCTGAACAGCATCAGGTTGGAAAAAGTAACTGTAGTACAGGGTTACAAATAGTCCTTGACTTACAACCATTTGTTTACCAACTGTTTGACGTTACAAAGGCACTGAAAAAAAGCTCGTGACTGGTCCACACACTCATGACCATCACAGTATCCCCATAGTTATTTGATCAAAATTTGGGCACTTGGTAAAAGGCATGTATTTACAATGATAGCAGCGTTCTGAGATCAGAGGAGGGTTTCAGCAGGTGCTGACCAGTTCTGGAGAACCGGTAGCGGAAATTTTGAGTAGTTCGGAGAACAGGCAAATACCACTTCTGGCTGGCCCCGCCCCCATCTATTCTCTGCCTCCTGAGTCCCAGCTGATCGGGAGGAAATGGGGATTTTGCAGTAGCCTTCCCCTGCCACGCCCACCAAGCCACACCCACAGAACTGGTAGTAAAAGATTTTGAATCCCACTGCTTGAGAGTATGTAATCACCATTTACAATCTTCCCAGCCAGCTTCTAAGAGGCAAAGTCAATGGGGGAGGTGGAGGGGAGCTGGGTTCACTTAATGACCGCGGGATTCATTTAATTTCAGCAATTTCCTTAACAACTGGCAAAAAAGGTCATAAAATTAGGCATGACTCACATAATCATCTTGTTTAGCAACAGAATTCTGGGAGCAATGGTGGCCCTAAACTGAGGACTATCTGTGGTGTTATCTGCTGTAGCAAATAGGAAAGTGTATTTACACTGGTTCAGTTGCTAAACCTCATTAATAGGGAACGAGAGAAACCGTGGAATGAAATCAATTTTATTTATTTCCTATATTTATAGTGCACCTTAATTGTATATAACTGAAAACTGTGTTCTCTCACCTTTCTTCCCCATATCAGCGTTGTTAGGTAGGTTGGCCTAAGACAGAGTGACTGGTCCAAAGTGTCCCAGGCAGGTTTAATCCCCAATTGAGCAATTTCATGCTGTAAGAAGTTAGCACCCACCCCTTTCCTAGAGGAATGAAATATTTTGGGAAATATTAAAAAGGCAGAATATTATGATTTCCTGGATGAGAAATGGAGAAACATGTTTTAAGGACAAAGCAGCTCCCATCTTCCTGCCCCCACCCTTTGTCAAGGAGCCAGAGACAGAAACTCAGTCTTTGTCAATGGACCATCATCTGCAACACAATAGGACCCATCTAGCAACAGAAACTCACCACATGGCACCTGGGAAGATTACATCAGCCAATAAGTCCAGTTAAGACCCCCACCCCCTGGGAGTCTGACAACCAATCGGGATACACTTTCTGGGCCCCAGGAAGTTCAAAGCCAGAGAGGGCATGAAACCCGGGGACTCGCTGTGTCTCGCAAATACTACCTCTGACTGGCCCCAGTCAGGAACTCAAACCATGTGATCCTGTCCACCATTAAACCATCTTTCCAAGCAGTCTCCATGTTTCCAGTATCTTTTTCACCACTTGGAGCTGAACCCAGAAGGATATTTCTTCCTACAATGCTTTCCCAGTTTCTAAATCAAAATTACAAAGGACAAAGACCACAGAATTTCAGAAAGCTGTTAGTAGAGACAAGCAATATTATAACAATATCTGTAAAGATACTGAAGAACAGACATGGAAAACCAAGGAAAGTTATCCAAAGATTCTCTGAACTCAAGAAGCGAGCCACAAATTGGAGTGCTAAAATATGTTAATAGACAGATAGTAACTAGTTCACTGATGCATAAAAGAACACCTATTCAACCATTCCCAAACAACAGACAGATGTGTTCCCTCATATGCAGCATTGGAGACAACTGTTGGATTTCTAAGCAGCCACAAAGCAAGCAAAGGATCTTCAATGTTCTCTTCTCACCTACACCGCTTTTGCTAAACAGGAGCCACTTTGGAGGCCATACAGAGTGTCCATTGTTTTAAACGAGTGTTGTTCAACACACAAAATAATCCAACCCTGCATTATGAAGGGTTTTATAGCAGTGGTGAAATCCACAGTTTTACTACCGGTTCTGTGGTGTGGCTTGGTGGGTGTGACAGGGGAAGGATACTGCAAAATCCCCATTACCTCCCCAATCCTGGGGGAAGAATATTGCAAAATCTCCATTCCCACCCCACTCTAGGGCCAGTCAGAAGTGGTATTTGCCAGTTCTCCAAACTACTCAAAATTTCCGCTACCAATTCTCCAGAACCTATTGGATTTCACCCCTGCTTTATAGGCAATAACCAGCACCTTGAATTGTAAACTATAAATGGAGAAAGGAAAACAGTATATTAAATAATTTGGGACCAGATTAAAATTTACAGACTAAAACACCCATATGATCAATAATAATAATTTATGAACTTGAATGCTGCACAGCTCTCACTGCCTCACACCATGCATCTTGAAATCCAGCCCCGAGTAAACTGGAGATGCTCAAGGTGTGCAAAAAATGTGCTTAACGACTTTACAACTCGGTGTAATTTTACGATGCAGACCTAAAGCATCAGGATGGTTAATAGGTGAACTTAACCCGGATAATCAGGTAAATTTATGCTGCGCTTCAGCTAACCATGATTAAGCGCGGAAGCCAGAGATTTGCCTTTGCTGTTCAAAACCTGGCCGCCTTTTTGCTGGAAATCTTGGCGTAAGGAGGGGGCGCACGTACGTCTGTTGCCTTCCTCGCTCCCCCACCTCTGCCCACGGGAGAACCCCCTTCGCTCGCCCGCCCGCGGAGAAGGAGGAGACAGCGGCGGCTTTGTCTCCGGCCGCCGCCAGAGGGCTCTGGGTAGCGCCGGGGAAGAAGCCCGACTTTCCGTCTCTCTCGTTCCGCGGCTTGGGGCGTCAACGCGTTGAGCTTCCTGGGTGACTCGGTGGCAGCAGCGGACCGGGCTGGGAGAACCGCCCCGCCGCGGGTCCATCCCGCCAGCCGCCGGGAGACCTTCCTCGCATCCGGCTTGAGTGACCCGGCCCAGGTGGGGACCTGTCGCGGCTCGGTGAAGGCAGCGCTTCGCTGAATGGGAAGGGTTGAATCCCCGCCTGCAGCGCTGCGCTTATCCCGTGCCTGGCTGGCAAGGGCAGGGGCGAAGGGGAGCCCCGCCCGCTATTTCACATCTAAACAGCCCCCCACCCACCCCCCGCAGCCTCGGTCATCCGAGATCCTTTTTGGAAGCGCACGAGGGTCAAAACTACCCTCCGCTAGCTCAGATGAGAGCATAGCTTCTTCATCAGGCTGACAGGAGAGGAGGAGTACACTGATGATGTTACCTAGTTTGGTAATGAAACGTCTTGCAAGAAAACCACCAAGCTCGGAGGAGGAAGAGTGTGGAAGCTTTGGAGTCCTCCAAGAGCCATTTATTGTGCCCGATGAAGTGTTCTGCAGAACTCAAAAGCCTGCAAATTGCTTCTGGTTGTTGAGTTGATCAGTAAAAATACTGTCCATTCATAAGCATGGGGTTCCTATTCCTCCTCGCCCCACTGCATTTTTCTATAGATGATAGATAGATAGATAGATAGATAGATAGATAGATAGATAGATAGATAGATAGATAGATAGATAGCATCAGTTTGAAGCCTTGACCTGTAGTCTTCTTTCTGTTCCGTGTTAGTTGAGTAACAGAATTGACTTTCTCTGAGTTTTATTGGGTCCTGGTAAGTGAAAACAGGCTTTAAAATGGTGATTAGGACGCCGCAGCAATAAGTTGAATTTAATGCTTTTTCACTAAGAACCGAGTACATTACTATATAGTCAGTACCATTCCAATAATAGTATGCACTGCATTTTGATTTAGATTTAAGGTAGTTATCGAAATAATACTTAGAGCTACAATGTATGGAGGGGGGGGGAACAATTTGATGACTACAATGGATTCTAAACTGAAGCTGAGTCAGCGTTGTGCAGCTTCAGAAAAGGCGCATGTAGAGTTCATTTGTCTAGATGTCAAAGCAAGCCATGGGTCCTTTATCTGACTCTGTTTTGTTGACCTTCCTGGATTTTGTTTGGCCAGGTACTGCCTGCATTTAAAATGGATATTAAAAAGATTGGAATGGGGTCAGAGGTAGCAGTGACGCTGGGCAGAGACATAGAAAACAAGCCCTACTTTATTATTTATGAACCAATTTATATAAACTGCCCATCAAAACAAATTCTGGATGGTGTAGAAAGAGCTAAAAACATTGGAATGTTGACAGCCTGGAGCAGAAACAGATTAAATGTCATGTAATGTTTACACAGCACACTGAACCAGAAACTACCCAATCATGTTTTTAACCTTGCATGGTTCTGTAAACTTGGCCCAGTGGATAGTTTAGAGTTGAGGACAACTCTAAGTCTATAAAAATCTAGGATGCCAGAACTGCCATCCTTTGTTTTTTGGGTCTGCAATGGAATGGTATTGCTCTTATATTTGAAAGTTTGACCTTTAAAATTCAGATTGTTTTAATTCGGATCTTCAAAAGGGACCTGTGTCTTTTGCAACCTGCAATCTTATCTGGTTGCCGAGCATTTGATAACCAGTTGACAAAAGTAGAGTTTTCTGCTTTGTTTATTTTCCCGAGGCGCCTCAATTTGCCCACTTTCTGTGTGGTATTAAATTTCAGGTTTGGGAAGTACAGGTAGTCCTCGACTTCCAACTATTCGTTTAGCGACCATTTGAAATTACAGCAGCACTGAAAAAGTGACTTGCAACCAGTCCTCGTACTTGCGACTGTTCCCACAATCACTTGATCAAAAGTCAGGCACTTGGCAGACAGCATGCATTTTATGACTGTTGCATTGTCTTGGTGGGGTCGGGGGGTGGAGGTGAGACATTATCACCATTTGCAACTTCCCAGCTGGCTTCTGACAAGCAAAGTCAGTGGGGGGGAGGGAGATGAATAACTGCATGATTCACTTAACAACTCAAGTGATTCGCTTAGCAACTGTGGCAAAAAAGGTTGCAAAATTGGGCACGACTCACTTAAGTTGTTTAAATGAGCACATTTGAAATTGTGGTCCCAATTGTGGTCATAAGTTAAGGACTACCTGCAGCCTAAAAAGGTGAATTCTAGAGCGCATTTGATGCATGGAGGGCTGTTGTTCCAGATGCCTGTGGCCTCCAAGGTGGAACGGCCTCCTCATATTGGAGACTTCTCGACCAGAGGGATATGCAAGAGAACTACGAGACTCTGATCTCTCTGGGTAAGGATCAATTTCTCTGGGTTACTTTGTGAAGCTAAGGAAGCACTTCTACTGGATCAAACCTAGAATCCAGACACCCTGACCTGCTGTCCTCAAGGTGGTGGACAGTGCTTCTGGAAAACTCACAAGGAAGAAGTGATGATATTGTTATTCTCCATCATTTGAGATTAGTAAGGTATACTGCACTTGAATGTGAAGGTTTGATTTAGGTGTCATGGTTTATAGACCTCTCTTCCATGTACTTGTCTCATCTCCACAGAATGACTTGTTCCCTGCATTTGGAGCAAGGCAGATCGCCACTGAATCACAATTATAAAGTTACTTAGTCTTCACTAATTGAAGTTCTCCCCAGTATACTGAACACCAAGTGGTTCTTATCCAGAGTAGTCACAGTGTAACACTGCATCCAGTTTCGGTCACCACACTATAAAAAAGAGGTTGAGATTCTAGAAAGAATGCAGAGAAGAGCAACAAAGGTGATTAGGGGACTGGAGGCTAAAACATATGAAGAAAAGTTGCAAGAACTGGGCCTGGCTAGTCTAGTGAAGGACCAGGGGAGACACGATAGCAATGTTCCAATATTTGAGAGGCGGCCACAGAGAGGAGGGGGTCAAGCTATTTTCTAAGGCACCCGAAAGCCAGACAAGGAACAATGGATGGAAACTGATCAAGGAGAGATTTAACCTAGAAATAAGGAGAAATTTTCTGACAATGAAAACAGTCAACTAATGAAAACAATCAACCAGCTTGCCCTCAGAAGTTGGGGGCTTTCAAAAAGAGACTGGGCAGCCAGTTGTCAGAAATGGTATAGGGCAGGGCAGGGGTGAAATGCTCCCGGTTTGGACCGAATCCCCTGATCCTGTAGCGATGGTGGTGGGTGGTTCGGAGAACTGGTAGCAAAAATCCCTGCCCCCCCCCCCATGCCTAGCTGAGCCACACAAACATCAGAGGCTGTTTTTTTTTTACTTTTAAAAGCATTTTTTTCTGCAATCTCTTCGGCCGAAGAAGTTGTAGGAAAAAATATGCCTTTAAAAGCCTCTGATGATCCCAGCTGAGTTGCCTGATCGTCAGAGGCTTCTAAAACCATTTTTTTTCTGCAACTCCTTAAGGTTCTAGAAAAAAAATGCTTTTAAAAGTAAAAGTTAAAAAAAAAGTTGGCCACGCCCACTCAGTTACATTACCCCCCCCCCCACCAAGCCATGGCCACAAAATAAGCCACGCCCACAGAACCGGTAGTAACAAATCTTACATTTCATCACTGGGGCAGGGGTGTCAAACTCAAGGCCTGCAGGCTGGATGTGGCCCGCAGGGTGATTAAATCTGGCCTGCAGGGCCAGCCTAGAAATAGCAAAGGACCGGCCTGCAGTGCCTTGAGTGCCCCCCATGTCCCGTTTCTGGCAGCCGTTTCTGGCCCCCACATGGCCCATTTTTGACCTGGACAGCTTACTCTGTCACTTTGCTTGCCAAAACTGGGCATGGGGGGGCGTATGCAGCTCCCCGCACCCGATTTTCACTGGCAAAATGTTGCAGGAGGCTATCTAGGCAAAAATGGCATGAGGGGGTCTTGCGCGGCCCTCCCATGCGACGTTTTGGCTGGCAGGGTGCTGCAGGAAGCATCCATCCCGTCTCTCTGCCTCTACCCTGCCTGGCCCGCACAGAACTACAATGCTGATCTGGCCCTTGAAAAAAATCCAGTTTGACACCTCTGGTATAGGGTCTCCTGCTTAACGGGGGTTAGACTAGATGACCTACAAGATCCCTTCCAACTCTGTTATTCTGTTAATTTAGCCAAAACAGGGACCCAACTGCATCAGTGGCCCACTGCATCCACTTGGTGCCAACCAATCTGCTCACTATCCTAATGGAGTCTTTCACACTTTTTCTTGTTAGCAGAAGAGATGGCGATCACCCTGCCCCGAATCACTGCACTAGCTGAGCCCCACCGGAGAGGGTTGGCATCAGGTAAGACTAGTGGATTTTATGCTCCTGCACCCCAAACAAAAAATGATTGTCTGTGGCTCAGATGCAGTTAAGAACAGCTGGTCTGTTCTCCACTTCTGCATAAAGCTTATGTGAATAGGCTTTTTTTAAATGTCTCTGTATGTGTGAAAGTGTGAATATAACAAGAAACAAGGAAGAAAAATACTGGCCTGCTATTTTTGGTCCAAGATAATCAATGTCTCCGGTCATGCATTTTTTGCTAAATGTTTTTAGGTCTTCAGTCATATATATAAATATATAAAATATATACTCAATTAGGCCAAAAAGCTCTCTTGTACACTTCCTGTTTCCCAAGATGGCCAAGAAGATAACATTAAGACATCTCGTTCTCAAGAATGGACATTCAGGAAAGGAGCACTTCTTCTACTAGTGGTAGCTTTCTAAATTTCCACCTCTGAGTCCTGTTTTCCAGCAACTGCTTTTTAGACGCATTTTTTTAAAAATTAGATTTATATGCCGCCCTTCTCTGGAGACTTAGGGCGGCTTACAATGCATTAAGCAATAGCCTTCATACTTTGTATATTTTATACAAAGTCAGCTTATTGCCCACACAAACTGAGTCCTCAATTTACTTACCTTAGAAAGGATGGAAGGCTGAGTCAACCTTGAGCCTGGTGAGATTCGAACTTGCAATAATTGCAGACAGCTGAATGTTAATAACAGGCTTTTAGTCTGTTGAGCTATTCAGGCTCCTACCTTTTTGAATATTTGAGATAATTAATGACAATGTGGACTTGTTGCCTTGGGCTGAATTAGGCCCCAGACTTCCTGCACTCTCCATTTAGAATATTTTAAGCTGGTTATCATCACTATAGCTATGGCAGTGGGTATCATAGTTCAACCATGTTGAAATATGAGTCAACAAAGCCAATTTCTGTACATATGTGGCAGAATGTAGTCTGGAGTCCCAGGAGGGAGGGGCTGCTTTCCAGAGGGCAAAAAGATTTTGGAATGTCTGGTTGACAGAAAGAGGGTGAAGGCAGATCCTCCTTATCAATTCACCAAATACACCTTTAGTTATGCTGCAGTAGTGGGTTCCTCCCGGTTTGGCCTGGTTCTCCCGAGCCGGTAGCAGTGACGATATGACATCACCGCTACTGGTTCTGCCCCCCCCCGTGCCTTGCGCCCCACCCCTCGCGTTAGTCTTATCTTTTATTTGGCCCCACCCTCAATCTATTGCTGCCTCCTGAGTTCCAGCTGATGGCTAGAGGGGAAAAAACTGTTTAAACTCTTGCCTCCGGGCTTCAAAAGGCCACCCTACAGCTGATCAGTGGTAAAAGAAAACAAATGAGTAGACCAGTGCCTGCAAAAATACATGAGTAAATCAGTGCCTGCAAAAATAAATGGGTAGACCAGTGCCTGCAAAAAATAAATGGGTAGCAGTTAAAAGCCCGGTAGACCAGTACCTCTGCTAAATCCTAAATGATTGTCACATGACCATCAAGCCACGCCCACAAAATAAGCCATGCCCACAGAACCAGTAGTAAAAAAATTTAGAGCCCACCGCTGCTATGCAGATAATTGCTTTAGTCTGACAAGATTGTGCCTGTAGGCGAACAAAATCAAGGAACTACTCAGAAGTAACTCCACGTGACATTGTTTGTTCATGGAGCCTGACAATATATTTATATAACAGCCTTCCCAAACTAGGGAATCTCCATTGGGAATTTATCTCCCTGAATTTCCAGATAGTTCTACTACATCTGCAGGGAACCCAGCTGAAGAAGTTGGTCAAAGAGATAGTTCTCTAAGACAGGGGTCCCCAACAGTGGTGGTATTCTGCCAGTTCTAACCGTTTTGGGCAAACCGGTAGCAGTGGCAGTGGGAGGCTCCGCCCACTTGCACCGATGTCATCATGTCCCGTTTTTGACGCTCTGCATATGCACAGAAGGTCTTGCTCACGTTCACATTTGTGAATCAGTAGTGAAGGTAAGTGAATACCCCCACTGGTGAATACCCCCACTGGTCTCCAACCCCCAGGCCATGGCCCACTACTGGGTCATGGCCCATTGCAGGGGTGAAATCTAAAAATTTTCCTTACTGGTTCTGTGGGCGTGGCTTAGTTGGTGGGTGTGGTTTGGTGGTCAGGTGACCCAGTGGATGTGGCCAATAATAATAAATAATAAAAATAATAAACAAAGTACACAAAACAACAAGAGGTACCAAAAACCAATTTTTACACTTTACATGGATTACACTTTACATGGGGGATTATGGGAGCAAGGGGACGCTCCCATGTGACACCTCTCCTGCGTGAGCTGCATTGGCTTCCGGTGGTCTTCCGGGTGCACTTCAAGGTGTTAGTGACCACCTTTAAAGCGCTCCATGGCATAGGGCCTGGGTACTTGCGGGACCGCCTTCTGCCACCGATAGCCTCCCACCGGCCAGTTCGCTCCCACAGAGAGGGACTCCTCAGGGTGCCGTCGGCCAGACAATGTCGGCTGGCGACACCCAGGGGGAGAGCCTTCTCTGTGGCAGCACCAGCCCTCTGGAACGATTTGCCCCCGGAGATCCGTACGATACCCGATCTCCGGGCTTTCCGCCGTGCCCTAAAAACTTTTTTATTTTGTCAAGCTGGGCTGGCGTAACCCCCCCCCCCCTCTTTTTTAAGCTTAAAGTTTTATGGGTTTTAAATTTTAATTGCCTATTGGGTTTTTAAATTTATTGGGCCAACATTATTTAATTCTTTTATTAATATTTTAAATTTTGTATTGGAGTGCTTTTTATTCTTGGCTGTACACCGCCCTGAGTCCACTAGGAGAAGGGCGGTATATAAATTTAAATAAATAAATAAATAAATAAATAAATAAATACATATACACAACACAACTGACTCACACACAATGTAAAAGCAGTTGCACTTCACCCAAAATGGCCCCTGCAACAAGCAGAAACCTCTGAGTTCCTGCTTGTTGCACAAAAAGCTCAAAAACCAACTTTCACACTTTTTCCACACAAAATGCCACATACAGCTTTGTGAGATTCTGTATGCTTGTGTAGTTAGAGTGAAACACTACAGAAACACACCAAATTTCAGAAAGCTGCAAAAATATTTTATTACTATTTCATTTTATTTATATTTTTAGATAAAAGCAGCTAAATTTAAAACTTCCTTAACTTTAAATCGCTATGTCTAAAAAAAAAAAAACCTCCTTAAAAAAATCCCAATTAGCTATTTTTTTTAAAGCTCCCAGTTACTTACCAAATTGAAGGCACAAGGCAGGCAGATTGAGTTGCTCACCGATTGGATTGATTGCAGGCAGGCAGATTGAGTTGCTAGCGGATGCAATGGATTGCAGCAGCAGAAGCAAGGCAGGAAAAGCGAGCCAACCCGAAAGAAGCAGCAAGCTGCCAAGGGGGCAAGTGGGACCAGGCGATTGGTTGGGCATGGCCGGGGGTGGGGGGGGGGGGGCAGGTATTTTTGCTACCGGTTCTCTGAACTACCTGCCGCCATCGCTAACGGATTTCCCGATCTGGTCCGAACCGGGAGCATTTCACCCCTGGTCCATTGGGAACCAGACCATCTAAGCAGTAAATGCTCATGCGTGGAACTCCATTTGTGTGAGCAAGGGGGTGGTGCATATGCCCGCCACTTGCACAAATGGAGCCGTGTGCACTTGTGCACTTCCCTGCCATCACACGGGACCATTCCCTCCCCCCCGCCGCCAAACTGGAAAGGGGACCCTGCTCTAAGGGTCACCCTAGTAAGCCCAGACAGGCTGTCCTTGACTTCCAACAGTTTATTTAATGACCATTCGAAGTTACAACGGCACTGAAAAAAGTGACTTATGACCGTTTTTTTCAAACTTACAATTGTCGCAGCATCCCCATGGTCACTGTTCAAAATTTGGACGCTTGGCAACTGGCATGTACTTATGACGGTTGCTTTATCCCGGGGTCATGTGATCCCCTTTTGTGATCTTTTGACAAATACATTCAAAGAGGGCCTGGTGGCTCAGCAGACTAATGCATTGTGATTAACTCCAGCTGTCTGCAATTACTGTAATTTTGAATCTCACCAGGCTCAAGGTTGACTCAGCCTTCCATCCTTTCTAAGGTAGGTAAATTGAGGACCCAGTTTGTGGGGGCAATAAGCTGACTTTGTATAAAATTTACGAAAGTATGAAGGCTATTGCTTAACGCATTGTAAGCCACCCTGAGTCTTCGGAGAAGGGCAGCATATAAATCTATTTTTTTAAAAAAAAAAGTCAATGGGGAAGCCAGATTCAGTTAACAACCATGGCATTAACTCAGGAGTGTCAAACTCAAGGCCCAGGGGCCAGATGCAGCCTGCAGGGTGCTTAGATCTGGTCTGCAGGGCCGCCCTGGAAAAAGCAAACGGAGTTTGGGAGGATTGCATGCGGCCATCCCAAGCTCTGTTTTCACTGGCAGAAGGTTGCAGGAAGCCGTCACAGCTGAAAAGGGAGCTTGGGAGCCCGTTTTTTCTGGCAGAGCCACCACAGGTGCCCCCGACATAAGTGACATCAAGCTGGCCACACTCACCCCGGCCCACCCGAGGACAAATACAATCCCGATGTGGCTCTCAATGAAATCGAGTTTGACAACCCTGCATGACTAACTTAACAACTACAGTTTAACAACTGTAGCAAGAAAGGTCGTAAAATGGGTCAAAACTCACCACACAAGTGTTTTACTTAGCAACAGAAATTTTGAGCTCAGTTGTGGTCAAGGGCTATCTGTATTGAAGTTTTCCCTTGCCAACAGGATTTCCGCTTTCTAAATCTGATCTGCTCTCCTGGATGGATCGAGAAGATTCATGGATTCCAGAACTTCAGGGAAGTGAAGAAAGGACAATACCATCTCAGATAAATCTAGGTGAGAATTGTGGTTTGTTTATTTTTAAATATACAGGTAAGTCCACAACGACTGGTTGCTTAGCAACTGTTCAAAGTTATGAACTACCTGAAAAGGAGCCCTTGTGACCTGGATCTAGAGTTCCAATAGTCAGGCCCCTTTCTCTGATCACATGACTGGGCATTCAACAACATGGCTGCCTTTACGGCTGTTTGGAGTCAAATGACCACATTTCACAACCGTTTTGTTGAAAACCAGCACTTACTTCCGGTTTTCAGCAAAACCATAGCAAACAATGGATTCGCATTTATCACCACCATGTTCATATAATGACCACTGCAAAAAAGTTGTAAAATTGTTTATGACCGTCACGGCACATGACTATAACAGGCAGGCTCCATTACAGTCATATGTTGAGGACTACCTGTACGGGATGGAATTTCATTGTGTAAGGGGAAACTTTTGTTCTTCACCATCCATGCTAGATTCTGGCACAGAAGCCCTGAACAGTATGATAGAGCAGCTATACATAATTTACATTTATCTTCATCTCTTTTCAGCAGCATGTTAGGAAAGAACAGCAATCAGAATAACCCTGTTTCCTACCCTGTTTGATGATAAGCCCAACTGGGCTTTTGAGCGCATGGCAATAAGGCCAAGCGCTTATTTCAGGGTTCAAAAAAATATGTCAGGCTCTTATTTTCGGGAAAACACAGTATATAAATTGAATGATTTCAACTACTGCAGCTTTCATCTACCGCAGGAATATCAAACTCGATTTCATTGAGGGCCACATCAGGGTTGTGTTTGACCTCGAAGGGCCGGGGTGAGTGTGGCCAGGGTGGACTCAACGTCACTCATGTTGGGGTGCCTGTGGGGGCCCAAGCACTCTGCCAGCAAAAACGGGCTCCTGAGCTCTGTTTTCGGCTGTGATGGCCTCCTGCAGCCCTCTGCTAGCAAAAACAGAGGTCAGGAGGGCCACTGCTGGCAGAAACACCGCGAGCCAATCCTTTGCTATTTCCAGGGCAGCCCCGCGGGCCAAATTTAAGCACCCCACGGACCGAATCTGGCCCCCGGCCTTGAAGTTTGACACCCCTGACCTACCGCATTCATTTTCATTGCCTCTTAAAATACCAAAGCTATCCAATTAGACAGTGCATTCCAAAAGAGCAATTAAAGGAACAGATTTCATCAAGTTTCATAAAAACGTTTTCAAAGTTATAAGCAAGCTTGTTTTTCAGAGCTTGTCTTCAGATAAGTGAAAGAAGTGCCATAGAAAAATACCAAATTTTCAGTCTCCAAATCTACAACATGAACCTGTACTGGTCAATTTTAGCAGATTTTAGCAGTATGTCAGAAAGGCAACAACAAGGTTGTTTTATCTCAGGTTTGCTCTTATATAGCAATAGCACTCATATACCGCTTCACAGTGCTTTTTACAGCCCTCTCTAAGTGGTTTACAGAGTCAGCCTAGTGCCCCCAACCATCTGGGTCCTCATTTTACCCACCTCAGAAGGATGTAAGGCTGAGTATATATACTACCGGAGTTAAAATCTCTAATCAAAAGTGTATTTTGCAAACCAAGACAGTTGTTGCCAATATATTACCAGCTCACCATAGCCCGGGTGCTGACACGTAGGTGGATATATAAAATGTTTAATACAAATATATGTTGAAATAATGTTATAGCAACCTTCCACTTAATGGAATGGATGGTTCAAGTCACCTCTGCAATATTTATCTCCTCAGGGGAAGAATTTAGAGAAAGGCATGAACCTGTTCCTCCGGAAGTAATTCTTAGCAAAACTAATCTGCAAAAGGCGAATGTCCTAGAGAGGAATCCAATGGAGGCTGAGACACCACCATCAGGAACTGGGCCAACGGGCTCCCTAACCAAAGGAAAGGAGCAGCAAGACAAACCTCTCCCACAGAACATGGTTGCTTCCAATCCCCAGATGTTCCTTAGAAAACCACCAGTGCATAGCAAGAACCACCAATGTGCGGAGTGTGGCAAAAGCTTCAGCCAGAAGTCCAACCTTCTCCGGCACCAGAGGCTGCACCTAGACAAAAAATCCCACAAGTGTGACCAGTGTGATAAAAGCTTCTCTGAGGCCGAGGCCCTGGCCACGCACCAGAAAGGCCACACAAGTGACAAACCATACAAGTGTGAGGAATGTGGGAAAAGCTTCAGCTGGACCTCGCACCTGGAACGGCACCAGCGGATCCATACCGGAGAGAAACCGTTTCAATGCAAGGAGTGCGGGAAGGCCTTCAGTGTTGGATCACACCTGGAGAGGCATCGGCGTATCCACACCGGGGAGAAGCCTTATCAGTGCAAAGAGTGTGGGAAGAGCTTCAGTGTTAGCTCCACCCTGGTCCAGCACCAGAGGACTCACACCAACGACAAGCCCTACCAGTGTGAGGACTGTGGGAAGGGCTTCACACTCGGGGCCAACTTGGTGGCTCACCAGAGGAAACATCTGGGCCAGAAGCCCTATGAGTGCCCTGATTGTGGGAAAAGTTTCAGCTTTACCTCTCACCTAGAGAGACACCAGCGGATTCACACGGGAGAGAGGCCCTACCAGTGTCCCGACTGTGGGAAGCGTTTCAGCCGTAGCTCCCACCTTTACAGGCACCAAAGAATCCACACGGGGGAGAAGCCACATCAGTGTACAGATTGTGGCAAAAGCTACTACCTCAGTGCAGCCACCCTCCATTACCTCCAGACATCTCCAACCCGAAGTAGGGACCCCACCAAATGCACCGAATGTAACCGCAAGCGGGTCGCCCCTCAACCTCCCCCACCTCCTCCCTCCCCACCAATGTCTACCGGGAAGCCCTTTAAATGCTCCGACTGTGGGAAAGGGTTTGGCCAGAGTTCGTCCCTGGTGAAACACCAGCGGATCCACACCGGAGAGAGGCCCTATCAGTGTCCTGAGTGTGGGAAGAACTTCAGCTGGTGCTCAGCCCTGATCAAACACAGGCGGACCCACACAGGGGAAAAGCCCTTTCGGTGTGGGGACTGTGGGAAAGCGTTCAGTGTCAGCTCCCATTTGGAAAGGCACCAGCGCGTGCACGCTCCTGACCGGCCCCACAGGTGTGCTGAGTGTGGGAAAACCTATGGGGAACTGGCCTCACTAGTCAAGCACCAGAAATCCCATGTGCCTGGGAGCAAGCGTTATCGGTGCTCTGACTGCGGGAAAAGTTTCAGCTGGAGCTCCCACCTGGAAAGACACCAGCGGATCCACACGGGGGAAAAGCCCTACCGGTGCGGTGACTGTGGGAAGTGCTTCAGTGTCAGTTCCCACCTGGACCGCCACCGGAGAATCCACACGGGAGAGAAACCCTACCACTGCGGTGAATGTGGGAAGAGCTTCAGCGTCAGCTCTACACTCTTGCAGCACCAACGAACACACTCGAGCGGAAAACCTCACAAGTGCAAGGAGTGTGGGAAGCGATTCGTGGCCGGGGCACAGCTGCTCACGCACCAGCGGGCCCACCGCGGCGAGAAACCCTACGACTGCACTATCTGCAGGAAGAGCTTTGGCTTCGTCTCCCATCTGGAGCGGCATCTGAGGGTGCACACAGGCGAGAAGCCCTACCCGTGCGCTGAGTGTGGGAAGTGTTTCAGCCGCAGCTCACACCGGAACCGCCATCAGCACACTCATGTGGCAGAGGGGCTTCCGAAAGAACAACCTGAAGGCCAGAAGGGCAGCTCTGTTTTGACCGAGACTAAGCACACCAAAGAAGTGCTTCCTATTGTTCCTGACCCTCCTCTTTCTCTGATGCCCTCCTGGTGGAGCGAGGGGGAGAGGAACAGCATCCCCCCAGCTGCTTCCACCTGGCCCGAGGCCCCACTGCCTTTCCAAGGCTTCATCCCCAATGCTGTCTCAGCTGGAGGGCTGCGGAGCTGGGGTGGGAAAGGATTCTTACCTTCAGATCCATGGAGGTTAGGAGAAAACAGCTGTAGATGGGCATCCCCCTACCTTCAAGAGGGATGGCCACCCCCTCCCCCAACATCCTAGCTGCTCAAAGCAATTTCGTGGGGTGGATGGGTTAGACAAAGCAATTATCTTCTCTCCTCACTCAACAAATTGGGCAGAGTGTCCAATTTTGTCCAATTGGAGCCATGAAGAGCTGGTTTGCAATGGGCTGGTGCTGTCCTAAAAGAGAAGGAAGCCACCTTTGTGTTCTTCTGAGGGAGGTTTACACAGGCCTGGAGCTTTTGAGATGAGGCATACTCAGGGTTGCAATAATGCCTGGATCTTATGCCTTCTGAAGTGGTAGAATACTGTTGTTAAGAGTCCTTGGTGATCTCTGAGCTTAGTCCTTGCTTATGGACCTTTCATAACCCAACCAGGTAACATCATCAGTGATAGTTGGATAATGAAAGGTCTGCAAACAAACATCACTTGTGATGTTACCTACTTTTTTTTTTAACCTAGTTGGGTAATGAAAGGTCTGTAAGGAAACACCGAAGCTCAGAGAACACCAAGAACTCCTCAGTTCAACCCAGAGCTGCAGATATTCTCTTCTATTGAGAGAATACTAGTGGTTTTATTGATGATTTGAATTTGCTTATTACCATAAATTGTTGGGGAAAAGTTTAAGGCAGCAGCCAGCTGAGCAAAAGTTATATGCTCCTTCTTGACCTAACGATTATGATTAATTGGAAGTGTCAGGGTTCCAAGTAACACCCCAATGAAAGAAGACTTCGAGGCTAGAAGTTCCCCAAAGTTCCACTTTATTAGAGATGTCACATTGGCACATCTGGGAAAAGCCGAATCTGAAAGTTCCCGGGTTTTCCCCACCAAAAGGAAAGTCAAAGCCCCTTCCCCTGCACTCACATGTCCATCACAAGGTCCAACCAATCCACCATCCCAACTGGAGATGCCTCCTAGTCACGCCACTCTAGGAGCAGGTTGAATGTCCTTGACTCCCAGAGAAAAGAATGTTGTTATGGCTATATATCTCTACCACTCCATGCAATCCCCCCTCCTGTTTTCCCACAGAACTTAAGTGTGGCAGCCCTGAAGAGCCAAAGAAAAAGATGGCCTCCAGGGCTGACATACCCGGCATAGGATGGTGGTGTACATGAGGGTCCATTTATTTACAGGTAGGATATCCCAGCTACCTTCTTAAGGCATCCAAAGTTTACCTGGTGTTGCACCACAATCTGAAAAAGCTGCAGAAAACACACTTGAAGCATTTAAGCCTGCCTAAAGTTGGAGATTCTAGAGAGTCAGTATCCTCTTTCTGGTAGCATCTTACTGCAAGGCAAGGAAGGAAATCTGAAACCAGATTCCTCTTCGTGGCATCATTTGTGCTGCATGTAGATTGTCCCAAAATTGAGCTCTAGGTGGGAAGAGGCTTCTGTCTGAGATCCCAATGAGCCGCTGAGAATTGTCTCAAGCCAGCTATAAGGACAAGTCCCTATCAATCCTGACTGATGACTCTGCTGGCTGAGACTCATGGAGGTTTGCTCTAAGACAAAGGTGCCAAAATTTGCTGTAGATCAGTAATGGGAGCCTGTAGTGATGTTTCAAATCCCATAAACTATTGCTATCATCAAGAATGATGGAAAATCATCATTTTTGCTGTCAGCCTTGCAAAGTAGTCCAAGCAGGAAGCATGTCTGAATGAACTCCTACTTTATTGTACAGTTACATTAACAGAAACTTACAAGTCTGAAAATATATTTCTCCCCTGCATTTACCTGTCAAGGAATTAGGAAGGGTCCCTTCTGAGATATTTGCCATGCCCACATTCCTTTTGTAGGCTAAACTATCTGGGGTTGCACTACTCCAGGCAGACCGGGTCTGTAATTTGGGGGTCCTTATGGATTCGTGGCACCTGCCCAAAAAACAAGTGGCAGTTGTGGCTAAGAGGATCATTGCACTTACAGATGGTGCACCATTGTGCCCATACCTTGGCCAAGAGGCCCTGCTCACAGTAACTCAAATCCTTGTAATTTCTCATTTAGACTACTGTAACACGCTCCACATGGGGCTGTCCCTCAGAAACTTCAACTGGTGCAGAATGTGGCTGCATGGAGAGTAAATGGTGCCAGATCCATGGCACGCATAATACCATTTTTGCTTGAGCTGCATTGATTGCTGGTGTTTCTGGGTTCAAGGTGCTAGTGATTAGCTTTAAAGGCCTACATTGCTTGGTACTGGGGTACCTGAGGTATCACCTTTTTCCAAGAATCTCTACCTGTTGAGCAGAATGGGCATACTGCAGATCCTGTCAGCCAAAGAGTGTCGGCTGATGGAGACTAGAAGATGGGCTTTTTCTATGGTGGCCCCTGTTGTATGGAACATCTTCCTTTCAGAGATTAAAATGATGCCAACCCTGTTAGCCTTTCATAAATCCTAAAATCCTGACAATGTTCCTGAGCCTGGGGGCACCAAATGTGTTAAGGGACCCACCTCCTGGCTATATTGCTAACTGGCCAAGTATCTCGGCTGCTATATATATATTTATGTTGGATGTTTCTCTTGTTTTGTTTTGTTTTGTTTTGTTTTTAGTATTTTGATTGTAATATATTTTTTGAATTGTAAACCACCCAGAATCATTGACTGAGATGGGTGGCTATAGAAATGGAATGGATGGATGGATGGATGGATGGATGAATTTTATTGAGAGGAGAGCAGTGGAATAAAACAAAAACTGTTGCTACAAATATCCATTTATAAATGTTCCTAATTTCCAACACAATAATATTTTGGGGGACTCATAAGTCAATTTAAAAGTAATAAATTTTGCATGGGAGCGTAAAGAAATTTCAGCTGCAGTCCTATTGATGCTTCTTTGGCATTAAAGTCTATGAAACTCACTTGCACTTATTTCAGAGTAAGTATGTTTTGTTTTAAACATAGAGCACTCATTTGGAGAAAACTGGTAGCACCAGATAAAGTTGAAAGTTGGAATTTATTTTTGCACCCAAGTGATTTAAGTTCAAATCCCACTTCAGCAGCAGAATCACCAGATGATTGGTGTTTGTTAACTCTCTTTTAGCCTCGGTTCCCCATCTGTAAAATGGAAATTAGAGTTTCTTATTCTGAAGACTTACCATTTAAAAAATATTTTCTTTTGCCTAATCCAAAGTCTGGCACTACATTTCTCCAATCTTTTTTTTGAATTAAAACAAAATACAATTGTATTGAAATAACAGGGATTCCCCAACAAATCATATTATAATGGCCTGATATATATCATGCTAAGGCAGGGAATGGCAACCTTCTGCAACACCTTGAACTATTTATCCAATTCCATTTTAGTCTGGTGTGTTGTGTGAACCCTGCCAATCAATACTATCCACTTAGTTGGAATATTCTTTGTTTATCCATCAGTTCCTAATGGTCATCTTATTCCCCACCTTCTAACATGATGCTGAAACAATAATGACAAACATCTTGAACTGCAGAATTCACTGCAAGAGAATTATTTGACAAATCTGGAATTTCAAAATTCACATCAGATAAGATAGATAAGATACATGCATGCCTGCATCACAAAACAATAATTTCACCATTAAAAGACTATAATTAAAAACAACTTAATTATACTCTAATATTAACTATTGTTGAAGTCTGTGGACCACAATAAAGAATGAAACCACAATTGGAGTTAAAGATATCAGTGGTTTAATTTGCTTCCTTTAGTTGCTTTGGCTTGACTCAATATTTTTACCTCATGCCTTCCAGAGGATAGAATAGAATAGAACAGAACAGAACAGAACAGAATAGAATAGAATAGAATTTTTTATTGGCCAAGTGTGATTGGACACACAAGGAATTTGTCTTGGGGCATATGTTCTCAGTGTACATAAAAGATGTTGGATCTCTAATCCCAAAAATGTGAACTTGACTTTGGAATTATGAATATTAATGCCAACCTTCTTGAGAATTGAGAAAAGCGGATGTATCCAAATTTGGCACTTTTCTATTAATTGTTTTTATCCCCAGAATTGATGAAAGGCTTCACCTGCTGAACAGTTAATGGTCAAGGCATTCTTGAACTATTCCTTCACAAAGGGTTTTCAAACTGTTGTTGAGGGGCGGGGTAGAGACTTTTCCTGCCTGATAGTACTTTAGCCCAAGTATGGTGGACTGAGAAGATATTGAAATGAAAATAAAAGTGCCTACTTTTCCTTCTTCATTTTAAACGTGATAGAACAGCCCTGTTAGTACTATGATGAAAAAAATCAGAGTTCAAACCTTTTAGTAAAAGGTTGTTAATGGGAAAGAAAGGCAGGACAGTATTCCCAAGGTTTTCCTTTTTTTCTAATTCTAGAAAAGCCTAGGCCATAATAAATGCTTTACTTTTTAAAATGCCTCAACATTGTTTCTCTTCCCGACTCTGAGTAAGTCAGCGTATTATTTCCTAAACGCTTCACGCCTGTATATAATCAACTAATGAACGAAGACAGGGTACTCAGCCCTCAACTGAAACCGAATTTCTCATGAAGTTGGGTAGGGGAAGCTTGCTGGAAGCTGATTGGTTACAAGTGAAATCGGACCTGAGTGGAATCCACAAGTAGCGGTAATAGAATGAATGCATCTGAGTGGCGTATAAATGTTCCAGCCGTTAGCAACGCTGATTGCCGGTCGGATCTCTCTGCGTTAGTAAAATGGAAGGGCGGCGAGTGGCGTTTCAGCAGGAGGTGGAGCAGAGGCCGGTGGAAAGTGCAATGACTCTGAAAGAAGATTTGCGAGTAGAATTGGGTGAGGGAGATTTCTAAGAGCTGAGTTATTTTGTAAGAGATAAAAAGGAGATCGTTATTTGCAGCGAGGAGAATGAAACTATGACACTTAAAGCTTTAACCTCTAAAAAACAGATTTAAAATAGGAGCAGGCAGGGAAGTGCGTTGAGAACTCTGGGTGTGGTTTATTCGTAGATAGGTAAGGACAATTTGGGGTGGCTTTGTAGCGAGCGAGAGAGAAAGGAATTCTGTACATGAGCAAATGACCTGAGGGACAGTTTTATAATTTGGGAGGGCAAGAGAGAGAGAGTAGGGTGTGAAGAGAAGTTATTTTGTAAAGGCTGATCCTCAACTTGCCTGTTTGTACATTGGTCCTCCTCAACTGGATGCCCTCCTGATTTGTGTTTCTATTCTGTATATTTAGCTTTTGACCCCTGAAATTTTGCTTGTTGTTTTAATTTTATACCTCCAAAAGATAGAATGGGGGAAAGAAACACTGGTAGCAAAGTGTTTGTGACAGTGTTGATACAACACTTTAAAGCAGAAATTAGCCGATTTCATTTTTGTATCATGCAAACTCAAGCTGTACGATTAATAACTTCCATAGGTTGCATGAACCTGGGAAGCTGGGCTAATTGAGTTAACGAGGGTTAAGCATCTACTGATATTTCCCAGGTGTATACAGTAAAGCTAAATACATTCAGCCTGAGTTTATCCAATACAAAGGTATATTCCAAGCCCATAGTAAGCTCAAACAGTTGCCCTCGGCTGTGATTCAGAAAGGCTATGAATCAAATTGTCCCTTAAGAAAATCCACAGTTGAATTTTCAGGTGGAAAATGGGGGTGGGGAGCAGCGAAGGCTCATGAAAAAAAAGTAATTTGTAATATTATACTAAAATTTGGTAAAAGGTTCCAGTAAAATGAGGATAAATGTCTTGTTAAACTGTGTTTGCTGAAGGCAGTGACAATCAAGAAGTACTGAATGAGATAGCCCAACAAAGCCAACTAAACCTGCTGCCTACCCTCTGCTCGAGGGCATCACCGATGAAAGCTACCCCTGATATGCAGCCAAGCAGTTGCCAGTGGTACCCAGAAGCCATACAAGGTAAGTGACAAGATTCCACTGAACAATAAGTTGGAGCTCTGAGTTTGTTGTGTGCATCCTGACTGTTTCTCAGTCTGTTGTTATCTAGTCTGATAGCCTAAGCTCACCTGGGATAATGGTAGTCCAATGCATTGGAAGGAAGCATCGGATTCGGGAAGTGTGCTTTTCCTAGAAAACAAATCTGTGTAGATGGAGTGTTCACTCTACACCAAGGGTGTCAAACTGGTGGCCCACGGGCTGGATGTGTCACACGTAGGCCACGTCCACCCCAGCTCTGAATGGGGGAAATGTCACATGATGGCAATGCGACGTGGCGAGTTTGACATCTGCTCTACACAGAGTGCACTATCACGCTACACAAAGATTGCATCGGCATCTAATCTACACAATATATATAATCAATATATTAATAATTTTAATATGTAATATGTATTCAATTGCAATAGCAGATTTAC